>CM044979.1:18898447-19350947 GCA_024586325.1 Stellera chamaejasme
TATCAATAGCCTCCGCAATGGAAGGGCTGGCCAGGGTGGCCATGGTGGAGGGAGTCTTTCCCTTGGATAGCATGTCTGCTGTGGTGTTCTCAGAACGAGGAATGTGGATAAAGATGGCCTCCTCAAAGCTGGTCCGCAAGGCGTTTACCAATTTGAGGTATTTGGTCAAGGTGGCGTCCTTGCATTCAGCGCACCCCTGGACCTAGTGAATCACCAGCTGCGAGTTGCTGTGGATATGAAGGCGGCGAATGCCTAGAGGTCCGCGCAGATATACTCCTCTCGCGGGGATCCGAGTTTGGATGAGCCATCCACGAACATGTCCCACTGGGGAATGGGTTGTGGTGCGGGGCCCTGCTCAGGGGCCGGGATGATGTCAACATCGGAAAATTGCCTTTCTAGGCTCATAGTTGATGTTAAAGCCACCAAGCTCGATACACCATTTGGCAAGGCGCCCTGAATGTTCGGGCCGCCTCAGAATATCCTGAATTGGCAAGTCCGTTCGGACTATGATTGTGTGCCCTTGGAAGTAGGGCTTGAGCTTTCTTGCTGCATACACCGAGAGATAAGATAGCCTTTTGAAGAGGAGGATACCTTATTTCCGTAGCCCGGAGGGTGTGGCTGGTGTAGTAGACTGGCCATTGCCTCGGCAGCCTTCTTCCTTGATAAGGACAGAGGCGACGCTCTTGTCTCGAGGTGGCAAGGTAGAGGACCAGGTCATCGCCCGGCCTAGGACACTTGAGTGCAGGCAACTCTTGCAAGTGTTGTTTGATTGAGTCATATGCCTCCCGGCATTCCTCATCCACTTGCAAGCCTTCTTCTTGCGGATTTGATCGAAGAAAGGTCTACAGCGGTCGCTGAGTTTAGAGACGAATCATCCCAAGGCCACCAGTTTTCCTGCCAGTTGCTGTACTTCTTTTAGCCCCCTAGGGGTTCGAAGATTGGTGATGGCTTCAATCTTCTTGGGATTTGCATGAATCCCTCCCTTGGAGATCTGGTAACCCAGAAACTTGCCCTCGCCAATGCCAAAGATGCATTTCTTTGGGTTCAATCGCATGTTATACTTGCAGAAGTTGGCGAATGTTTACTCCAAGTCTACGAGGTGAGTCGAGTTGGCCTTGCTTTTAACCACAATGACATCAACATAGGCCACAAGATTTCGGCCAACTTGATCTGCGAAGACCCGATTCCCAAGCCTTTGAAAAGTAGCCCCGCGTTCTTTAAGCCAAAGGGCATCCTGATGTAGTGGTAGACGGCTTAGCAGTGGTGAAGGCAGTTTTCATCGCGTCCTCTCGGGTCCATAAAGACTTGATGGTACCCACTATACGCGTCAAGGAACGAAAAGACTGAATGGTGGACGGTTGAGTCCACTAGCTGATCAATAGAGGGTTGGGGATAGGGATCCCTTGGGCAGGCCCTATTGACCCCTTTGTAGTCTACGCAAAGTCGCCACCGACCACCTTCCTTATCCGCGAGGACTATATTGGCGACCCACTCGAGTAGTGAACTTCCCGATTTATTTGCCTTAAGCAATTTCTGCACTACTGTGCGTACAAAGTCCTTACGGTCGGGGGCCATACCCCTAGTTTTTTGTCTAACCGAGCTAAAGCCAGGGAGTACACTCAATTTATGAGAAATAATAGTTGGATCAACACCTGGTAAGTCGTCAGGACTCCATGCGAAGACGTCGCCATTGGCATGGAGGTGATGGATGAGTGCTTGATGGTCTTGCTCTTCAAGGTCTTTTCCAACCCGAAACTTCTTGCTAGGAGCGATTTCAACTTCTTGAATGCCCTGCACAAGTCAGAGCGGCCTCGCCCGAGGGCCCAGGGCCTCCATGGGTGCTTTTCTCTTGGGTTCGACGGTTTGGGAGCCGAGGAGGGCCCGCGAGGCAGAGATGTAATTTCCTCCGGCCACGTTTTGATTGACGTAAATGTAGGCATCCCCCGCCATGGTGTGGAATACCAGAGTTAGGGCCCACACATCGCAGCGGATGTGGAACTCGGTTTGCGTTTGTCGCTAAATGATGGCGTTGTATGGCGTGGGAGATCAAGGACAATGAAGTCCACAAAACTAGAGTGGCAGACTTGCTTTTCTTCCTTGGTGATCCCCATCATCATAAAGGGAGTGTGATTGTTCCTGTGGTTGGGATTTCCTCCCTTCCGACTCCATAGGTGGGCCCCTTCGTGGGCTGGATTTGCGAAAGGGGCACCTTCGCTTCAACCGCAGTATGCTTGTAGATAACATTGGCATTAGCTCCGGTGTCCATGTAGACTCTATCGTGTCCCATCCCGCAATGTGGGCGGTGATGACCAATGGGTCCGCATGAGGTGCTGCGACAGAGGTGCCATCGCGGCGATGCAAAGAGGTGAGCAGAGGAGTGATCAACTGTAAATCTGCCTCATGTGATGGCGTCTTGCCGCCGCGCCTTCATACTATGTGATCACGCTGATGTGTCCCCTGGCCGGGGAATTTGGACTAGATCCTCTCGATCCGGGTTTTGTTAGGAGCGACCCCGCTCGCGGTCCCCCTGTCTCGCGATCTTCCTGATTACTTTCCCGTTTGCGACCCCTTTCTCGAGTATTGGAGCAAGAACTCCCGAGTTTGCCCCGAGCAAGCATATCTCCAATCATGCGTTTGAGCTCAACAGTCCTCGTGTCGCGACCCTTGTCACGATGATGGCGTACGGCACGCTCTGGGACTGGAGTCCATTCGCGAGGGCTGCCCCTTCGCATCAGATGTAGTGGCCCTTGCAGGTGGTCGAATGACCTCCTCTGTGTTCATGAACCGTGATGCGGTGCTCAAGAACTGCTCCATGTTGGCGGGGGGGTTGGTGTGTACATCCACGAAGAAAAGGGACTCCCAGCAGAGACCCTGAATGGCTGCGAGGAGGCGGGCTTCCTCCCCAAGATTAGGGACTTGAATGGATTTCGCCTGGAAACGCTGAATGTACTCCATGAGGGGCTCATCCTTCTTCTGTCAAATTTGGAGGAGGTGTCCTGCCGTTTTGGGGGGAGGTTTGGACACCACGAAATGATTGGAGAAATTGCGGGAGAGCTCCTCAAAGGAGTCTAATCGCTTATCGCGAAGGGTGGTATTCCAGTTCGTCGCGGCCCCAGTGAATGTGGAGCTAAAAGCCCTACAAAGGGTGTTGTCATCCGCCCTCGCGATGGCCATCGCGAGACGTAACGTTATAAGTGAATATCCGGATCCACAACCCGTTGTAAGCATCCACTGGGCTGGCGAAACCGATCTGGAAGGGTGGTCTCCAAGACCCGCCGAGTGAAAGGTTGGGTCTAGAGGTGGTCCAAACCCATCCTGGAGATATTATGAACACCGGCCCTCTCTTCCCTTTTTCCATTTCCTCTAACCATCTAGTAAGCGTGATAAGTATAGACGGAGGAGGGTCAGGATCACTTACTTGTTGAGGCGGGGTGGCGGGACGCTCGGGTTGGCTTGTTCGCAGCGTCCCCGCATTATCCAAAACTCCCTTGAGAGTATTAGCGAGTGTTTCGTGTAAGTTGTTGGCCACAGCCTCAGTGATTGACTGCAGGACGGCCGGATCAAGGCCTCTTTGGAGATTTTGATGGTGGAGTGGTGCACTCTGGGCACGTTATTGTTAACGTGGGAGGAGCTTTCCTCCATTGAATGAACAGAGAGTTCTCCCGTTGTGGGGAACGTTTTTGGGAGGCTTCCGACCGTGGGTCGTTATTTGTGACCGTCACGGTGGATTCCTCCTCCCTTGGCTACTGTGCCTACTCGTGCTCGGGTAGCCGGCATGACTTACTTGTGGTTTGTGAAGTGGGTTTTGATGAGAACTTTGTTCCCACAGACGGCGCCAAACTGATAGCCGCGTTCTCAAGCAGTGCGAGACTCTCGGTTGAATGGTTGATGATAATGGTGTTCTTGAAGACTCCAAGATTGCTGTTCGAGTAATCTGTGGAAGAAAAATAGAATACTCAAGTAGCAAGAGAGGAGTGTGGGGCGTGTAGTAGCTTACCCGGTTTAAGATGGACATCACCCTATTTATAGGGTGATGCCGGAGAAGAGCCTCCCAGGTTGAAGCCTTAGTCAGGCTGTTTGAGACAAGTGTGTCGACACTTTTGGAGATTGATACGATCACGGGTACGCTAGGCGCGAATCCACGAGATCGCATTTTAAGCGCAGATCTAGCTCGGTGGAGTCGATTGAACAAAGAAGGATAGAGACGGCCACAGACACCTCCCAACCTCTGGGTTGGGCAATATCTGCGATAAGCCCGGGAGTATGGAAGATCTAGCACCTCTTAACTACGAGATTAAGCAATACTAGATATTAAACTTGATGATAAACAATCAATCAAGGGGATGGCGGAATATAGCAAGGGGGTGAGAACCGGGCTTAAGGAATTGTCCTTCTTAAGCTTTACATATGTTCTACCTATTCTAGAGTCTGTCTTCCCTTTTATAGGGAAGGAAGGGAACAGCCTCTTACAAAAGACGCATGTATGCCATAAAGTGTACAAGTACTTTTGCATGCATGTCGCGAAAAGATAAAAGGTCAAAAGTTCGCTCCCAAGTGTCGGCGTATAAGGCGGGAGGGGCCGTAATGGTCGGGAGTGGTTGGCCGACTGGATAAGCCGAGGTGGCTCGCTTTAGGGCTCGCTGATGGGAGACCCGGCTCGGAAGGCCTCGCCTTTGTTGGCAAACTTTCTCAAAGGAGGCTTCGCCTAGTGGCCTCGCCTTTTCCCTTTGAGACTTGCAACGAAGGCTCCGCCTTCGTTTGGAGACTCCGCAGAAGAATATCCCTTAGTTAGCGTCCGAACTGAAGTCTTCTTGTTGTGGACGTGGCCTTTACCAGAGACTGGCCGGGATGACGTCGCCTGTGGGCTTTGCCTTCGCCAGAAGCTTCGCAAGGAAGTTCCGTCCGTATCTTAAAGACTTCTCGTGGACATTGTTGCATGAGGGCTTCGCAATGGGGAGAGTCATGGAGATGGCTTCGCCTGAAGGTTTGGCCATCGCGTAACTCCTTTGTTGGGAAGCCTAGCCCTCGCCTCGGGCTTCGCAGAATGGCTTCGCCTGGGGCTTCGCCGGTGTTCTCGATGCCTTAGCATGATGCAGTTCATCCTTTTGCACGAAGCCTCTCCTTCGCCTTGAGGTCTCTTTTAGGGTCCTCGCGTGAAGGCATTGCCCTTTCCATGTCTCAGGGTTAATCTGCACCATCGGATTAGGCTGCCCGGGCCTCTCGAATCCACTCGCCAAGGGTCTCGCTCCGAGCTTCACTCGACCGCCTCTTCGTCTGGGACGCCTTGTTGTTGCTTGGGGATCCCATGATCACATCATTCCTCCTCTTAAAAAGATTCGTCCTCGAATCTTAAGGGAAGAAATTTTTCCTACAATTGAAAACAAGCACAACAAACTTTGGAGAGCATTAGAGGTTAGTAAATGAAACTTAACCGAGACGGGGGGGTCGCGGTGGCGATGCATATGTATGCATGAGCATGACAACTCCTATATGCATCGTGATCATGACAGAAGTCTATAAAAATTCATGACATGCTTCCTAGAGTATTGTAGACATTTAACAAGAATTTTATACTCAAGGAAAGCATGCGGTCCAAAGACTTTAGACCTCTGCTCATGGAACTGGGGTGGGGGTCAAGGAAGCTTTACCTTCGCCAAGCACATGCATATGTGCTTCCCGAGACAAAGAAGAAGAAACTAAGCTAGTCGTAGAAAACTTCGACTGCAACGCACAGAGACTAGCATTAGCATAAGCAAGAGGTTGAGAGATGAACAGGTCGCTCTCTCTCTCCACCTCAACCATTAACATGGTTTCAGCTCGATTTATTTTAAGATGCTCATGTTTGTTAAGGAAAGGCATGGATGTCTCTCGTGGAACAAAGGGGTCTTTCCTTAACGCATGCATTCTAAGCATGTCAAACATGGCATCCGGGGGTCCCATATATATATTCGAACAATGGGTGCGGTGTCGAACCAATGTCGATCCATCACCCCTGCTCGTAGCATGCAGACTCAAGGAAACCACAGATTCGCACTCTTGCGTATACACTGTGCTACTGGCAGGACGAGGCAAGTTACCTTCTCCCAAGGTAGGGAGTCGTAGACCTGCGTCGCATCTCATCTTCGTCGCCTTCAGCAACGGTGTGGCTTCTTCCTCAAGTACGGGTTTAGTTGGGGCTCCCGCATGAGCTCTGCCTTCTTCCAAAGCGCCTTCGCTTTCTTCAACTCTTCGCGCCCGCGGCTTCTTCTTCTTCCGCACAGCCAAAGAAGAACAACAAGTTTGAGAAGATGAAACGATTAGTTCTTCTTGGGGTATGGTAGAAGGCCCGGGTGAGTCTTTCTTTTCACTCATTTGGCTTTGGAGAGCCCTTTCTTTTCTTCTCTCTTTCCTTTTCTCTCTCGCCCGCTCATATTCTAAGTACTCTTCCTTGAGCCTTCTAATCTCTTGGGCGAGAGTCTCTTCTTTTGGATTTTGGTGAGGGTTGGGATTTGTGGTGTAGGTATGGGCTGCGCAAGTATTGGGCGGTGGGGTGCGCGGCCCAACCAAGGGTGTTTGTGGCGATGGGGGTCCTCGCCTCCTTTCCTGGAAGGAAGTTGGTTCGCCTGAGGGCGAAGACCCGTCGAGTGGAGTATGGTGGCGGAGCCTGACTGGGGTACTGGGTGCAGGGCGCATGGGGGCCCTCGCCTGGGGGTAGTATGGAGGGGGTGGCTCTTCTTGACAGAGTCCATATCGTCGCCACAGCAACCTCTTCAACTCACTCCAAGACTGGATGGGGGCTTCAGCGGACCGTTCTCTGTCAGAGAACTCTCGGCGACACCATTCCTTGGCCTCTCCTTTTAGGCGTCTTATGGATTGGCTCAACATTTTTCACCACGGCTGGGAGCACCAAGTGGTACTCCAACTTCTCCATCCAATGCCATAAGTCTTTTCCAAGCTGGTATCGCCCATCGATAGATCAACCCCATAGAAATATTTATCTCGCCATGGGGTCTCCTGCACATTTAAACAATAAAATTAGTCCGCTCAAACTCCTCACGTGTTTGGGGTTCTCTCCTGCCGCGAAGGGGTCTGCCCTTTCGCGAGGGGTCACACTCGGCTTCCTTTCTTTCCTCTTGCTTAGCTCTCAGAGCTTGCTCTTTCCAAGGCCAAAACCCGATAATGAATATCACAAGATAACCAATAGCATGCAAAAATCTTTAAGTAAGAAGTACTAGTTACTTGAAGCAAGCTAGGTTAAAATGGAGGGGGGGTTTCGGCAACAGATATATAAGAGGGTTAGAAATGAGGTTTTGGCGCACAAACACTTTTGGCTCAAATTTGAAATCGAAATTAGATCAAGGTCACTGTTCATATGAGTTGTGGAATGAACATATATGAACATTCATATGAACACCAAGAACAATAAGAACACAGATCCGATTTCTTCTACGCTTTTT
This sequence comes from Stellera chamaejasme, assembly GCA_024586325.1. Lineage (NCBI taxonomy): Eukaryota > Viridiplantae > Streptophyta > Magnoliopsida > Malvales > Thymelaeaceae > Stellera > Stellera chamaejasme. The sequence continues at coordinate 18,905,884 of CM044979.1, forward strand.
ACAACCAAGCCTTATACACCACTTCTCTTCACTTTTCAACTACAACCTCACTCTTTTGAGCGTATAAATCTTGGCACGTTGCGGTTTTGAATAAAGCGAGATTTTGCGACTTTCGCAAAACCGCAATCGCTTTCTTTTCTTCTTCTTCTTCTTCTTTTTTTTTTTGACTTTTTGATTTATGAAGTTGCTAACACAACAACAACTCCTAACACCGAATCAACACAACAGATAAACCGAAACGAAAAGCGGATATGGGAAGGGATACAGATAAGCGAACAGAGTATAACACGGTTTGAAAATAACGCAAAGATAAATCTTTCTTCAAGTAGAAATAAAAAGGGTTTAACCTTGAAGAAATCACAACAACTCCAGCAAGCGATCTGGCTCTGATACCACTTGATACGATCACGGGTACGCTAGGCGCGAATCCGCGAGATCGCATTTTAAGCGCAGATCTAGCTCGGTGGAGTCGATTGAACAACGAAGGATAGAGACGGCCACAGACAAATCCCAACTACACGGTTGGGCAATATCTGCGATAAGCCTGGGGAGTATGGAAGATCTAGCACCTCTTAACTACGAGATTAAGCAATACTAGATATTAAACTTGATGATAAACAATCAATCAAGGGGATGGCGGAATATAGCAAGGGGGTGAGAACCGGGCTTAAGGAATTGTCCTTCTTAAGCTTTACATATGTTCTACCTATTCTAGAGTCTGTCTTCCCTTTTATAGGGAAGGAAGGGAACAGCCTCTTACAAAAGACGCATGTATGCCATAAAGTGTACAGTACTTTTGCATGCATGTCGGCGAAAAGATAAAAGGTCAAAAGTTCGCTCCCAAGTGTCAGCGTATAAGGCGGAGGGGCCGAATGGTCGGGAGTGGTTGGCCGACCGGATAAGCCGAGGTGGCTCGCTTTAGGGCTCTGCTGATGGGAGACCCGGCTCGGAAGGCCTCGCCTTTGTTGGCAAACTTTCTCAAAGTAGGCTTCGCCTAGAGGCCTCGCCTTTCCCTTAGAGACTTGCAACGACGGCTCCGCCTTCGTTTGGAGACTCCATGAAGAATATCCCTTAGTTAGCGTCTGAACCGGAAGTCTTCTTGTTGTGGACGTGGCCTTTACCAGGAGACTGGCTGGGATGACGTCGCCCAGGGGCTTTGCCTTCGCCAGGAAGCTTCGCAAGGAAGTTCCGTCCGTATCTTAAAGACTTCTCGTGGACATTGTTGCATGAGGGCTTCGCAATGGGGAGAGTCATGGAGATGGCTTCGCCTGAAGGTTTGGCCATCGCGTAACTCCTTTGTTGGGAAGCCTAGCCCTCACCTCGGGGCTTCGCAGAATGGCTTCGCCTGGGGCTTCGCTGTTCTGGATGCCTTAGCATGATGCAGTTCATCCTTTTGCACGAAGCCTCTCCTTCGCCTTGAGGTCTCTTTTAGGGTCCTCGCGTGAAGGCATTGCCCTTTCCATGTCTGGGGTTAATCCAGGACCATCGGATTAGGCTGCACGGGCCTCTCGAATCCACTCGCCAAGGGTCTGCGCTCCGAGCTTCACTCGACCGCCTCTTCGCCTGGGACGCCTTGTTGTTGCTTGGGGATCCCATGATCACATCGGAGATAAGGCGGTTGTGATGATGAAGATCTCAACAAACCGCCTTAGTTGATCTGTTTGTCAAAGGATAGAAGATATCCGGCGTGTGAGCCAAGAGAAGATGACTCGGGCTTGTGCTGACCTCCTTATTGGTCGCTTAATGTCGATGACCAGGTGGCCTATCAAGTAGCGGCGAAGGCCCGGATAAAAGCGAAGCCAATAAAGGTATAAGGGTCGCACGAACCGTGAGAACGAGGGTCCAGTAAAGGTGTGAGAGATCTTGTGAAGGCAAGTGAGGCCACAAGGGTGAGACTGCGAAGGCATATGAGAGACCGCGAGGAGTAAGACCTCGCACAGGAGATACTTGAGACCACGAGGAGTAAGACCTCGCGCAGGCGATACTTGAGACCGCGAGTAGTAAGACCTCGCGTAGGCGATACTTGAGACCACGAGGAGTAAGACCTCGCGCAGGCGATACTTGAGACCGCGAGGAGTAAGACCTTGCGCAGGCGATACTTGAGACCACGAGGAGTAAGACCTCGCGCAACCGATCCGGGAGACCGCGAGGCAAGTCCTCGCGCTGGCGATCCTCGCGGAGCTCTGCTTTGATGTGATGCGAGGACGCATCTGTTTGGGTAGTGTACGGTGGTGTTCTTGAAGACTCCAAGCTTGCTGTTGAGTAATCTGTGGAAGACAAAGAGAATACTCGAAGTAGCAAGAGAGGAGTGGGGGCGTGTAGTAGCTTACCGGTTTAAGGTGGACATCACCCTATTTATAGGGTGATGCCGGAGAATAGCCTCCCGGTTGAAGCCTTGGCCAGGCTATGAGACAAGTCTATCAAACTTTTGGAGATAAGGCGGCCGTGATGATGAAGATCTCAGCAAACCGCCTTTGATGATTCGCTTGTCGAGAGAATGTCCGGCGTATGAATCTGTGGAGATCACTCGTGCTCGTGCTGACCTCCTTATTGGTTGCTTAGTGTCGATGATCAAGTGGCCTATTGGTACACTACCCAAGCAAACGCGTCCTCGCTTCGCATCGAGAATCATACGGGGCCTTTAAAAGGTCTCACCCTTGTGGTCTCCAGACGCCTTCAAAAGGTCTCACCCTTGTGGTCTCCAGTATCGCCTTCGCAAGGTCTCACCCTTGTGGTCTCCAGTATCGCCTTCGCAAGGTCTCAACCTTGTGGTCTCCAGTGCCGTCTTCGCGGGGTCTTGCCGTCAAGGGCCTCAAGTCTCGCCTGGGCGATGTCTCCCACTCACCTATGGCGTGTCTTAGGCCTTCGCGGGCCACCCCGCGGTCTCAGGTCTCGTCCTTGCGATCTCACTCGCCTTCGCGGGTCTTACTCCCGCAGTCTCAGCTCGCCTTCGCGAGACTCTCTTGCCTATACCGGCCCCGCCTGAATAAGGCCCTTATACTCAGGTTCGTGCGACCCTCACTACTTATTTGGCTATATTCTATCTGGGCCTTCGCCCCTTGCAGACTTCACCTGCCACGTGCTCCACCTGGAAATAGACCACTTGGTCATCTGACATCAATCAGCCAATGAGGAGGCCAGCACGAGCCTGAGTGATCTTCACCAGATTTGTACGCCAAACATTCCCTTGCAGGTGAATCTTCTAAGGCGGTTTGCTGAGATCTTCATCATCACAGCCGCCTTATCTCCAATCAGTCTGACACAGACTTATCTCCTTACACCTGACAGACTTGTCAGTCCTGTCTCACAGCCTGTCCAAGGCTTCAACTGGGGGAGGCTCTTCTCCTGGAATCTCCCTATAAATAGGGGGATGTCCACCTTAAACTGGGTAAGCTACTACACGCCCCCCACTCCTCTCTTGCTACTTCTGAGTATTCTTCTTATCTTTTACAGATTACTCTGAACAGCAAGCTTGGAGTCTCAAGAACACCATCATCAATCACTCAACTGGGATTCCGCTCCTATCCTGGGAACGAGAATATCAGTTTGGCGCCGTCTGTGGGAACGAAAGAAACAAAAAGTTCTTCTCGTAAACCCATATTACAAACCACAAGTAGTAAGCCATGCCAACTACCCGGAGTGCAAGTAGGCACAGTCGTCAGGGACGGAGGAATCCTCCCGCGACGAACACGGACAACGATCCACGATCGGAACCATCTCCAAGTAACGTTCCCCCACAACGGGGAGAACTCTCTGTTCACTCGACGGAGGAAAGCTCCTCCCACGTTAACCGTAACGTAACTCGGGAGCGCAACACTCCACCACCAAACACTCCACCAACGAGCCTTGATCCGGCCGTTCTGCAAACAATCACTGAGGCGGTTGCTTTCCACTTGCGCGAAAGACTCGCCACCTCTCTCAGGGGTGTTCTGTATAGCGTTGGTACGCTACGGACTAATCAGCCTGTACGCCCTGCTACTCCGCCTCAACAAGTAAGTAACCCTGACCATTCTTCGTCGTTACTTATCGCACTTAGTAGACGGTTAGAGGAAGTGGAAAAAGGGACGAGAGGGCCGGTGTTCATAATATTTCAGGATGGGTCCGGACCACCTCTGGACCCAGCCTTTTACTCAACGGGTTCTGGAAACCCCTCTTCCCGATCAGTTTCACCAGCCTAAGCCGGACGCCACGACGGTCTCTTAGACCACGATATTCATCTCCGGTGTTACATTTCTGCGATGGCCATCACAAGAGCGGACGATAACACGCTCTGTAGAAGCCTTCACTCCACGCTCACGGAGCCGTGATGTGGACATCAGCCCCATTTTTGTGATAAAGGAGGACCATTCATCCAGAGGGTCTAACGGGCCCTTGGCGAAGGCACAGACTAAGAGGAAGCGACATTCCGTGCACCGGCGAAGCCCCAAGGCTAAGCCGTGATCGCACGATCACCGTGAAAGGACCTTGCGAGCATCCTTCAAGCTAAGGCCAAGTTTCAAGACGAGGCCGTGCCGGCGAAGCCCAAGGCAGAGTCGTCTTCGCGAGGCCCCCTTGGCGAACCCTTGGCCTTTGGCGAAGCCATGGTCTTTGGCGAAGCCATGGTGTTTGGCGAAGACCCTGTGCAACACTTCCAGATACAAGCAAAGCCCAGGTGTTCGCCAAACAGAAGAGGCGTCCAAACGCAAATCAGGCGAACCCTTTAATATGTGCAGAGGCCCTCTTCCTCCCATTTCCCGCCAACTACAATTCCTGGGGAATTGGGAGCCGCTAAAGCAGGTAGCCTACACTGTCACCTCGCCTGCCACCTCTCATTTCGCCTACCATAGATCCAGGAAGCTGGTTCCCTTGTCAAGTCACTCCTTATTTCCCCCTTTACCATTTTCCTTCTATATAAGGAAGCTTGTAACCATTGTAAAGGAGAGAACTCATTTTTGTAAGAACACATATTTGCTGAAAAACGCATATTGTTCTTCTTGGGTCTCAAATCTTGCTCCACCAATCCATTAGTGATCCATTGCAAGAGGATCCAATATAATACCTAGCATTGTTTGATCTCGTAGTCAAAAGGTTCTAGGTCCCATTTTCCTTTCCCAAGCATTTTCAAGGGCATTGCCTCACCTCGTAGTGAGGAGGTTCCCTTGGCCGACTCTGTTTCCTTCGTGTTCTTCCTCTGTTTCGTTTCCATTCTTGCTGGAAACCGCCTCCAATGAGCTAGATCCGAGCTCGTGATCACTTCCCCCCCCGTGATCACATCAGTTGGTATCAGAGCCAAAGCGCTCACTGGAGGTACCGTATCAGTTGTTTACTTTCTTCAAGTAAAGCTTTTAGATTTCTTTCGAAAACTTGAAGAAAAGTTATCGGTTAATGATCTCCTGAGAGAAACCGAATAGTTGTTATCCTCTGTTTGAAGTTCTTGAAAGGTTTATAAACTGTGAGTTATTTCGGATTTGAAAAGAAAAGAGTTTCCCTGTGTGCAAAAGAACAAGAGTTTGCAGAAAATAAATATTCAAACCAGTTCATAAATTCTGGGAAAAGTTCTAAGTGTTCTTGAAGAGTTCATCACAAAACTCAAGTGAACAGTACTCATAGATCAAAAATAATTTCGAAAACCTGAACTTCTGGTGTTTATATTGGAGAAAAGCCTTTTTTATATCACTCCCAACTTCTTTCAACCATCAACCAACTTCAAAAGCTAGTTTCAAGTAACTAGAACTTTGTGCTTTACTTATTTTGGATATTGCTAAGATTTCATTGGATATTCTTTGCATGTTCGCATTTGATCTTAATCGAGATTGGTGGTAAGTTTTGAGACTTGTGAGAACCTTTGTGTTCTAAACACGAGAGAAGAGTGTAAACACTAAAGGAGTGTGGCGAGGCTTCACAATACTGTCCACATGTGCAGAACTTGAGTCTCATGGAGTGTGTGGAAGAGGAATGCTACCCGGAGTTGGATCCTTGTTACCAAGAGTCTGACTTCTGGGCGGGGGAAACCCTCGACCATACATACCAAGGGAACCATTCAGAGTACCCCCTCGACCAAGAAACCTGGCCAGAACCGACCCCACACTGTGAGTTTGGTCATCCATCCCCTGCTGCACATGAATATTACTCGAGCCTGGACCACAGGCGGTTGGTGGCGAACCCTTGCCATCGCCAGATAACCCCCTCGCTATCGCTACCCCAAGCCCCGGAGGACTTACCCCCCCACTCGTATTACTCCCCCATTATGTCGTATCCTCGTTGTACGAAGCCCAGCTATGAGCCACCTCTCATACGCGGTCCCCCATCCACCAACCAAAAGCCAACGAAGGCCCGCACTTACAAGATTGCTTCGTCTCGCCAATCACCTTCTTACCGACAGGCGAAACCACACGAAGTGCCTCAAAGATCTAGTTCCTCCACCATCATTGATGAGATAAAACAACTTGTGCTTATGGTCCAGGACCAAATGTTGCAAGGACACATGGAGGAAGCTGCAAGCGATGATAAGGTTGAGGAAAGCGGCGAGAGGCAAGAAGGAACTATGGGGAAAAAGGGAAAAGAAGAAAGAGAGAAAAGTGAGGAGGTCCAAGAGACCTTGAGTAAGAAAAAGAGTGATCCGAGAGAAAAGTCTGAGAAGGAAGTGGAGAGAAAACCAGAGGGAAACTCCACGACCAAAAATAGCGAAAGTGAGGACAACTCGCTAACTCCTGTTTCGGATCAATCATCTTTTTCCCCTTTGAATGTGCAGGTCACCAAGGGAAGAGGAGCTGAAGACCGCCTTGAAGGACCCCGGAAGCAAGTGCCACACGCCTCGCACAAGAAGAAGGATGCAAGAGGGAGGAACCAAACGTGGGTAATCGTGCTTCTAATCCCCATCTCTTAACATTGAATATGAATTGGGAATACATCGGGCGATCCCATGCATATTTCGGGATATGATTTAAACTGTTTGCATTCGGACTATGCCAATGAATGGCCTAGGCTTACATTTGACCCGGATAATCCATTGAGCATGCCATGTTGAACCAATTTTGTTTGTAGAAATAGTATCATGTTTCTAGGTTTGATTCAAAGATAAGTGTAAGGTTGAAGTGAAGAGAAAGAGCGGATTGTCCATCTCATTCCTTCAAACTATTTTTGGGACTTTAATGTTTAAACTTTAGTTCACTAACCCTTGATGCCTCTTCAAGTCTGTTGTGGTGTCTTAAGATTTGTAGGGCGGATTTCCTTATGAATCCGAGGATGGATTCTTCTGAAGAGGGAGGGTATGATGTGGACATCAGCCCCATTTTTGTGATAAAGGAGGACCATTCATCAAGAGGGTCTAACGGGCCCTTCGCGAAGGCACGAGACTAAGAGGAAGCGACATTCCGAGGCACCGGCGAAGCCCCAAGGCTAAGCCGCGATCGCACGATCACCGTGAAAGGACCTTGCGAGCATCCTTCAAGCTAAGGCCAAGTTTCAAGACGAGGCCGTGCCGGCGAAGCTCAAGGCGAGCCGTGTTCGCAAGGCCCTATTGGCGAACCCTTGGCCGTTGGCGAAGCCATGGTCTTTGGCGAAGACCCCGTGCAACACTTCCAGATACAAGCGAAGCCCTGTGTGTTCGCCAAGCGTAAGAGGCCTCCAAACGCAAGTCGGCGAACCCTTTAATCATGCAGAGGCCCTCTTCCTCCCATTTCCCGCCAACTACAATTCTTGGGGAATTGGGAGCCGCTAAAGCAGGTAGCCTACACTGTCACCTCGCCTGCCACATCTCATTTCGCCTACCATAGATCCAGGAAGCTGGTTCCCTTGTCAAGTCACTCCTTATTTCCCCCTTTACCATTTTCCTTCTATATAAGGAAGCTTGTAACCATTGTAAACGGTAGAACTCATTTTTGTAAGAACACATATTTGCGGAAATACGCATATTGTTCTTCTTGGGTCTCAAATCTTGCTCCACCAATCCATTAGTGATCCATTGCAAGAGGATCCAATATAATACCTAGCATTGTTTGATCTCGTAGTCAAAAGGTTCTAGGTCCCATTTTCCTTTCCCAGGCATTTTCAAGGGCATTGCCTCACCTCGTAGTGAGGAGGTTCCCTTGGCCGACTCTATTTCCTTCGTGTTCTTCCTCTGTTTCGTTTCCATTCTTGCTGGAAACCGCCTCCTTCGAGCTAGATCCGAGCTCGTGATCACTTACCCCCGTGATCACATCACGCCGCCAACCGGTATACCACCCTCGTGACAAACGGTTTAACTCCTTTGAGGAGCTCTCCATAACTTCTCCAACCACTTTGTGGTATCTAAACCTCCCCTAAAACAGCGGGACACATCCTCAAAATACGAAAAAGAAAGATGAGCCCCTCGGGAGTACATTCAGCGCTCCAAAGTGAGTCCATCCAGTCCCTAATCGGGAGGAAGCCCGCCTACTTGCAGCCATTCGGGGCCTCCGCTGAGAATCCCTTTTCTTTGTGGACATGCACACCAACCCCCACCAACATGGAACAGTTCTTGAGCACCGCCTCACGGTTTATGAACACGGAAGAGGTCACTCGACCGCTCGCTAGGGCCGCCACGACAGATGCAATGGGACAGCCCTCGCGAGCGGACTCCAGTCCCAGAGGCGTACACTACGCCGTCCAACAGGAGGGGGCGTATTTAACTCTTCCCCACTAAGGGAGTCTCGCACCAACAACCTCCATGCACCTTTGGAACAAAAGAGGGAGGTTCCCCTAGTGGCAAGGGACACTGTTTTGAGCTTAAACGCATGATCGGGGAAATGCTTGCTCAAGGCAAACTCAGGGAGTTCTTACTCCATGACGATGGGGATCGCAGGCGGGAAAATCACCAGGAAGACCGTCGTCAGGGGGACCGCAGACGGGGTCGCTCCCAACAGAACCCAGATCGAGAAGGTCTGGTCGAAATTCCCCCACCAAGGGGGCACATCAAGCATAATCACACAATGTGAAGGCGCATCGGCAAGACGCCGTCATATGAGACAGATCTACCAGGTCAATCACTCTTCTACTCACTTACTGCATCGCCGCGATGGCACCTCGGTGGCGGTACCACACGCGGACCCTTTGGTTATCACTGCCCGTATCGCGGGGTGGGACATTGACATAGTCTACATGGACACGGGGCAAATGCCAACGTGATCTACAAGCACACTGGTTGAGGCCAAGGTGCCTTTGTCACAAATTCAACTTTGCCAAGGGGGCCACCTTTGGAGTAGGGCGGGATGAAATCCCAACCTTAGGGTCAATCACGCTCCCTACATAATGATGGGGACCACCAAAGAAAAGAAACAAGTGTGCCACTCCAGCTTTGTGGACTTTATTGTCCTGGACCTCCCTACACCATACAACGCCATCATTGGGCGCCACACTCATACTTGAGTTCCACGTCCCATTTGTGATGTGCGGGCTCGACTTTGGTTTTCCACCTTTGCGGCGGGAGATGCCTATATCTTTGTCAGCAAAATGTGGCCGAGAGGCAATTATGTCTCGCCCTAGCGGGACCTCCCCGCTCCTCAAGCCATCTCGAGCCTAAAAGAAAGGCACCCATGGAAGAGATTGGACCGCGGGTGAAGTCGCTCCCGACTTGTCCAGGGCCTTTAAGGAGGTTGAAATCTCCGCTGGCAAGAAATTCCAGTGGGAAAAGACCTTGAAGAAAGGGACTAGCAAGCACTCATCCATCTCCTCCACGCCAACGGCGTGTCTTCGCATGGACCCCGAGGACTTACCAGTGTGGATCGTGCTATCATTTCTCACAAGTTGAGTGTACTCCCGGCTTTAGCCCGGTTAGACAAAAAACAAGGGCATGGCCCCTGACCGTAAGTAATTTGTAAACACATAGGTGCAGAAATTTCTTAAGGCAAATATAATCAAGGAGGTTCATTACTCTGAGTGGGTCGCAAATATAGTCCTCGCCGATAAAGAGGGTGGTCAGTGGCGACTTTGCGTGGACTACAAAGGGGTTAATAGGGCCTGCCCAAGGGATCCCTATCCCCTGCCTTCTATTGATCAACTGGTTGACTCAACCGTTCATCACTCTGTCTTCTCCTTCCTCGATGCATACAGCGGGTACCATCAAGTTTTTATGACCCAGAGGATGCGGTAAAAACTGCCTTCACTACTGGCGAAGCCGTCTACTATTACATCAGAATGCCCTTCGGCTTAAAGAATGCGGGAGCTACCTTCCAAAGGCTTGTGAATCAGGTCTGCGCAGACCAAATTGGTCGAAATCATGAAGCTTATGTCGATGACATTGTGGTCAAAAGCAAGGCCACCTCCACACACCTCGCGGACTTAGAGGAAAGCGTTCGCCAACTTCCGCAAGTACAATATGCGGTTGAACCCAAAGAAGTGTATCTTTGGCGTGGGTGAGGGCAAATTTTGGGTTATCGGATCTCCAAAGGAGGGATTCATGCGAATCCCAAAAGATTGAAGCTATCACCACTTTACGCAACCCCGGGGGCTCAAAGACGTTCAACAACTAACACGAAAGCTAGTTGCCTTGGGCGATTCGTCTCTAAACTTAGCGATCGCTGCAGACCGTTCTTCAATCAAATTCGCAAGAAAAAGCTTGCAAGTGGACAGAGGAATGCCGGGAGGCATATGACTCAATCAAACAACACTTACAAGAGTTGCCTGCACTCAAGTGCCCTAGACTAGGCGATGACCTGGTCCTCTACCTCGCCACCTCTCGACGGTGGCGTCGCCTCCGTCCTTATCAAGGAAGAGGCTGCCAAACAATGGCCAGTCTACTACACCGTCACACTCTCCGAGGATACGAAACAAGGTATCCTCCTCTCCAAAAAGCTATCTTATCTCTTGTGCATGCAGCAAGGAAGCTCAAGCCCTACTTCCAAGGACACACAATCATAGTTCGAACGGACTTGCCAATTCAGGATATTACGAGGCGGCGAAACTCTCGGGCGCCTTGCCAAATGGTGTATCGAGCTTGGTGGCTTACCCGGTTTAAGGTGGACATCACCCTATTTATAGAGTGATGCCGGAGAAGAAACCTCCCAGGTTGAAGCCTTTAGACAGTGTCGAGATAAGTCTGTGTCGGTGATTGGAGATAAGGCGGCGGTGATGATGTAGATCTCAGCAAACCGCCTTAGGTGATCCGTTTGTCGAGAGAATGTCTCGCGTATGAATGCAGTGAAGATCTCCCGGGCTCGTGCTGTCCTCCTTATTGGCCGGTTGATGTCGGACGACCAAGTGGTCAATCTCCAAGTGGAGCAAGTGGCGGGCGAAGGCTGTAAGGGCGAAGGCCCGAGATAGAATATAGCCAAATAAGGAGTGAGGTTCGCACGAACACAGGTGTAAGAGTCCTATTCAGGCGGGGCCGAGATAGGCAGGAGAGTCTCTCGAAGGCGAGCCGAGGCCCAGGAGTAAGACCCATGAAGGCGAGTGAGGTCGCAAGGGGAGACACGAGACCGCGAGGGTGGCCCGCGAAGGCCCAAGAGACGCAAAGGTGAGTATGAGACATCGCCCATGCGAGACTTGAGGCCCGCGAGGTCAAGACCCCGCGCAGGTGAGACCGGAGACCACAAGGATGAGACCTTGTGAAGGCGATACTGGAGATCACAAGGATGAGACCTTACGAAGGCCTTGTATGATTATGATACCACGCGAGGGCGCGTTTGCTTGGGTAGTGTACCAAGATGCCTCCTCCCGAAGGCGAGTATGGGCGGGCCCCGTACTCTCGAATTCAAGCTTCGGAATTGGCGAAAGCGCTTTGGCCGTTTGCGGACCGTTTGATTGTGAAGGCAGCGAAGAGTCCCTTCAGCATTTAATGTAGGAGAGATAAAGGAAGATGGGAGGTTTACTGACCGTTATGGGACGCAACACGTGGCGTCGTAGGGGTCGATTACGCTTTGCAAAAGCGTTTCTCCTTTTCTGCGCGGCAGGGGCGAAGCTTAATAACCGCTGGATGCTGACACGCGGCGCCTCAGGAGCCGATTACGCTTAAAAAAGCGCTTTTTCATTTTGGCGGGCTTATAAAGCGTGCCCGAGAAGATTGAAGCCTTTACTTCTACTTCCATACTTCCTTATTCTCGCACCGAGCATTCTTTCCGTATTCCTGCCTTTCTTGGACGGTTCGTCAGTTGTTTAGAATTCTCGCGTGGTGGTTCCCCTTTCTTGTTAAAGATTCCTCCGGTCGACTGCTCGTTTGCCCCCTGCTTCGTCTGTTCCGACTTTGCTGTTTTAACGATTTAGGTAAGGCTTTGATTTTTGGCACACTGAGTGCCGCAAGTTTTCTCGGTCGCACCGGCGTCGATGAAATGCGTCTGCAAGGCTGTGTTTATTTATATGCTGTTGTTCTTCTTTTTGTAGAGATGGATTCCGTGGAAGCCGTTCGCCCGATGGTTGCTCCTCTAGACAAAACCACGGTGAAGTTTGAAAAGATCCATCGGGGATCTCGTGGAGGCGTTACGGCTGTGAAGGCGGCGCCGATTTTTTCCTCCTGCTTACGGCGTCGCCGAGCGATGGGTTGGCCCGCGACCGAGGAGAATATGGAGAATCGGGTATTGTGCTCAGACACGGCGCAGCTTGCGGCGGGATTACGGTATCCCTTTCCGCAACTGGTGCAAGATCTTTGTGCTGATTGGGGAATGCCCCCAACTCAGCTGGCGCCCAATACTTTCCTGAGTATCGCGGGCTTTATTGTCGCCTGCCACATGGCCGGCGTGAAGCCATTCGCCGACGTCTTCAACCGTTTCTATCGGTTGGAGCTGAGGAGTGGGGCGCGTTCTTCACGTCACTCCCATAAACGTTGGAGGTAACCACTCCATCTCTTTTCTTGCCTCACCCCGATCCTACCATAATTGGCATGGATCTTTTTCTTCTTGCCCCGCGAGGGCTCATGGGACTTTCCCGTGGCGAGGACGCGACAATCTTTGCAAAGCATCGTGCGGAGGCCCGAGCTGACTCACGGGGAGTGCGGTGGCAGGCATACGTTCAACTATGGGGTGGTTGGACGATGTCCTCTCAAGGAGCGCGTGCGATGCGTTCTTCCCCTTCTCGCCGCCCAATCGACGAGACCACCCCGAGGTGGGCTGGGATCAGCATGAGTTTCGTGGCCGACCCCGAGGTGCCAACGCCATGCGAGGGATGGGCTCCGTCCATCGTGGGACAACAATAGACTCCTTCTATCTTTGCTCTGGCGGCGCCCAAAGGTATGTTGCGCACATATACAAATATCTTGTAAATTTGTAAGAGATTTGGTAGAACACAGTCTCAAGTCCTTCCTTGTCTGCAGATGCCGTTGCAGAGTCAGCGAAGCCTGGGGCAAGAAAGCATCCATGCGTATTGCCCAACGAGTGCATCTCGGCCTGTGCACTTGGGGAAGATGCCCTGCTGGGCGATCAAATCTTGGGACCCATTGTCCCCAAACCGCCCAAAAAGAGGGCTGGCATCAAGGCCTCGATGACTTCTCACCGGAGAAGAAGAAGAGAAGAGTGGGCGTGGCGCAGCTGGAGAAGGAGGTGCCCTTGCCGTTGCGGAGGGATCTGTGGTCGTGGAGCCGACCGGAGAGGCGGAGAGGCCTGCTGAGGCAGAGGGGTCCGCCGCAGTCCTCTCAAGCTGCGGAGGCCTGGGGAGCTGCTTTGGGAAGATGTTCCCGGTGTTACGGAGGAGGCTGGAGAGCCTGTGGCAGGCCCCCATCCTGCGGAGGAAGCGGCGGAGCCTGTGGCTGAAGAAGCCGGAAGAGTGGAGGTTGAAGTGCCTCTTGCTGTTGGAGAGGCCGTGCCCTCCGCGGAGGGTCCAGAAGGAGCGCCAATAGACAGCGCTGTTCCCATAGAGGCTGTACCCATTTCAGTGGTGCAGCCTATTTCTCCTGAGGAGGCTGCTGCTGAAGCCTTCGTGTCTGGGCTTTTTGCAAGCCCCTCACCAGCCCAAGGCGAGGATCTGCCCGGGTACGTGGTGGCTGCAGAGATCCTTTCTGGAGGAAAGGTGCCCCCTCGTAAGGGCAAGCGCCGGCCGACATCCCGATCTCTATGAGAAGGAGGGGTAATCAAGCTGCCAGTGGCCATTGGAGGCCCTTGCCAACAGGAGGTATCGGTCACTCCTGTGGAAGGGGTGGAGACCCCTAGTGCCGTGGATGTGGTCCTCGCAGCAACCCCTCCCGGAGAGGGGATCACAAGTGGTTCTCCCAGGGAGCCGGCCCCGTATCCAAGGGGAAGGGGATCCCGAGGATTGAGGAGACTTCTTCCTCTTACGAGAGTGAGGCCCCGGGGAGGGGGTCTGATAACACGGCCCTCTGCAAGGGTAAGTGGTTGGGAGATTGCCCAACCTTCCAAAGAGCGGTGGCGATCGGCCGAATGGGGGCGGCCTTCGCTGGTAAGTCCCTTTGACTTGACGGTGTTTTCTCTGCTTTGAGTTTACGCTTCCATTTTCCAGTTGTTGATACTCGTGATTATTGCAGGCGCGGGCGCCTCGTGGCAAGGGCTTGGTTCTGCGAGGTCCCGGTGGACCAAGGGACCTTGACAGAGATCCTGCAGATCTGGGGACCAGGGCGAGGTCCTTGAGGAGACCGGGTCCGGCCCCATTACTTGGAGCGAAGGCGCGTTGCTGCCAAGTCGGCCCCCAAGTGGTCGAGGAGCCAGACCTCCCGAGAGTCCGAGGCACCGAGACCGAGGCTCGGGGTGTACGAGGAGCAAGGGAGGCTCTGAAGGATGCATGGGATCCGGTCTTCCTTCTCGAGAACAGCAGTTCACTCTCTGCGGGGGAGGAGCAAACCCTCCTATCCCGCTGGAGGGACTGCGCACCCCCTATGACAGGAGGTGACAGAGCGGAGCACTGGACTCCCTGCTGAATTCATGAGGAGGCAGCTCAACAGAGTCTGCAGTAAGACAGCTTTGGTCTTTTTGTATAAGTTCAGTTTAGCCTCTTTCGCCTTTACTTTAATAGCTTTGGGATGTAGGCGGCCGTTAAAGGATATGTCTTTGCGGAGCAATGGCATGACTTCACGAAGTATGCCAATAAGCGGGACGACGCCTTGATATCGAGATTGCTTCTCTCGGGAGGGAGGCTGGAGGCCTCAAAAAGAGGGAGGAGGAGCTCAAGGAGGCGCACGCCAAGCGTGTGGCCCAACTAGAGAGTTGGTGCGACTATGTTAATAAGGAGCGAATAACCAGCAGCTATATCGGTATGAGCAGGCCAGCCTTATTGGTGCGTTTAAGCAACGCTTCTCCAGTGACAGCAGCACAGAGGCCCAACAGAAAGAGACCGCTGCTTTGAAGGAGTCCCTCCAATCAGCGAAGGCTGAAACTGATCAGGCCCAGGCTGCAACTAAGGAAGTGGAGCGCCAGGCCATCGCCCAGGCTCATCTGGCAGATAAGAAGGTAGAAGAAAGCAGGCTCGCTGCTGAGGCTGCCACGAAGGCACACCTGGAGGTCGCCACTAACCTTGAAAAGGCGGTGGCCTCAGTAAAGGAGATGGAGAAGGCTCTGGGCCTTTCTCCTTTTGCAGGTGAGGACCCTGAGTCCTCTTCTTCTATCAAGGTGCCCATTCCTGAGCGGATGCCAAGACAGATGGAGACGTTTTGTGAGATTCAAGCCTTAGGTGAAGCGAGGGCGCAGGCCTACGAGGAGGGCAGGCTGCGATGCCGCTTCCAAGTGGAGAAGGCATTCCCATAGCTGAGTCTTGGGATCCTGGATGCTGCAAACACCAATGAGCCAACGGTAGAGGCGCCGCTTGATGGGGGAGCGGGGAGGAAGATGGGCGATGCAGTATGCCCTCTTGGACTAGGGTGGAGGCTCCAACATGTGGATGCCCCCGCCTTTGTAAAAAGACACGCATTTACACATTTTTGGGAACAATAGATGAAGTAAAATTTCCTTTTACCTTCACTGTTTTGTAGATTCGCTTTATCTCGCGATAGCCCCGTGAGGTACGTTAGCTAGGTTTAATAACCATAGGCTAGGTCTGTCTTATGGAGAGATGTCCTTCGGGATTCGCGAAGGCGAAGCCACCGGGATCACTTATCAAGGAGCTGGAGACTCGGTTTTGAGTTCATAGTGACAAGGCACTTAAGATCCGCAACGGCGGGGCCACATGAGTCATTCCAAATGACTTGTGGGTTCACTTGCCGAGACAAGTTGAGATGGAGACCACTTGTTGGGACAAGTTATAAGGGTCCTCTTAGGGCTTGCAGAGGAGATACCCTTGAAGACCATGGGCAATTTTCAGGAGCAAGCCCTTGGGTAGTGTACTGATGTACCAAGTAGGAGACCCTGCAGGTTGCTCACCACATATATGAAAGGAATGAAGTAAAAACTCAAGTTACCTCGAGCCTGAAGTCGCGCTGGCGAAGGCGGTAGGGCACTTGTTGAGACAAGCGAAGAACCATCGAGGTTTTGGGGAGTGAGACCCGTTCTTTGTGTTGAGGAGCCCGTGCGGAAGGTCTGCTGTGGCGTGCGAGGGCGACTTACACATAGACCCTCACGAAGGAGCCAAAAGGGGATTACCCTTCCGCAGCGCACGGGGATTACCCTTGTGGCAGGGCGAGTTGAAGGTCGGTTGGGGAAGGAGACACGCAAACACCTCTGAGGAGAAGTCCGAGCGGAAGGTCTCCTGTGGCGTGCGAGGACGACTTACACATAGACCCTCCCGAAGGAGCCAAAGGGGGTTACCCTTCCGCAGCGCAAGGGGATTACCCTTGGGGCGGGCGAGTTGAAGGTCGGTTGGGGAATGAGACCCGCAACCACTGTGTGGAGAAGTCCGAGCGGCAGGTCTGCCGTGGCGTGCGAGGCCGACGTACACATAGACCTTCCTGAAGGAGCCAAAAGGGGGTTACCCTTCCGCAGCGCAAGGGGATTACCCTTGGGGCGGGGCGAGTTGAAGGTCGGTTGGGGAATGAGACCCGCAACCACCTGTGTGGAGAAGTCCGAGCGGAATGTCTGCTGTGGCGTGCGAGGACGACTTACACATAGACCTTCCTGAAGGAGCCAAAAGGGGTTTACCCTTCCGCAGCGCAAGGGGATTACCCTTGGGGCGGGGCGAGTTGAAGGTCGGTTGGGGAATGAGACCCGCAACCACCTGTGTGGAGAAGTCCGAGCGGAAGGTCTGCTGTGGCGTGCGAGGACGACTTACACATAGACCTCCCTGAAGGAGCCAAACGGGTTACCCTTCCGCAGCGCAAGGGGATTACCCTTGGGGCGGGGCGAGTTGAAGGTCGGTTGGGGAATGAGACCCGCAACCACCCGTGTGGAGAAGTCCGAGCGGAAGGTCTGTGTGGCGTGCGAGGACGACTTACACATAGACCTCCTGAAGGAGCCAAAGGGGTTACCCTTCCGCAGCGCAAGGGGATTACCCTTGGGGCGGGCGAGTTGAAGGTCGGTTGGGAATGAGACCCGCAACCACTGTGTGGAGAAGTCCGAGCGGAAGGTCTGCGTGGCGTGCGAGGACGACTTACACATAGACCTCCTGAAGGAGCCAAAGGGGTTACCCTTCCGCAGCGCAAGGGGATTACCCTTGGGGCGGGCGAGTTGAAGGTCGGTTGGGAATGAGACCCGCAACCACTGTGTGGAGAAGTGAGACTGACAAGGTCGATGCCATAATCGAGGCAGTAGCCGATCGACCGATCGGGTGCGAGATGGCGATGAAGAGGGCATTTGAAATGCCATGTAAGTGTATGACAGGAAGAAATACATATGTATTTTATTGATTTTGCAAGACTAAAGACTTACACGTAATATGGGCGCAAGTCATCCGCATGAAAGTTGCGGGGGAGAAGGCGACCATCATGGTCTTGTAGTTCATAGACTCCTGGGCGGATTTGTTTATGAACAATGTAAGGCCCGTCCCAGTTGGGTCGCAAGACACCTGTTTGGGGTCGCGAGCGATGAGGGCTGACTTAAGCAGGCAAGGCCCCCTTGTTGTAGCGCCTTGGGCTTTACCCGGCATTATGGTGAAGGCGAGCCTTTGTTTGAGGGCGGTCATGCGAAGGCGAGCGCCCTCACGTAATTCTTCGATTAAGTCAAGTTTGGCGCGGAGCCCTTGAGCATTGGCCTCATCAGTGAAGTTGATCATACGGATCGTGGGAAGGTCTGCCTCAATAGGCAGGAGCGCATCCGCGCCATATACCAGAGAGAAAGGCGTTTCGCTGTTGAGGTTCGCGTTGTGGTGCGGTAGTCCCACAAGACGCTTGGGAGTTCATCCACCCGGCGGCCTTTGGCCCTCCAGCGCTTCTTGAGGCCTTCCTTGAGGGTTCGGTTGGTGACCTCAACCTGCCCATTAGACTGGGGGTGTGCCACCGGGGCAAACAGCATGCGGACACTATTGTCCTGAGCCCACTGTTGGACACTGTGACTGGCAAACTGAGTGCCATTGTCTGTAATGATAGCGCGAGGGCTGCCGTGACCGTGAACAAGATTCTTCCAAAGAAACTTGATAATCTTGGCGAAGTGATGGAGACCGGGGGTTCTACTTGACCCATTTAGAAAAATAATCAACTGCTACAACACGAAGCAGTGCGGCACAGAGCGGTCGGCATTGGACCAATGAGGTCGAGGCCCCACAGGCGAAGGGCACCGGATTTGTCGATCTTTGGAGATTCCGTAGATGGTAGCCGTTGGATGCGAGAATTGATCCGCACTTTGGTGGCATGTTTTGACCAGGCGGCGGCGTCCTTTTTCAAGGTAGGCCAAGAATACCCTTGACGAAGGGCTTTGTGAGCAAGTGCCTCCGCAGCGATGTGAGCGCCACGGTTGCCTTGGTGGAGAGTGTCCAAGACAGTGTCCCTCGAGGGTACTAAGGCACCGTTGTAAAGGCGCCGAAAACCCGCGATGCCATAATTGGTCATCAATGAGGACGAAGCGGAGGGCTTGCTTGCGAACACGGAGATCTGTGGAGCTGGCCTTGAGTCTAGCAATAATAGGGTTTCTCCGGTCTGCGGCTGGATCATGTGTTGCTAGAGAGGCAATATCAATATCTTCCGTGATGGAAGGACTGGCGAGTGGCCGAGGTGGAGGGAGTCTTGCCCTTTGATAGCATGACTGCTGTAGTGTTCTCAGAGCGAGGAACATGTATGAAGATGACTTCGTCAAAGTCGGTTCGTAAGGTGTATACCAACTTAAGGTATTTGATCAGGGTGGCTTCCTTGCACTCGGCGCACCCTTGGACTCCGGTGAATCACCGGTTGCGAGTCACTTGTGGACATGGAGGCGGCGAATGCCTGCCCTTTTGGCGAGTTTCAGCCCGCGACGAGGGCCTCATATTCTGCAACATTGTTAGTTACTTGGAATTGAAAAGAAACACGAAGGAATACTTCCATACCTAGGGGTCCACGTAGGTACACACCCCATGGGATTCAAGCTTGGATGAGCCATCCACAAATAAGTCCCATTCGGGGAGTAAGTCGAGGTGCGGGGCCTGCTCGGGGGCCGAGAGGATATCATCATCCGAGAATTCCGCAATATAGTCGGCGATGGCCTGGCCATTATTTGCCTTTATGGGATATTAATTGATGTTAAATCCGCCAAGTTCGATACACCACTTGGCGAGGCGTCCCGAATGTTCGGGCCGCCTCGGGATGTCTGAATTGGCAAGTCTGTTCGGACTATAATAGTGTGCCCTTGGAAGTAGGGCTTGAGCTTCCTTGCTGCATATACAAGAGACAATATAGCCTTTTGGAGGAGGATACCTTGTTTCCGTATCTTGGAGAGTATGGCTGGTGTAATAGACCGGCCTTTGTTTGGCGGCCTCTTCCTTAATAAGGACAGAAGCGACACTTTTACGAGGTGGCGAGGTAGAGGACTAGGTCATCGCTGGCCTAGGGCACTTGAGTGCCGGTAGTTCTTGCAAGTGCTGTTTGATGGAGGCATATGCCTCCCGACATTCCTCCGTCCATTTGCAAGCTTTTTCTTGCGAATCTGATCGAAGAAAGGTTTGCAGCGATCACTTAGTTTGGAGACGAACCGTCCCAAGGCAACTAGCTTTCTGCCGGTTGTTGGACTTCCTTGAGTCCCACTGGGGTGCGCAGGGTAGTGATTGCCTCAATCTTTTTGGGATTTGCATGGATTCCTCCTTTGGAGATTTGGTACCCTAGAAACTTCCCTTCACCCACGCCGAAGATACACTTCTTTGGGTTTAATCGCATATTGTATTTGCGGAAGTTGTCGAATGTTTCCTTCAAGTCTGTAAGATGGGTTGAGGTGGCCTTGCTTTTGACCACGATGTCATCCACATAAGCTTCAAGATTTCGGCCAATCTGGCTGCGGCGACTTGATTTACAAGCCTTTGGAAGGTAGCCCCGCGTTCTTCAAGCGAAGGGCATTCGATATAATGATATACGGCCTCGCCGATTGATGTGGACATCGGCCCCATTTTTGAGATAAGGGACACCGATCACATCAAGAGGGTCTAAAGGACCCTTGGCGAAGGCTCGGATGAGGAAGAAGCCACACTCTGGGCACCGGCGAGGCCCCAAGGCAAGTCCGTGGTCGCAATGTCTTGGCGCACCCATTGGCGAACCCTTGGCCTTTTGGTGAGGTCAAGCCTCAACGGTGAACCCGTGGCTATTTGCGAGGCCAAGACTCTTTGCGACCCCCATGGTCGTTGGCGAAGACCCTGTGCCTCATTTCCGAAACAAGCGAAGCCTGTGTTCGCCAAGCGTAAGAGGCTTCCATACACGAGTCAGGCGAACCCTTCAACTTGTGCAGAGGCCCTCTTCTTCCCTTTTCCCGCCGAAAGTAATTCATGGGGAAATGGGAGCCGCAAAAGCAGGTAGCCTACAATGTCACATCAGCTGCCACCTCTCATTTCGCCTACCATAGATCCAGGAGGCTGTTCCCTTGTCAAGACATCTTTTATTATTTTCTTCTTTCTTTCTCCTTCTATAAAAGGAGGTTGTAACCTAAGTATTAGGTAGAACTCATCTTGTAAGAACACATATTTGCGGAAGTACGCATATTGTTCTTCGTGGGTCTCAAATCTTGCTCCACCAATCCATTAGTGATCCATTGCAAGAGGATCCAATATAATACCTAGCATTGTTTGATCTCGTAGTCAAAAGGTTCTAGGTCCCATTTTCCTTCCCTGCATTTTCAAGGGCATTGCCTCACCTCGTAGTGAGGAGGTTCCCTTGGCCGACTGTTTCCTTTGTGTTCTTCCTCTGCTTCGCTTTCCATTCCCGCTGGAAACTGCCTCCTTCAAGCTAGATCCGAGCGCGTGATCACGTACCCCCACCGTGACCACATCAGTTGGTATCAGAGCCAAAGCGCTTGTCGGAGGTATCATACCGTATCAGTTGTTTGTTTTCTTCAAGTAAAACCATTGCCTTCTTTCTCACACTTGAAGAAAAAAAAACGCTTTTGTTGTTGAAGAGAAACCAAAATATTTGTGCGTGGTTCATGTGATTCGAGCAAAGCTCATATTTGAATGTTGTTTATTGAAGTTGAGAAAAGAAAGAAACATTTTCGGATTGGAAGTTGAAAAGGGAAGAAAAGTTGTTATGGTTGTGCACAAAAAGATCATTTGAAGAAAGAAAAAGTTTGAGTGTTCTTGAGTGTTCTTGAGTGTTCATATCAAAACACATCCGAACAGTGATTTGATCCGAAAATATTTGAGGAACTTGAACAAAAGTGTTTGTGTGGATAAAAGAGCCTTCTCTCATACATACCTTACTTCCGTCAACCCCCATCTCACCCTAAACTCTCAAAGTTAGTTTCAAGTAACTAGAACTTTGTGCTTTACTTGTTTCGGATATTGCTAAGATTTCATTGGATATTCTTTGCATGTTCGCATTTGATCTTAATCGAGATTGGTGGTAAGTTTTGAGGCTTGAAAGAACCGTTGCGTTCTAAACACGAGAGAGAAGTGGTACTGAGTGTGTCCCTAAACACAAACGAGAGGCCAACCATACACGTGAGGAAATGAGTGGTACTGACATTATTGTCTAAGTGTGTAGGTATACAATGGCGCGAACCCTTAAGTTTCGAGGGATGATGACCTTTTCGGGTTTGAATCATGGGAACACCATCTTGAGGCATTCTTTGCTAAAAGAGGTGTTCACGAACTTGAAAAGCTTGACATAGCGCTCGAGCCGCTAAGAGACGAAGCCTGGTATTGGTGGTGTGAATACGCCACAAAGAGAAGTGATCGAGGTTAGAGTTCATACCCTCTTGGGACCGCTTGAAAAGCGTGATGAGGCGGCGGTATGGTACCCAAAACCCCATCGCCCACTTGGCCCCAGCCCCTACCCACAGATCGCGGCCCCCCACCACTCATAGCTCATTTCGGTGTCCCACATCCGACCCCACTATCACACCCGAAGGGACTGCCACACCTTCAAGAGCCTGCTCACCCCCTTCTTCAAAAGCGTACCCGAACCCTCCTTGTGAACCAATCTCTTTGAGAAATCTCACTCAAGAAATTAGAGCAGATTTCGAGGTGATGGAAAAAGATTTAAAGGAGATAAGAAAGGAAGTCTCACAAGTGGGAGATCTTATGAAGGAATGGTGTGAAAGTGAGAGAAAAAGAGAGAAAAAGAAAAGAAAGAAAAGGCTCTTCAAAACCCAGAGAGTGAAACACCCAAGCTTTCAACCGAGATCAATGGAGGGCTAACGCCTAAATCTTTTAATGAATGTTGTTCTTCTTTGATTATTCCAGGAATCGATGATAAAGAAACTTTGGGTTGTTTACAAGAGGCAGAAGACGCCTCGGTGTCGGAGCAGGAGCCTCCCTCCCCTAACTTGGGGAGAGGTAAAATACCATTTCCTCCTAGTGATGAGACTTTGCAATTTCGTGACCATGAAATGATTTATGCCAAAACTGTCATGTGCATACCTACTTTAGCTAGGAAGCACTCATACATTTTTATATGAATATTGATGAAACCATGATCATACCATGCACTGAATTGAATGGCCCCATCACGGCATATGCCAAGAAAATTAATGGGTTGAACATGTTGCGAAGGGACGGAAAACTTGCTAGGGTCAGACTTGTACATGACCCCGGCACATGTAGGAATAATTTGTTTGAAACTGAACATGTAGAAATTGCATGCTGTTCGGTTAAATTTATTTTCGGCCAACAAGAAGGCTTTTGGCATATGGCATTGGTGTGCTTTCATGGCACCGGAGCAAGAAAGAGCGGATTGTTCATCTTGCCCCAACTTAGTGTCTCCTTGTTTGCTACCCATGAGCTAGGTACCCTATGTTTTGAGTATAAGAATGCGCATCACCTAGCCATGTATGTAATAAGCCGCGGGCACCCCCACATAATGCCCCTTTGTCTAAGTGATTGGAAGTGTCTCATGCATCTATCTAGGCTTGGGTCCCCGATCATGATGCATTGTAGGATCCTTAGAAACCAATTTTTGATGTGGGCACACCCACTTGATTTTAGTTCACTGACCCGTGATATCTCTTCAAGTTTGTTGTGGTGTCTTAAGATTTGTAGGGACAATTTCCTTATGAATCCGAGGACGGATTCTTCTGAAGAGGGAGGGTATGATGTGGACATCAGCCCCATTTTTGAGATAAGGGACACCCATTTCCCCCGGAGGGTCTAAAGGACCCTTGGCGAAGGCTCGGATGAGGAAGAAGCCACACTCTGGGCACCGGCGAGGCCCCAAGGCAAGACCGTGGTCGCAATGTCTTGGCGCACCCATGCCCCATTGGCGAACCCTTGGCCTTTTGGTGAGGTCAAGCCTCAACGGCGAACCCGTGGCTATTTGCGAGGCCAAGACTCTTTTCGACCCCCTGGTCATTGGCGAAGACCACATGCCTCATTTCGAAACAAGCGAAGCCCTGTGTTCGCCAAGCGAAGAGGCTTCCATACACGAGTCGGGCGAACCCTTCAACTTGTGCAGAGGCCCTCTTCTTCCCTTTTCCCGCCGAAAGTAATTCATGGGGAAATGGGAGCCGCAAAGGTGTAGCCTACAATGTCACAGTAGTAAAGGCGGTTTTTACCGCATCCTCTGGGTCCATAAAGACTTGGTGGTACCCGCTGTAAGCATCGAGAAAAGAAAAGACCGAGTGATGAACGGTTGAGTCAACCAGTTGGTCAATAGATGGTAAGGGATAGGGGTCCCTTGGGCAGGCCCTATTAACCCCCTTGTAATCCACACAAAGTCGCCACTGACCGCCCTCTTTATCGGCGAGGACAATATTCGCAACCCATTCGAGTAGTGAACTTCCTTGATTATATTTGCCTTAAGCAATTTCTGCACTTCGGTGCGTACAAAGTCCTTACGGTCGGGGCCATGCCCCTTGTTTTCTGTCTAACCGGGCTAAAGCCGGGAGTACACTCAACTTGTGAGAAATAACAGCAGGATCAACTCTGGTAGGTCCTCGGGGTCCATGCGTAGACATCCCTGTTGGCATGGAGGATGTGGATGTGCGCTTGCTGGTCCTTTTCCTCGAGGTCCTTTCCCCCCCGAAACTTCGTCCCGGGAGAGATCTCAACTTCGGCAAAGGCTCCGGTCAAGTCAGGAGCAGCTTCGCCCACCGGACCTGCTTCCTGTGGGGGTGCCTTCCTCTTTGGCTCGGTTGGCCGGGGAAGCTGTGGGGGCCGGCGAGGGCGAGACATAATTGCCTCTGGCCACATTCAGGTTGACGAAGATATAGGCATCCCGGCCGCGGTGTGAAAAACTAAAGTTAGGGTTCGCACATCACAGCGGACATGGAACTCTGCTTGAGTATGTCGCCCGATGATGGCGTTGTATGGCGTAGGAAGATCCAGGACAATGAAGTCCACATAGCTCGAGTGACATACTTGCTTCTTTTCCTTGGTGGTTCCCATCATCATGTAGGGCAGGGTGATCGACCCCAAGGTTGGGATTTCATCCCGTCCTATTCCAAAGGTGGCCCCCTTTGCGGGTTGAATCTGTGACAAAGGCACCTTCGCCTCAACTAGAGTGTGCTTGTAGATCACGTTGGCATTTGCCCCCGTATCCATGTAGATTCTGTCAACGTCCCATCCCGCAATACGGGCAGTGATAACCAAAGGGTGCGTGCGGTCTTGCCACGAGGTGCCATCGCTGCGATGCAAAAACCGAGTAGAGGAGTGGTCTATCTGGTAGATCTGCCTCATATGACGGCGTCTTGCCGAAGCGCCTTCACCTGTGTGATTACGCCGATATGTCCCCTTGCTTGGGGACTGAACAGATTTCCCGACACTGGGTTTTGTTGGGAGCGCCCCGCCGGCGGTCCTCCGGCGGCGTCCTTCACGGTCACCTTCTCTTCTACGGCCCTCCTCGGTTTGGAGCAAGTACTCCCTGAGCTTGCCTTGAGCCAGCATTTCTCCAATCATGCGCTTGAGCTCAAAACAGTCCTCAGTGTCGTGACCTTTGTCACGGTGGTAGCGGCAAAACTTGTTGCTTTGCCTTGTTATTTCCTGGGAGAGGGGGCGAGGCCAAGTGGGGACCTCCCTCTTTTGTTCCAAGGCATGGAGGATGTTGGTACGAGATTCCCTTAGCGGGTGAAGAGAAATGTCGCCCTCTCCCTACTGGGGGGCGTGGGGTATTGCCTTTGAGACCTAGGGTCCGGTCGCGAGGGCTGTCCCTTGGCGTCCGCCGTGGCGGCTCTGGCGAGTGGTCGGGTGACCTCTTCCGTATTCATAAACCGCGACGCTGTACTTAAGAATTGTTCCATGGTGGTGGGCGGGTTGGTGTGGACATCCACAAAGAAAAGGGACTCCCAGGCGGAGGCCTTGGATAGCTGCAAGCGGCGAGCTTCTTCTCCCAGTTAGGGACCTGGATAGACTCGGCACAGAAGCGTTGAATATATTCTCCGAGGGCTCATCCTTTTTCTGCCGTATCTTAAGAAGGTGTCCTGCCGTTTTAGGAGGTGGTTTAGATACCACAAAATGGTTGGAGAAGTTGCGGGATAGTTCCTCAAAGGAATCAAACCGCTTATCCCGGAGAGTGGTATACCGGTTGGCGGCGGCCCCGGTAAGTGTGGAGCTGAAAGCTCTACAGAGCGTGTTGTCGTCTGCCCTTGCTATTGCCATTGCGGAGGCGTAACGCTGGAGATGAATATCGAGTGCAGCAGGACCATCATAAGCATCCAGCTTAGGCTGACGCCCAGTCCGGAAGGGGGTTTCTAAAACCCTCGAGTAAAAGGTTGGGTCGAGAGGTGATCCGGACCCATCCACGGAGATATTATGGACACTGGCCCTTTCATCCCTTTTTCCACTTCCTCTAATCGTCTAGTAAGCGCGATAAGTAATGACGAAGAAGGATCGGGGTTACTTACTTGTTGAGGAGGAGTAGGCTGGGCGTTCGGCTGATTAGTCCGCAGCGTTCCCACGCTATCCGTAACGCCCGAAGAGTGGTGGCGAGAGTTTCACGTAAGTTGAAAGCAAGCGCCTCGGTGATTGTTTGCGAGCGGCCGGATCGAGCCCGTTGGAGGAGTGTTTAGAGGTGGAATGTTACGCTCCTGAGGCACGTTACGGTTGACGTGGGAGGAGCTTTCCTCCGTTGAGTGAATAGAGAGTTCTCCCCGCTGTGGGGGAACATGGTTCGGGGATGGCTCCGATGGTGGATCATTGTTCGTATTCGCCCCGGGAGGATTCCTCCTTCCTTGACATTCTGTTGCACTCGGGTAGTTGGCATGACTTATTACTTGTGGTTTGTAATATGGGTTTATAGTAAGAACTTTCGTTCCCACAGACGGCGCCAAACTGATAGTCTCGTTCCTAAAGAAGGCCCGGACTCTCAGTTGAAGTGGTGGAGAAGATGATGTTCTTGAGACTCCAAGCTTGCTTGTTATGAGTAATCTGTAAAAGATACTCGAAGTAGCAAGAGAGGAGTGGGGGCGTGTAGTAGCTTACCCGGTTTAAGGTGGACATCACCCTATTTATAGAGTGATGCCGGAGAAGAAACCTCCCAGGTTGAAGCCTTTAGGCAGTGTCGAGATAAGTACTGTGTCGATCGACTGGAGATAAGGCGGCTGTGATGATGAAGATCTCAACAAACCGCCTTAGGTGATCCGTTTGTCAGAGAATGTCTGGCGTATGAATCTGGTGAAGATCTCCCAGGCTCGAGCTGTCCTCCTTATTGGCCGGTTGATGTCAGACGACCAAGTGGTCAATCTCCAAGTGGAGCAAGTGGCGGGCGAAGGCCTGTAAGGCGAAGGCCGAGATAGAATATAGCCAAATAAGGAGTGAGGTTCGCACGAACTGGGTGTAAGTCCTATTCAGGCGGGGCCAGCATAGGCAGGAGAGTCCTCGCGAAGGCGAACTGAGACTGGGAGTAAGACCCATGAAGGCGAGTGAGGTCGCAAGGGGGAGACCTGAGACCGCGAGGGTGGCCCGCGAAGGCCCAAGAGACGCAAAGGTGAGTATGAGACATCGCCCATGCGAGACTTGAGGCCCGCGAGGGCAAGACCCCGCGCAGTGAGACCGGAAACCACAAGGATGAGACCTTGTGAAGGCGTCTGGAGACCACAAGGATGAGACCTTACGAAGGCCTTGTATGATCATGATACTACGCGAGGCGCGTTTGCTTGGGTAGTGTACCAAAGCCTAGAAAGGCAATTAAGGGCCAGGCCCTCGCCGACTTCATTGCGGAATTTTCGGATGTTGACATCATCCCGGACCCTGAGCGTGGTCCCGCACCACAACCCATTCCCCCAGAGATGGACATGTTCTTGGATGTCTCATCCAAACTAGGATCCCACGCAGGGGGAGTATATCTGCGCGGACCTCTCGGTATGGAAGTATCTCTACGAGTCTCTTTCCAATACCAAGTAAATAATAATGTTGCGAGAATATGAGGCCCTCATCGCGGGCTCAAACTCGCCATAAGGGCAGGCATTCGCCGCATTCATATCCACGCGACTCCCAACTCGGTGATTCACTGAGGTCCAAGGGTGCGCTGAATGCAAAGATGCCACCCTGACCAAATACCTCAAATTGGTGAACGCCTTGCGGACCAACTTTGAGGAGGCTATCTTTATCCACGTTCCTCGTTCTGAGAACACCACAGCAGACATGCTATCTAAGGGAAAGACTCCCAAACCATGGCCACCCTGGCCAGCCCTTCCATTGCGGAGGCTATCAATATTGCCTCACTGGCAACACAAGATCCGATCGTAGACCGGAGGGCCATCCGTTTTGTTCTCATTGATGACCAATTATGGCATCGCGGGTTTGCGGCACCCTCCAACGCTGCCTCGGCACCCTTGAGGACACTCTGTCTTGGATACTCTCCACCAAGGCAACCGTGGCGCACACATTGCTGCGGAGGCACTTGCCCACAAAGCCCTTCGTCAAGGGTACTACCGGCCTAACTTGAAAAAGGACGCGCCGCTTTGGTCAAAACATGCCACGGTGCGGATCAATTCTCGCATCCAACGACTGCCATCTACGGAATCTTCAGCACTGACAAACCCAGTGCCCTTTGCCCTGTGGGGCCTTGACCTCATTGGTCCAATGCCGACCGCTCCAGTCGATGCGCTTCACGTGTGGTTGCGGTTGATTATTTGTCTAAATGGGTCGAAGTAGAACCACTGGTCTCCATCACTTCCGCCAATATCATCAAGTTCCTATGGAAAAATCTGGTCTGCCGATCGCAGCCCTCTTGTTATTATTACAGATAATGGCACTCAGTTTGCCGATCCACGGATCCAAGAATGGGCCCGGGACAACAATGTCCGCAAGCTTTTCGCCCAGTGGCCCACCCCAGTCTAATGAGCAGGTTGATGTCACCAACCGCACCCTCGAGAGGGCCTCAAGAAGCGCCTTGAGGGGGCCAAAGGCCGCTGGGTAGATGAACTCCCAAGTGTCTTGTGGGACTATCGCACCACAACGCGCGTACTCCCAACAGGCGAAACGCCTTTCTCTGCGGTATATGGCGCAAACACGCTTCGCCTAATGAGGCAGACCTCCCACGATCTGCATGATCAACTTCACCGACGAGGCCAATGCTCAAGGGCTTCATGCCAAACTCGACTTAATCGAAGAATTGCGCGAAGGCGCTCGCCTTCGTATGTTTGCCCTCAAACAGAGGCTCAGTCTTCATCATAATGCCAGGGTAAAGCCCAAGGCACTACAACAAGGGGGCCTTGCCTTGCTCAAGTCGACCCTCACCTCTCGCGACCCCAAACAGGGTGTCTTGCGACCCAACTGGGACGGACCCTATATTGTTCATAAACAAGTCCGCCCAGGAGTCTATGAACTTCAAGACCATAAGGGTCGTCTTCTTCCCCGCAACTTTCATACGGATGACTTACGCCCATACTACGTGTAAGTCCTCAGTCTTACGTCTTCAATTCAATGAAATACATGTGTATTTCTCCTGTCTTACAGCATTACATGGCATTACAAATGCCCTCTCTGTCGCCCTCTGCACTCAACCGGTCGAGGCGGCCACTTGCCTAAATCACGGCATCAGACCTTGTCGAGTCTCACTTGCGCACCCACACAAAGGGAAGCCCCTGCGGTCGCGCCGAGGTGGTTGCGGGTCTCATTCCCAACTGACCTTCACCTCACTCCACCCAAGGGTAACCCCCTTGCGCTGCGGAAGAGTAACCCCCTTTTGGCTCCTTCGGGAGGTCTATGTGTAAGTCGCCCTCGGCGCCACGGCAGCCTCCCGCCCGGACTCCTCCACAGTAGTTGCGGGTCTCATCCCCAAGTGACCTTCAACTCGCCCGCCCCAAGGGTAACCCCCTTGCGCTGCGGAAGGGTAACCCCCTTTGGCTCCATCGGGGAGGTCTATGTGTAAGTCGCCCCGGCGCGCCACGCAGCCTCCCGCCGGACTCTTCCACACGGGTAGTTGCGGGTCTCGTCCCAACTGACCTTCAACTCGCCCGCCCCAAGGGTAACCCCCTTGCGCTGCGGAAGGGTAACCCCTTGGCTCCTTCGGGGAGGTCTATGTGTAAGTCGCCCTCACAAGCCACAAAGAGCCTCCCGCCGAGACTCCTCCACACGGGTAGTTGCGGGTCTCATCCCCAACCGACCTTCAACTCGCCCGCCCCAAGGGTAACCCCCTTGCGCTGCGGAAGGGTAACCCCCTTTGGCTCCTTCGGGGAGGTCTATGTGTAAGTCACCCTCGCGCACCATAGCGGACCTTCCGCTCGGACTCCTCCACACAACTACGGGTCTCACTCCCGAGCTCTACTTGGCTCTCCACTTGTCCCAACAAGTACTCCACGCCTTCGACATCGCGCGACTTCGGCTCAAGGTAAACTGAGTTTTCCTCTGTCCTTATCATATAAATGATGAGCGTTACTGCAGTATCTTCTACTTGGTACACTGTACACTACCCAAGGGTTTACTCCTAAAAATCTCCAAAGCCTCTGTGTGAGCGGCCTTCGCGAGCCCCAGTGAACCTTCACTTGGAAAGTCTCATCCATGGTCTTCAAAGGCATCGCCTCTACAAGCCCTAAAAGGGCCCTTAACTTGTCCCAACAAGTGGTCTCTATCTCAGCTTGTCTCAACAAGCGAACCCACAAAATTATCTGGAAAGATATATGTGGCTCCGCCGTTGCGGACTTCAAGTGCCTCGTCACTATGAACTCAAGCCGAGTCTCCAGCTTCTTGACAAGTGATCTCTGTGGCTTCGCCGTTGCGAACCCCAGAAAGACTTCTCTCCACAAACGGGACTTAGCCTACGGTTGTTAACCTAGCTAACGTGCCTACATCGCTATCGCAAAATAAAAGCGAGGCTACAAGACAATAAAGGTAAATGAAAATTTTACTTCATCTCTGTTTCCAAAATTATGCATGAATGCAGGTGTTCTTTATGCAAAAAGAGGGGGCATCCACATGTTGGAGCCTCCACCCTAGTCCAAAAGGGCATACCAGGCTTCGCCCATCTTCTTTCCCTGCTCCCCCCAGTCGAGCAGGGCCTCTACTGTTGGATTGCTGGTGTTAGCAGCATCCAGAATCCCAAGACTCAGCTCTGGGAACGCCTTCTCCACTTGGAAGCGGCATCGCAGCCAGCCCTCCTCGTAGGCTTGCGCCCCTGCTTCACCTTGAGCTTGGATCTCACCAAGCTTCTCCATCAGTCGAGGCATCCGCTCAGGGATGGGCACCTTGATGGAGGAAGAGGACTCGAGATCCTCACCTTGAGAGGGAGGCCCAAAGCCTTCTCCATCTCCCATACCGAGGCCATCGCCTTCTCCGAGTCGATGGCGACCTCCGGGCGTGCCTTCATGGCAGCCTCGGCAGCAAGCCTGCCCTCCTCTACCTTCTTCTTTGCCAACTAGGCACAGGCAATAGCACGGCGCTCCACTTCCTTGGTTGCAGCCTCGCTTTGCTAGACTTCAGCCTTCGCTGCTAGAAGGGACTCCTTCAGGACAGAAGCCTCGATCTGCTGGGCTTCCAATCCTGCTGCCTGCCGAAGGAAGCGTTGCTTGAACGGACCAATAAGGCTGGCCTGCTCGCACCGGTACAGCCTGCTAGCCGCCCGCTCCTTGTTGACATAATCACACCAACTCTCCAGTTGGGCCACACGCTTGGCATGCCCCTCCTGGAGCTCCTCCTCCCTTTTTTGGGCAGCCTCCAGCTCCCTCCTGAGAGAGGCAATCTCTATTACACAGGCGTCGTCCCGTTTGTTGGCATACTTCGTGAAGTCATACCATTGCTCCATTGCAGCGTATCCCTTAACGGCAGCCTGCATCCGAGGTTTATTTAAACAAACGCAGAAAGAGGGCAAGCTAAACTCATATAAAGACCAGAAGTTGTCCTACTGAAGGCTCTGTTGAGTTGCCTCCTCATAAACTTGGCGGGAGAGTCCAGACTCCGCTCTGTCACCTCCCTATCATAGGGGTGCGCAGCCCTCCGAGCGGGATAGGAGGGTTTGCTCCTTCCCTTCAGCGGTGAACTGCTGTTCCTAAGAAGGAACGCCGGGTCCCATGCATCGCCCAGAGCTTCCCTGCTCCTCGTACACCACAGCCTGGCCTCATGCCTCCCGACCCTCGTGGTGTCCGGCTCCTCGAGACCACTTGGGGCTGACTTGGCAGCAACTCGCCTCCACTCCAAGAAATGGGACCAAACCCAGCCTCTTCAAGGACCTCGGTTACGGTCCCCAGATCTGCGGGGACCTCGGTCATAGTCCCTTGATCCACTTTGGGACCTCGCGAGGGCCAAGCTCTTGCCCGAAGGCCCCGCACCTACAATGTCACAGCCACCCCGCCCGAGCTGCGGAGGCGGAGCCGGCCGCGACGTCGGAGCAGAACTATGGCGAAATCGCGGCAACGGAGCATCGAGCTCGAATAACAAAATAGTCAAGTAACAACTAGCAACCTATAAACTCATACAAGGCAAGCATACATAATAGTCTAACTTCTACCAAAAATGCAGTTCATGGTATGTCAACCTTCAATCATCGCTACCAACACCGGAACACCATGACCATAATACCACAATTCCAATATAGGCAAGTCGGGCTCCGCCACGACTCGAGAAGACAAATAAGTGCGAGTTATATTTCAGATTACACATCATATACAAATTCATGATCTGATCTATATGCATGCGATTCTGACTCAGAGCCGATAAACAAAATCCTATAAATACCTAAGCGCGAAATCGGAAGCCTCTCACGAGAGGATTTCCGCACGTGGTCTTCTTCTCTGCAACCGTAACCCCAAAAATGACCGAAGCCTGCGGATCTCTACTCCGCCAGATTGCTTGTCAGGATGGCCTGAAAGTGGTAAACAAATAAAAGGGTGAGTCCTTGAAAGGACCCAGTAAGGGCTAAGGTAAAACGTAGTTTGCCCAAGTGGCAACAAGCTGAATCTGCAAAACAGAATATCACAAGCATATATATACACATATGAACATATAACATAAGGTAAACCGGAATCCCAATCATATGCGGTCCAACCGCCAGAACGACCCGTAACGACAGCCCTCTAAAAGAGGTCAGAATATACATAGCAGAACAGAACAGAAGCACGGTACCGGCTGGGGTCGCGATCCCCAAACTGTCGTAGGGTCACAGAAGTATATCGGCACCCAGTGCGGATATACACGAGAATGTCGGCACCCTCGGTGCGGACACTACTGAAGCAGATCCAAGGAGTACCGTGGCCTCTAAGTCCATCCGGGTATTGTCGCGAAACAGAACCATACAACAATAATGCACAAATACAAACAAGTGTCATCACTTGATATACATATACTGAATGAGAATAGGAACCAGGGCCTCCATGGCCATCCGGGCCTTGAGACAGAACAAACATACATTTTACCATATGACGGGTCACAGGATCACCGAACCACCGCCCTCACCCGGAACCCGCCTCAACTAAACCCGATACACATCAAATAACTCCCAGAATGTATAACGAGAGAAGTTGAGCCCTTACCTCGTAAGCGCCGCACATGCAGAACAAAACTCGAAATCCGGCTCCCGGCCCGAAAAGTCGCAACTTGCCTATTACGGTCCCACGCTACTCCACCAACGCAGAATCAAGCAATTTTGGAGCTTAAAACCTTGAAGTTTCAGCAAGGGAAGGTGAAGAACATAAAGCTTGAAGGTTGAGGATGGTGGCGCGAGAAGAAGAAGAAGGAAGAAGAAGAAGGAAGAAGAAGAAGAAGAAAAGAAAATGAAATGAAATGATTTTGTGAAATAATTATCCTTATATATTATCTCCTCTTTACCATCTTAAATAACAAGTGGACAAGTGTCCACTCTCACTTGCTGCAGCCGACTTAGGCCCAAACCAGGCCCCAAATGTTTTTAACTTTTGGGTTAATAACAATTTAACCCCAAATTCTCCAAATCTTTGCAATTAAACCCCAAACACAAGCAACAAACTCCAAATGGAACCAAAACTGACCACAACCTTCAGAATAACATAAAATACCCAAATCTTCTTCCCAAAGTCAATTTGGAAAATTAGAGTGTCCTATCGGGTCCGCTGAACCCGAGTAAATCCGACGCGCATGTATTAACCCAAATCAAAAATCACACCGCAACCAAAAATTCACAAATATTACCATAAATTCCGTCTTAAAATATAACATACCTCACACCAAAGCCGTCTGGAAAAATCCATCCTAAGGCCCGGGATTCCGTCGAGCCCGGGAGTCGCCAGGACCGCACGTCCGCTCAGAAAATATACTCCGTGAAAAGATGCTGGGCGTTCCCACGATCCCAAATATGCGAGCGGTTTCCCAATCTGAGGTCACGGGAGTGCTACCGAGCCTGGCCAGATGCGTCCGAGACAACCCCAGCCCCGAAAAATATTTTCGGTGAAAACGTCCGGGGGACCCACACAACCTCAAATCCCGAAGGATTTCCAGAAATGATACTCAGATAAGTCCCGGGAGTCGTTTAACCACCCAAACACTTGACCCGCAGGCCAAAACCGGAGCCCCGGGTCACGCGAGTCCTGACCGCTCGGGATGGCCGTAACATTCTCTCCCCCTTAGAACTCTTGGTCCTCAAAGAGTAACCAAAAACTATATAGGTGTCGCTACCAATCAGATTATAAACTTCCCTTTACTAAGCATAATCGAACCATCGTGACTGGTGCGGCGGGAGTGGTAGTTTAGACTACCATCCGGAGCCTCTCAGCGGCATCCCACCCTTTGGGTGCATCTTGTTGCGCGAGTCAGTTGCCGGTATTTCTACCCGACAACCCCAGACAGTACCGAATCTATCACCGACATACTCAGGGAGGGTAAAGCCAACCTGCCCACTCGCCTGAGAATCTCATAAAGACCGACATCCTTTGGGCCCACTACGCTTGTCTTTGCGCTACTCGATCCTCCTCCTAGTCCACAATCGAACACATTCCAAAACCTGCAGCTCCATGCCGCTCCTTACCGCATCCAACCCATCGTAACTCATAAGAGGTAACACCTCTCCGTAAAACCGTAACACTACGGTTGGCACAATCAATGTGCACGGAATTCTTGGACAGCCAATCCATCCCAAGAATAACGTCATACTTTGGTGTATTCAACACCGCAGATTCGACACAATCACGTATACGCCAATGAATAGCACGCAGTCCGTACCATCTCATTGGAAAACAAAATCGATCGCCACCGTCTTTACCATGAAGACGCTCGGAAGCCCACTGGTAACCAAGTGGAGAGACTCGACACATACGTACCACAATCGAAACAGATGCACCGGTATCAAGCAAGATGGCGACACGGGAGTATCGTTCGAAATAAAGTACCTTGGAGTGCCCAGCTGCGATGTCTCTCCCCGCTCAATCTGGAACACCCGCCCCGCTCCGGGCTGCTGTAGTGGGGGCTCACGCCGTGATGTCTCTCCTTGCTCAACCAGAACACCCCTCTGCTCCGGGCTGACGGCTCTGCTGCGGTGGTCTCGAACGCCTGGCGTGAACCGCGCCCCTGTGGTGCGTTGGGCTGGAACCGAGATTGCGGACGTGTAACAACTTGCTAGATCCTTGCCCCGGCGTCGAGAGGACAATCACGAATCCAATGATCACTGGCCCCAACGCAGCGCCGCCTGCCGCTCGTAGCATGGCCGGCCGAGGTGCTGCCCACCACAACTCGCACAAGTCGGTGCTACTGGTGCCACCTGCCTGCTCTGTCCGGACGCCTGACCTTCCCGTAGACCTCGCTGAATTCTACTGTGCAGGAGCCCTCCCCCTATCACAGGGTCGGTGGGGTAGGTACCGACTCTCAACCTCCTCCTGCTCGAGGAGTTGGGCCTTCTTCACAGCCTCATGATACGAAATGATATCCAGGGGCCTCAAAGCCCACCTGTACTCCGGGCGTAGGCGGCGAATGAACCGTTTGGCCTTCTCTGCTCCATACCGTAATCTTTGCAGTGCGTAGCGGACCAACGGTCAATTCCTGCTCATACTGCTACGGTCCGAGTCCCTGCTCCGAGATCATCAAAGCGTGCATGTCGGAGGTCCCCGACGGCATCTCCAATATCTTGCTAATGGAAGTAGTAAGCAAAGCTGCTCCCGAGTAAGGTCGGGATCTGTCCTCCGTCCCTGAGCTGCATCGGCTCTCAAACGGCCTGTAGGCTCCTCCACGGTGGTACGCACCTGCCCCTGCAGATTAAATGTCGCCAGAGAGACCTTAACCTCGATGGAAGGTGTAGTCTCCGAAGGAGCTTGTCAACTCCCGCAAACCATGCCTCGGCCTGCCTCGGGTCCTCCACGGCCGTTGAACCTCGGGGTTCAAACACTGAAACCGCTCTAAGAGTCTCGATCTTGTCGATCGATGTCTCTGCTCCTCCCGTCGTTGGTGGGTCCGACGAGAAGAATCGATATCATGCCGACCACCCTCCTCAGAATCACTATCCTGCTGATCCTGAACACTGAGGTGGCTGCTACTCACCTCCCTAACCGGCTGCCTCTGCTGTGGTCTGGCCCGACCTCCGCGTGCCTGCTGCCGCCCCTGTACCCGCTGGGCTGGCAGAATAGTACTCAGCAACTGTTGTACCTGACCCAGAATCATGTCACATCGGGCATGGGTCCTCTAGCTGCTGGGAATGCGGGGAGTGAATGTGACCGCTCGAGACCACAGGTTCCTTTGAACCGGTCTCGAACTCTCGGAGGTGTGGGATCCCGGTCCCGACCCTCCGGTTCTTGCTCACGCTGACGGCGTGTTCTAACCATACCTGAAAACAAATCAACCCGAAACCATATAACTCAGCAGTTAACTCCCTCTTCCTAAAGCTAGCAGCAGCATTCTATGGCTCTGTAGTGTAATGCAATGCATGATGCAAGGATTCCTTTCAGAATCCCAAAACCAAATAATAGACCTTAAACATAGAATCAGATCATACTTGTAATCACAAAATCACTTCATATAATACCCCGCCCGCACCTTTCAAAATGCTCCAAAGAACCTTTCTTTGCTCCACACGCATTCCGAAACGGTTCAAATAAGGAGTTGATCAGGCTCCGTACCGAACCGCCCCAGAATGAAGTGTAAACCAGTAGCTCGCCCTTTGAAGTCATTACTTGTAGAACTTATCCATGAACTAGCATGACTTACTCCGAAAGTCCACCCTTGGACTTGTATGCTTGCCTTCCACAACCATACTAAACTGACCATACTTTACCTCTTGGGTCACTATGACCAAACCAGCTCTGATACCAACATGTCACAGCCACCCCGCCCGGCTGCGGAGGCGGAGCCGGCTGCGACGTCGGAACAGAACTACGGCAGAAGGCGCGGCAACGGAGCATCGAGCTCGAATAACAAAATAGTCGAGTAACAACTAGCAACCTATAAACTCATACAAGGCAAGCATACATAATAGTCTAACTTCTACCAAACATGCAGTTCATGGTATGTCAACCTTCAATCATCGCTACCAACACCGGAACACCATGACTGTAATACAACAATTCCAATATAGGCAAGTCGGGGCTCCGCCCACGACTCAGAAGACAAATAAGTGCAGGTTATATCTCATATTACACATCATATACAAATTCATGATCTGTTCTACATGCATGCGATTCTGACTACTGAGCCGATAAACAAAATCCTATAAATACCTAAGCGCGGAATCGAAGCCTCTCACGAGAGGATTTCCGCACGTGGTACTTCCGCAACCGTAACCCCAAAAATGACCGAAGCTTTGCGGATCTCTACTCCGCCGGTTGCTTGTCGGAGACGGCTGAAAGTGGTAAACAAATAAAAGGGTGAGTCCTCGAAAGGACCCAGTAAGGGCTAAGGTAAAACGTAGTTTGCCCAAGTGACAACAAGCTGAACCTGCAAAACAGAATATCACAAGCATATATATACACATATGAACATATAACGTAAGGTAAACCGGAATCTCAATCATATGCGGTCCAACCACGAGCGACCCATAACGTGAGCCCTCTCAAAGAGTTCGAATATACATAGCGAGCAAGCGAAGCACGGTACCGGCTGGGGTCGCGATCCCCAAAGCGTCGTAGGGTCACGAAGTATATCGGCACCCAAAGTGCGGATATACACAGAATGTCGGCACCCTCCAGTGCAGACACTACAGAACAGATCCAAGGAGTACCCGTGGCCTCTAAGTCCATCCGGGTCTCGTCGCAGAACAGAACCATACAACAATAATGCACAAATATAAACAGAAGTATCATCACCTGATATACATATACAGAACAGAATAGGAACCCGGGGCCTCCATGGCCATCCGGGCCTTGAGACAGAACAAACATACATTTTACCATATGACGGGTCTCGGGATCACCGAACCACCGCCCTCACCCGGAACCCGCCTCAACTAAACCCGATACACATCAAATAACTCCCAGAATGTATAACGAGAGAAGTTGAGCCCTTACCTCAGAAACACTGCCCCGCAGCACAAAACTCGGGAAATCCCGGCTCTCGCCCCGAAAAGTCGCAACTTGCCTTTTACGGTCCCACGCTACTCCACCAACGCAGAATTAAGCAATTTTGGAGCTTAAAACCTTGAAGTTTCAGCAAGGAATGATGAAGAACATGAAGCTTGAAGGTTGAGAATGGTGGCGGCAGGAAGAAGAAGAAGGAAGAAGAAGAAGAAAACAAAATGAAATGAAATGATTTTGTGAAATAATTATCCTTATATATTATCTCCTCTTTACCATCTTAAATAACAAGTGGACAAGTGTCCACTCTCACTTGCTGCAGCCGACTTAGGCCCACACCAGGCACAAAATCTTTTTAACTTTTGGGTTAATAACAATTTAACCCCCTAATTCTCCAAATCTTTGCAATTAAACCCCCAACACAAGCAACAAACTCCAAATGGAACCAAAACTGACCAAAACCCTCAGAATAACATAAAATACCCAAATCTTCTTCCCAAAGTCAATTTGGAAAATCAGTGTCCTACCTGGGTCCATTGAACCCGAGTAAATCCAGACGCCCATGTATTAACCCGAACCAAAAATCACACCGCAACCAAAAATTCACAAATATTACCATAAATTCCGTCTTAAAATATAACATACCTCACACGAAGCCGTCTGGAAAAATCCATCCCGAGGCCGGGATTCCGTCGAGCCACAGGAGTCGCCGGACCGCACATCCCGCTCAGAAAATATACTCCGTGAAAAGATGCAGGGCGTTCCCACGATCCCAAATATGCGAGCGGTTTCCCAATCTGAGGTCACAGGAGTGCTACCGAGCCCGCTATGCGTCCGAGACAACCCCGGCCCGAAAAATATTTTCGGTGAAAGCGTCCGTGTGACCCACACAACCTCAAATCCCGAAGGATTTCGAAATAAAGCTCGAGAAAAGTCCAGGAGCCATTTAACCACCCAAAAGCGTGACCGTAGGCCAAAACCGAGCCGGGTCACCCGGTCCAACCCGCTCGGGGTGACCGTAACATACAAGAGTTGCAAATATCGATACAACTGAAAAAGCTGAAGTACAAACTCAAAACAAGAAGAGCACTTTGTCAAGTTAAAAGACTTACCCAGGAAGGACGCCCCATCCACTTTGGTTTCCGGTGTTCTTTGGAAGGTTGGGCTGTCTCCCAACCACTTGTCCTCGCAGAGGACCGTGCTGCCAGACCCCCTCCTCTGGGGCCTCATCATCAGAGGAAGAGGAAGTTTCCTCAATCCTCAGGATCCTCTTCCCCTTTGCCGCAGGGGCCTTCTCCCCTGAAGGGGTCACTTCAGGAATCCCCTCCCTAGAAGGGGTTGCTGCAGGGGTCTCCTCCCTTGCGGTGGTGACTTCCACCCCCTCCTCCACAGGAATGACCGTTGCCTCCTGCTGGCAAGAGCTGCCAATGGCCTTAGCGGCTTTTTGGCCCCTCCTCCTCATGGAGATCGAATCTCCCCGCCGACATCTTGCCCTTGGGAGGAGGCACCTTTCCTCCGGTGAGGATCTCGCGCGACCACATGCCGGGCAAGTCTTCGCCTTGGGCTGGAGAAGGGCTCAAAGAGCCTGGACACGAAGGCTTCAGCAGCAGCCTCCTCGGGAGAGATTGGCTGCACCGATATAGGCACAGCCTCATGGGAGCGGCATTATGCACTGCGCTCCCTCGAGCCCTCTGCGAAGGCACGGCCTCTTCAACGGTGGAAGGAACTTCCACCTCCACTCTCTCGGCCTCCTCGGCGGTGGGCTCCTCGGCCTCCTCCACAACACCGGGGACTTCCTCCCAATAGGCTCCTCAACCTCTTTAGTTGGAGGGACTGCTACTGCACCCTCTCGCGAAGGTCCCTTGGCCTCTCCAATCGGTCTTGC
Source organism: Stellera chamaejasme (assembly GCA_024586325.1). Lineage (NCBI taxonomy): Eukaryota > Viridiplantae > Streptophyta > Magnoliopsida > Malvales > Thymelaeaceae > Stellera > Stellera chamaejasme. The sequence continues at coordinate 18,945,943 of CM044979.1, forward strand.
AACCTCTTGATAGAAGGGACCGCCGCAGTCTCTCTGCCTCTACAGCTCCACTGGCCTCTTGGCGGCGACAGAGGAACTCCTCACCAGGCAGCGCTGCACCGGCAGCCACTCTCCTCTTCTTCTGTGGCTGGGAAGACATCGAGGGCTTGGTGCCAGCCCTTTTCTTTGGCTGCTTGGGAACAATGCGTCCCAACGCCCTGACAGCCCCAGCAAGGGCATCCTTCCCAAATGCACATGCCAGTGCACTTGCCGAGCAATGCGCATGGACGCTCTCTTGCCCGGCCTTCGCGGACTGTGAAGGCATCTGCAAACATAAAGAAAGATTCGGACCAGGTTTTACTAAAGCCTCTTACACTTATGCATTACACTTATATATGCAAAACATACCTTTGGGCCCTGCCGCGCTGCGAAAAGAGAGTCTACCGTCGTCCCACGGTGAGCGGGGCCCATCCCTCGTATGGTAGAGGCACCTCGGGGTCCAGCACGAAGCCCGTGCTAATCCCAGCCCATCTCAGAGTGGTCTCATCAAGTTGGGCAGCCGAAAAGGGGAAGAGCTCATAACAAGCGCTCCTTGAGAAAACGTCGTCCAACCACCTCAGTAGTTGGATGTATACCCGCCACCGCACTCCTTTAGAAGACAGTTCAGGCCTCCGCGTGATGCTATGCACGGGTAGCTTCGTCCTCTCGCAGGGAAAGTCCCATGCGTTGTCGCGGTGCAGGAATAAGAATGACCCGTGCTAGTTGTGGTAGGATTTGGGCAAGGCAGTGAAAGAAATGGAGTGGTTAGCTCCGACGTTTATGGGAGTGACGTAGAAAAACGCACTCCCACTCCTCAGCTCCAGCCGATAGAAACGGTTGAAGACATCAGCGAAGGGCTTCACGCCGGCCATATGGCAGGCAACAGTAAAACCGGCTATGGTTAGAAAGGTGTTGGGTTCCAACTGTGTTGGTGGCATCCCCAAATCAGCGCACAAATCTTGTACCAACTGCGGAAGGGGCCACCGCAACCCCGCCGCAAGGCGTGCCGTGTACGAGCACAACACCCGGTTCTCCATGATCTCTTTGGTCTCGGGCCAACCCCTCGCCGGCAGACGCCCGAGCGTGACTTGTATACATGTGCACTACCTCCACAGGCAGAAGGCCTCCACCAAATCCTGATGGATTTTCTCAAACTTCACCGTGGTCTTCTCCACGGGGGAAAGCACTGGACGAACGGCCTCTTTGGATTCCATCTCTGCAAAAAAGAAACCGAGCAACAAGCATGTAAATCGGAATGGCCTAACAGAGGCATTTCGTCAAGCACTCTCTGTGCTCAGAAAAATCAAATCACTCACTGTGCTTGGTGAAAAAATGTTACCTGCTTGAGTCGTCGTTGAAGAAAGCAAGCGGTGGAGCAAACAGCAAACACCAAGGAAGAACTCCAAAACAGCCGGTAAACGGTTCGAGTGCACAAAAACGCGAACGGTTTACTCGAGCAAAAGCAAGGAAATACGAGAATGAATATAGAAAGCTTCAATCTTCTCGGATACATTTTTATAAGCCCGCCAAAACGAAAGGCACCTTTTAGCGGAATTGGCTCCCAAGGCGCCACGTTCTGACATCTAGCGGTTAGAAGGCCTTTTACCTGCCGTGCAGAATCAGAGAAACTCTTTTGAAAAGCGTAATCAACTCCTGGGGCGCCACGTGCCGCGTCCAGTAACGGTTAGTAAACCTTTCACTTCCCATCATCTCTCCTGCCTTAAATGCTGAAAGGACCCTTCACTGCCGCTACACTCCAAACGGCCCACTAGCAGCGTAGCGCCTTCGCCAGCTCCAAGACTTGGGATTTTAACAGAGTACGGGACCCTACCCATACTCTGCCTTCAGGAGGAGGCATCTTGGTACACTACCCAAGCGATGCCCCCTCTCTCGCCACAAGGATCGTGAAGAATCCGACATTTTTAATCAGATCGAAAGAGGTCTTCGCACTCCACACAAATCCAGACTTATGACTACCATATCACAAACCACAAGAAAAGTCATGCTGGTTACCCGAGCACGAGTAGCACAGTCGCCAAGGGAGGAGGAATCCACCTGTGACGGTCACAAATAACGACCAGCAGTCGGAAGCCTCCCCAAAAAACGTTCCCCCACAACGGGGAGAACTCTCTGTCCATTCAACGGAGGAAAGCTCCTCCCGCGTTAACCGTAACGTGCACCAGGAGCGCACCACTCCACCACCAAATTCTCCAGCAGCAGGCCTTGATCCGGCCGTCCTGCAGTCAATCACTAAGGCTGTGGCCAATAACTTATGTGAAACGCTCGCTAATACTCTCAGGGGAGTTCTGGATAATGCGGGAACGCTGCGAACCAGCCAGCCCGAGCGTCCCGCCACCCCGCCACAACAAGTGATCCTGACCCTCCTTCATCTATACTTATCGCGCTTACTAGACGGTTAGAGGAAATGGAAAAAAGGGAAGAGAGGGCCAGTGTTCATAACATCTCCAGGATGGGCTTGGACCACCTCTGGACCCAACCTTTCACTCAGCGGGTCTTGGAGACCCCCCTTCCAGATCAGTTTCGCCAGCCCAAGCTGGATGCTTACGACGGGTTGACAGATCCGGATATTCACTTACAACGTTACGTCTCCGCGATGGCCATCGCGAGGGCGGATGACAACACCCTTTGTAGGGCCTTTAGCTCCACACTCACTGGGGCCGCGGCGAACTGGTATACCACCCTTCGCGATAAGCGATTTAACTCCTTTGAGGAGCTCTCCCGCAATTTCTCCAACCATTTCGTGGTGTCCAAGCCTCCCCCCAAAACGGCAGGACACCTCCTCAAAATCCGACAGAAGAAAGACGAGCCACTCAGGGAATACATTTAACGTTTCCAGGCGGAATCCATCCAAGTCCCTAATCTGGGAGGAAGCCCCCCTGCTTGCAGCCATTCAGGGTCTCCACTGGGAATCCCTTTTCTTCGTGGATGTGCACACCAACCCCCCCGCCAACATGGAGCAGTTCTTGAGCACGGCTTCCCGGTTCATGAACACAGAGGAGGTCACTCGACCGCTTGCGAGGGCCACCACATCAGATGCGAAGGGGCAGCCCTCGCGAACGGACTCCAGGTCCCAGAGGCAGTACCCTACACCATCCAACAGGGAGAGGACGTATCCAACCCTCCCACCACTTAGAGAATCCCGCACCAACATTCTCCATGCTCTCGAGCAAAAGAGGGAGGTCCCCAAGTGGCCTCGCCCACTCTCCCAAGAAGTAACTAGGCAGAGCAGTAAATATTGCCGCTATCATCGTGACAAGGGTCACGACACGGAGGACTGTTTTGAGCTTAAACGCATGATTGGGGATATGCTTGCTCAGGGCAAACTCAGGGAGTTCTTGCTCCATGACTCAGAAGGGGGTCGCAAACGGGAAAGCAATCAGGAAGATCGCAGACAGGGGGACCGCAGGCGGGGTCGCTCCCAACAAAACCCAGATCGAGAGGATCTAGTCCAAATTCCCCCAGCCAGGGGACACATCAGCGTGATCACACAGTGTGAAGGCGCGGCGGCAAGACGCCGTCACATGAGGCAGATTTACCAGATTGATCACTCCTCTACTCACCTACTGCATCGCCGCGATGGCACCTCTGTCGCAGTACCTCATGCGGACCCATTGGTCATCACCGCCCGCATTGCGGGATGGGACACTGATAGAGTCTACATGGACACCGGGGCTAATGCCAATGTTATCTACAAGCATACTCTGGTTGAAGCGAAGGTGCCCCTATCGCAAATCCAGCCCGCGAAGGGGGCCACCTATGGAGTCGGAAGGGAGGAAATCCCAACCCTGGGAACAATCACACTCCCCTTTATGATGATGGGGATCACCAAAGAAGAGAAGCAAGTCTGCCACTCTAGTTTTGTGGACTTCATTGTCCTTGATCTCCCCACGCCATACAACGCCATCATTGGGCGACACACGCAAACTGAGTTCCACGTCCGCTGCGATGTGCGGGCCCTAACTCTGGTGTTCCACACCGCGGCGGGGGACGCCTACATTTACGTCAATCAAAACGTGGCCAGAGGAAATTACGTCTCTGCCCTCGCGGGCCCTCCTCAGCTCCCCAAGCCGTCAGAGCCTAAGAGAAAAGCACCCATGGAGGAGACTGGGCCCTCAAGCGAGGCCGCTCCTGACTTGTCTGGGGCCTTCGAAGAAGTTGAAATCGCTCCTGGCAAGAAGTTTCGGGTTGGAAAAGACCTTGAAGAGCAAGACCATCAAGCACTCATCCATCTCCTCCATGCCAATGGCGACGTCTTCGCATGGAGTCCTGACGACTTACCAGGTGTGGATCCTGCTATTATTTCTCATAAATTGAGTGTACTCCCCGGCTTTAGCCCGGTTAGACAAAAAACTAGGGGTATGGCCCCCGATCGTAAGGACTTTGTACGCACAGAAGTGCAGAAATTGCTTAAGGCAAATATAATCAAGGAAGTTCACTACTCTGAGTGGGTCGCCAATATAGTCCTCGCGGATAAGGAAGGTGGTCAGTGGCGACTTTGCGTAGACTACAAAGGGGTCAATAGGGCCTGCCCAAGGGATCCCTATCCCCTACCCTCTATTGATCAGCTAGTGGACTCAACCGTCCACCATTCAGTCTTTTCGTTCCTTGACGCGTATAGTGGGTACCATCAAGTCTTTATGGACCCAGAGGACGCAGTGAAAACTGCCTTCACCACTGGCGAAGCCGTCTACCACTACATCAGGATGCCCTTTGGCTTAAAGAACGCGGGGGCTACTTTCCAAAGGCTTGTGAATCAGGTCTTCGCAGATCAAATTGGCCGAAATCTTGAGGCCTATGTCGATGACATAGTGGTTAAAAGCAAGGCCACCTCAACACACCTCGCAGACTTGGAGGAAACATTCGCCAACTTCCGCAAGTATAACATGCGGTTGAACCCAAAGAAATGCATCTTTGGCGTTGGCGAGGGCAAGTTTCTGGGTTACCAGATTTCCAAAGGAGGGATTCATGCGAATCCCAAAAAGATTGAAGCCATCACCAATCTTCGCACCCCTAGGGGGCTCAAAGAAGTACAACAACTGGCAGGAAAGCTGGTGGCCTTGGGACGATTCGTCTCTAAACTCAGCGACCGCTGCAGACCTTTCTTCGATCAAATCCGCAGGAAGAAGGCTTGCAAGTGGACAGAGGAATGCCAGGACGCATATGACTCAATCAAGCAACACTTGCAAGATCTCCCTGCACTCAAGTGTCCTAGGCCAGGCGATGACCTGGTCCTCTATCTTGCCACCTCAGACAAGAGCGTCGCCTCTGTCCTTATCAAGGAAGAAGCTGCCAAGCAATTGCCAGTCTACTACACCAGCCACACCCTCCAAGCTACGGAAACAAGGTATCCTCCTCTTCAAAAGGCTATCTTATCTCTGGTATATGCAGCGCGGAAGCTCAAGCCCTACTTCCAAGGGCACACAATTATAGTCCGGACGGACATACCAATCCAAGAGATCCTCAGGCGACCCGAACATTCAGGGCGCCTCGCCAAATGGTGTATTGAGCTAGGTGGCTTCAACATCAACTATGAATCCAGGAAGGCGATTAAGGGCCAAGCCCTCGCCGACTTCATTGCGGAATTCTCGGATGTCAACACCATCCCGGCCCTGAGCAGGGCCCCGCGCCACAACCCATTCCCCCAGAATGGGAAATGTTCGTGGATGGCTCATCCAAACTCGAATCCCCCGCAGGGGGCGTATATCTGCGAGGACCACTAGGTATGGAAGCTTCCCTTCGCGTATCTTTTCAGTTTCAAGTAACTAACAATGTTGCAGAGCATGAGGCCCTCATCGCGGGCTCAAACTCGCCATAAGGGCAGGCATTCGCCGCCTCCATGTCCACAATGACTCGCAACCGGTGATCCACTGTGTCCAAGGGTGCGCTGAATGCAAAGACGCCACCCTGAGCAAATATCTCAAATTGGTGAACACCTTGCGGACCAACTTTGAGGAGGCCATCTTCATCCATATTCCTCGCTCTGAGAACACCACAGCAGACATGCTGTCCAAGGGAAAGACACCCTCCGCCTTGACTACCCTCGCGAGCCCCTCGATCGCGGAGACTGTCGACATTGCCTCACTGGCAACACAAGATCCGATTACGGATTGGCGAGACCCCATCATCGCCGAGCTTCAGGCCACCGCCGCGGACCCCCAAACTCGCAAACGGGCCATCCGGTTTGTTCTCATTAATGAACAACCGTGGCATCGCGGGTTCGCAGCGCCCCTCCAACGATGCCTCAGCACCCTTGAGGGACACTCAGTCTTGGACACTCTCCACCAAGGCAACTGTGGCGCACACATAGCGGCGGAGGCACTTGCCCACAAGGCCCTCCGCCAAGGATACTACTGGCCCACCCTGAAAAAGGACGCCGCCGCACTGGTCAAAACATGCCACCAGTGCCAGATCAACTCTCGCATCCAACGACTGCCATCTACGGAATCTCCAGCACTGACAAACCCAGTGCCCTTCGCCCTGTGGGGCCTTGATCTCATTGGCCCAATGCCGACCGCGCCAGGTCAGTACCGCTTCTGTGTGGTCGCAGTTGATTACTTCTCTAAATGGGTCGAGGTAGAGCCCTTGGTCTCCATCACCTCCGCCAAAATCATCAAGTTTCTTTGGAAGAATCTTGTTTGCCGGTACGGCAGCCCCCGCGCCATCATTACAGACAATGGCACTCAGTTCGCCAGTCATAGCGTCCAACAATGGGCCCAGGACAACAACGTCCGCATGCTTTTCGCCCCAGTGGCGCACCCCCAGTCCAATGGCCAAGTTGAGGTCACCAACCGCACCCTCAAGGAGGGCCTCAAGAAGCGCCTTGAGGGGGCCAAAGGCCGCTGGGTAGATGAACTCCCAAGCGTCTTGTGGGACTATCGCACCACAACGCGCACCCCAACAGGCGAGACACCTTTCTCCTTGGTTTATGGCGCGGACGCGCTTCTACCTATTGAGGCAGATCTGCCTACGATCCGTATGATCAACTTCACTGACGAAGCCAACGCTCAAGGGCTTCGCGCCAAACTAGACCTACTCGAGGAATTGCGCGAGGGCGCTCGCCTCCGCATGTTTGCCCTCAAACAGAGGCTCAATCTTCATCATAATGCCAGGGTCAGGCCCAAGGCACTGCAACAAGGGGGCCTTGCCTTGCTCAAGTCCGCCCTCACTGCTCGCGACCCCAAACAGGGTGTCTTGCGACCCAACTGGGACGGACCTTACATTGTTCATAAACAAGTCCGCCCAGGAGTCTATGAATTACAAGACCATGATGGTCGTCTTCTTCCCCGCAACTTTCACGCGGATGACTTACGCCCATATTACGTGTAAGTTCTCAGCTTCATGCTTCAATTCAATAAAATACAAGTATATTTCTTCCTCTCTTCCAGCATTACATGGCAACACAACTGCCCTCTCAATCGCCCTCTGCACCCAACCGGTCAGACTGGCTACTCGCCTAAATCATGGCACCAGACCTTGTCAGGTCCCACTCGCGCACCCACACAAAGGGAAGCCCCTTGCGGCCGCGCCAATGGTAGTTGTGGGTTTCATCCCCAACTGACCTTCAACTCACCCCGCCCCAAGGGTAATCCCCTTGCGAGGTGGAAGGGTAATCCCCTTTTGGCTCCTTCAGGAAGGTCCCTGTATAAGTCGCCCTCGCGCGCCTCACCGGGCCTTCCGCGCGGACACCTCCAATAGGTAGTTGCGGGTCTCATCCCCAACTGACCTTCAACTCTTTCCGCCACAAGGGTAATCCCTTTGCGGTGCGGAAGGGTAATCCCCTTTTGGCTTCTTCAGAAGGTCCCTCGTATAAGTCGCCCTCGCGCGCCTCACCGGGCCTTCCGCGGACACCTCCAACAGTAGTAGTCTTGGGTCTACATCCCCAACTGACCTTCAACTCGCCCCGCCCCAAGGGTAATCCTTGCGGTGCGGAAGGGTAATCCCCTTTGGCTTCCTCACCCTCGCGCGCCTCACCGGGCCTTCCGCGCGAACACCTCAAACAAGGAGATCTGTGTAAGTCGCCCTCGCGCGCTGCAGCAGACCTTCCGCACGAACTCCCCAACACAGTTGCGGGTCTCATCTCCCAGAACTCCACTTGTCTCAACAAGTGCTCCACTGCCTTCGCCATCGTGCGAATACAATCTCAAGGTAAACTGAGCTTTACTTCTCTTATCATACAGCTTGTAAGCACTTTGCAGGTATCCTCTACCTGGTACACGGTCCACTACCCAAGGGCTTACTCCCTGCAGTATCGCCAGGAAGGTCTCTGTGAGAGCCGCCTTCGCGAGCCCCAGCAGACCTTCCACATGGGAAAATCTCATCCATGGTCTTCAAAGGCATCACCACTACGAACCCTAAACGGGTCCTCAGCTTGTCTTAACAAGTGATCTCTCTCAACTTCTCGACAAGTGATCTCTGTGGCTTCGCCGTTGCGAACCCCAGCAGACCCCTCGCCACGAACGGGACTTAGCCTACGGTTGTTGACCTAGCTAACGTACCCTACAATGCTATCGCAAGACAAAAGCGAGACTACAAACAATGAAGGTAAATTGAAATTTTACTTCATTACTACTGTCAAAATTATGCAAGAATTGCAGATATCCTTTATACACAAAAGAGGGGGGGTCATCCACAAATTGGAGCCTCCGCCCTAGTCCAGCATGGCGTACCATGCATCTCCCATCTTCCTCCCCTGCTCCCCCCAGTTGAGCAGGGCCTCTACTGCTGGATCGCTGGTGTTCGCAGCATCCAGAGTCCCAAGACTTAGCTCTGGGAACGCCTTCTCTACTTGGAAGCGGCATCGCAGCCAGCCCTCCTCGTAGGCCTGCGCCCCTGCTTCACCTTGAGCTTGGATCTCACCAAGCTTCTCCATCAGTCGGGACATCCTCGCAGGAATGGGCACCTTGATGGAAGAAGGGGACTCACGGTCCTCATCTGCAAAGGGAGGAAGGCCCAAAGCCTTCTCCATCTCCCACACTGAGGCCACCGCCTTCATAAAATCGGTGGTGACCTCCAAATGTGCCTTCGCGGCATCCTCAGCAACAAGCCTGCTCTCCTCTGCCTTCTCCTGCGCCAACGGGCGATAGCCTCGGCGCGATTCTTCAGCTGCTGCCTTCGCCCGCTCAACCTCAGCTTTTGCCTCCGCGAGGGCAGCTTTTGTTTCAGCCTCCAAAGAGAGGAATGACTCCTTCATGACAGCAGCCTCAATCTTTTTGGCTTCCAACTCTGCTTTCTATTCAAGGAAGCGATGCTGAAAGGCATCTATCAGACTGGCCTGCTCCCATCGAAGCAGCCTGCAAGCGGTCCGCTCCTTGTTAAGGAAGTCGCACCAAGTCTCCAGCTGGGCCACCCGCTTGGCCTGCTCCTCCTCCCTTCCTTGGGAAGCTTCCAGCCCCCCCTGAGGAATCCTATCTCAGCAACTTCGGCGTCATCCCGCCTGTTGGCATACTTGAGAAAGTCATGCCATTGCTCCATAGCAGCATACCCTTGGACAGCAGCCTGCATCCAAGTTTATTCAGCAAGACAGAAAGGAGAACAAAACTTATTAAACAGAGACCAAAAGATTGTCTTACCCGCAAATTCTGCTTTGCTGACTCCTTCATGAGCTCAGCTGGTGAATCTAGGCTTCGCCCTAAGACCTCCCTATCATAGGGGGTGCGCAGCCCCTCCAGGCACGATAAGAGGGTCTTCTCCCCTCCCAACAACAAGGAATTGTCATTGTTAAGGAAGAAGACCGGGTCCCACGCCTGGCGCAGAGACTTCCCCTCTTCTTGGTACACCTTGGCCCTGAGGTCTTGCCTCGTGACCCTCAGTGTAACCGGCTTTTCGGACCACTTGGGGCTGTCGCAGCAGCAACACGCCTCCGCTCCAAGTAATGGGCCCACACCCCAGTCTCCTCCAAGATCTCGGTCGTGGTCCCCAGGTCCGCCGGGACCTCGCGAGGGCCGCTCCCTTGCCCAGAAGGCCCCGCACCTTCAACAGATTACAAATATCAGTACCACTGAAAAAGTTGGGACACAATCTTTAAATAAGTGACTTACCAGCAGAAGGTTGCACCCATGCTTCCCAACCACTTGTCCTCGCAGAGGTCTGCGCCACCAGTGCCCCCTCCCCAGGGGCCTCGCTATCAGAAGAAGAAGAAACCTCCTGAATGCTCAAGACTTCTTTCCCCTTCACGCCAGGGGCCTCCTCCTTTGAAGGAATCGCCACAGGGGCCTCCTCCCCTGAAGGAATCACCACAGGGGCCTCCTCCCCTGCAGTAATGGCCATCATCTCCTCCCCTACAGGGGTGACCACCACCTCCTCCTCCGCAGGAGTGACCACTGTCTCCTGCTGGCCAGAACTGCTGATGGCCTTAGCAGCCTGTTTGCCCCTCCTCCTCATGGATAGCAGGATTTCCCCTGCTGACATCCTGCCTCTTTGAGGGGGCGCATTCCCTTTAGCAGCAATCTCTGCCGCGACCACGTGCCCAGGCAGGTCTTCGCCTTGAGCTTGAGGAGGGCTCGCGAAGAGCCCAGACACAAAGGCCTCAAGGGTGGCGGAATCCTCAAGGGGGACTGGCTGCACCACTGATACGGGCACAACCTCTATGGGAGCAATGGTGTCCGCCCGCACCCCCTCTGAGCCCTCTACAGTGGGCGTGCCCTCTTCGATAGTAGGAGGACCTCCACCTCCACTTGCCTCGGCCCCCTACGGTTTCCTCTACGGTGGCGGGACCCATCCCCAACTCCTCCACGGGGGAAGGGACCGCCGCAGATCCCTCCGCCTCTAAAGACCCCCCGGCCTCTTGAACAGCGGAGGCACTCCTTCTCCAGCCGCACATCGCGCAGCCACTTTCCTCTTCTTCTCTCCTTGTTGGGACACCAGTGGCCTGGTGGCACTCCTCTTCTTCCTCGCAGGGACAATAGGGCCCAGCGCCTTGACAGCCCCGGCGGGGGCATCCCTCCCAAATGCGCAGGCCATGTGCACCTGCTGTGCAGCACGTATGGACGCTCTCTTGCCTCGCCTTCGCTAGACTCAATAGGGGCGTCTGCAAATGAAAGACTTGAGACCGAGTTTCGCTAAATTAAACATTTATACAAATGCATTTGTGAAACAAACATACCTCTGGGCCCGAAAGCGCCGCGGTGAGGGCATCTACCACTTCCCGCGATGGGCGGGAGCCCACCCTCATATGGGAGTCGTGAGAATGTCCGGAGGTGTTTGTGGAGTTTAATATTTGGGGCGGGACGTTCGGTTCCGGGCGACTCCCGGGGCTCGGGATGGAAATTTTTTGACGGCTTTGGGGTAAGTTGTGTTATAATTTAAGATGGAATTTATGGGTATTTTTATAGAATTTTGGAGTGACGGAATTTCGGTTCAGGTTGACACGCTCATGGCGTCGGGTTTTGGTTCGGGTTCGTGAGCTCGGTAGGACACTCTGGAATGTTAAATGAACTTCTGAAAAATGTTCTGTGAATGTTATAATATTCTGAGGGTTGTGTCCAAGTTTCGTTAATTTTGGAATTCGGTAATTATTTTTGGGCAAAAAGAATTGGAACTTTCGGAAAAATTGGGAGTTAATTTGCAAATGGGTGCAAAATTAATAATAGAGAGTATGGGCTGCAGCAGCTGATTAATTCGGCAGAATTTTGGGAAGGAGGAAGGGACACTTGGCTATTTTTAATTTAAGGAAGAGAGGGATGGGTTTTAAAGTGAAGGAAATATTTTTATGACTTATTACTTTACAATTTGACTTATCTCATTTCATCTCTTTTCATTTCTTCATCTTCTTCTCTTGGCTGCTGCTACTGCCGAACTCCATAGAAGAGCAACCTTCAAGCTTGAACTTCTTCTTCTTGGTAGAAATCAAAGAGAAATTGGATGCTACTTGTGGTAAGCATCCTCCCTACTCCTCTTTTCTCATTAGTTTTGAAGATTAGTGGTGAAAAGAGAAGTTTTGGCAAATGTTGGGTTTGTTCTTAGCTATAAGCTAGGTTGATTCTCTTCTTCCCATGTTTTAGTATGTTGTTCTTGGGTTGTAGGAGAGTGTTAATCAAGTGTTGGATTTTGGAAAACACATCTTTGATGAAGAACTTGTTATGGCCGAATTTATGGAAGATTTTCCAAAATGGTGTGTGTTTGTTATCTTGTTTCATGCTTCAAGTATGTTAGTCCTAGCATGATTCTAAGCTTATGTATGGATTCAATTTGATGGAGAACAAGTTGAGGTGAAAACCCCAAATGGCCGAATATATGGGTGTATGTTCAATTTTGGATTTTGTTGTTTGGATGCAATTGGATAGCATGCTTGGTTTAGAAGTGGAATTGGTGGTTAGAATGATTGTTTGGTAGCTTGAATGGATTGAATTGGAAGTTGGATGAAATGTTGGTTAGGAACCGAAATCTTGGAATGATTCTTTTTCAATGTTGGAGGTTCATTTTGGTTAAATTGGATGTTAATATGGTGTTGGGGTTGAATTTAGGAGTGGTTTGAAGTTTGAAACGTTGAATTCGGTTAAGAAATGGAAAAGTTGCATTTAAGCGGGATTATCGGAAAATGTTGGGTAATTAAGGGTTTTGAGGTTGGATTTGATCAATTCTGCTTATTGGATTATGTTTGACAATGTATAAGCTTGCATTATCTACGTTGGTTACGAATTACGAAGTTTCGTGGAAATCTGGAATTTTATTGAAATGTCTGCGGATTTTCGGTTTTGGGGTCGGGGTGTAGTTTGGTAGTGTGGTTGGTAAGGTTGCTAATTCAACTTGAAATGACAGATTCGAGGTCGGAAGTTAGAAAAAGAGAGGTTTCGGGTTTCGGGTCGTGGTTTGGAAATCGTCGAATCGGTCAAATACTGGAATTGTTAGGTAAGGGTTTGGATATGCTAATTTTGGTAAGAAAGGTGTAAGTTTAGTTTAACTTTCTTTTCTTCAAGTATTTCGGTATTATATTCCTAGCGCATATTCTGTAGTCTGTAGGTGTATGTGTTGTTGCATTTCTGTTTTGCAGGTATTTCGGAAATCTGTGCTTTAAGGTACGTTCTGTAATTTGTAGGAGTATGCCTTATGGCATACTCTGTCTGTTAATCCTACGTTTGTAGGAGTATGCCTTATGGCATACTCTGTCTGTTAACACTACGACAGTTGTGGGTTCGCTACCCCAGCTGGTGCACCATGCTTCTGTAATAGCTTCGGCTTCTGACTCCCCTTAGTGGGAGGCTGTCGTTCCGACTTGTTATAAGGTTTATGGCGATTTGGAATCGCACATCCTTCGGGATTCCGATTTGTTTCTGGTACATGTATGTTATTCTGTATGATACATTGCGTATATTGCTATCTTTCTGTTTTGCAGGGTTACATATTCTTAACTTACCCCAAAACCCTTACGGGTAATTTTTAGGACTCACCATTTTTGGGTTCTGTTTTTAGATTTCAGGTAGGTGCAGTAAGCAGCCAGCGGGGTAGGTTTCCGCGAGGCTTCGCCTTGGTTGTGTTGAGCAGCAACGGTACCTTGCGGGCTGGGATTTTGTCTACTTGGTCTGAATCCCATACGAGGTATTTTGACGTTTAGGCCTAGGGTCGGCTCTGTAGTGCATGTGCATACTCTGCTTTATTGTTGTGGTGATTGTATATGTATATATATATATATATAGTCTTTTCTTCTGAATGTTCTGAGCGCTTGGCGATAGCTATATACTTTAGGATCTGAGAACTCTGTATGTATCTATTTTTTGGTGCGTAAGCACTCGTCCCACGGAGGCGGGGCTTACTCATTGCTAATGCATGAATTGCATGTTTTGATTTTATTTTAGTTATATGTATGGAATTTTTGTTAAGTTGATTCCACTTTCATTTCGCTCTTTGGGTCCGCTACGCGCCGCGGGTCTCGATAGACCTGCCATCATGTATGATTCCGGCTTCCGCTTCCGGCGTCCCGGCGCCCCCGCCTCCGCAACCGGGCTCGGGTGGCGTGCGGTGACAAGTTGGTATCAGAGCAGGTTAGTGACCATATTGGTCGTCAGTGGTGACTTGTAGTGATAACTATTGTTCTACATTTTATTTTAGAATGGTTTGGTACGGAGATTGGCCACCTCCTTACTTGAACCACTTCAAAATAAAATTGTGGAACAAAGTTGATCCTTCAAGTTATCACGATAGTTGCAGATTTCGCACTCGGGATTTCGGATTACGGTAAGATTATTACGATCGTGGGATTGTGGAAAAGATCCGTACGTACAATTGTGTGTTAGGAAAAGATTTGGTGAAATAAGCATGAACCGCTTACGTGATTACGTGAAATGCATGATTTTATCATTTCGAGAAGTAACCACGTGTCAAATCTTGCATTGCACTACTGAGCCTTAGAAAAGCTATTTGCTAGCTTCTGTAGAGATTAGGAGTGACCGATTTTTGTCTGGACTATGTGTGGTCTGAAATTTTTGAGATATGGTTAACGCACGTTAATAGCGTGATTTGGTACCGGAGGGGAGGGACTGGGATCCCACACCTCCTAGGAATAGGATACGGGTTAGGATACGGGTTCAGCGTAACCCAGGGTCTGAACAACCACACTCACCGCCCCGAGGTTTAGCGGTCGTAGGGACCCCTCTCTGATTTGGTATTACCCGCCAGCCTAGCTGGTTCAGGGGCGGCAGTAGGCAGGGGAAGATCTGATTATGCCACAGTAAGGGCATTTTGATCAGGTGGTGATAGCGAGACTTTAGCCACTGCTCGCCACAGCTTAGGGATTGGTAAGTGAGTGACTCCGAGGAGGATGGTCACTACGACACCTAGACTTCTCGTCGGTCCTATCAACGACGGGGAGATCTAGGGCACCCGGTCGACAAGGTCAGACTTACGGAGAGGGTTCGAGTTTGAACCCCCGAGGTTCAATGACCGAGAAGTGCCAAGTAGTAGAGATTTGGTGCAGGAGTTGATAAACTCCTGGGGGAGGCTACATTTTCCACTAGCAGTGCAGTGGGGATGTAGCCAGGAATCTGTGTCAGGCACAGTTGATGAGTTTCATCAGGGAGACAGGACAGTCGGAGGGTACGAGTGAGAGTTTGATCGGTTGGTTTGCTACGTACCGTAGTACTATGGAATGGAAGAATAGAAGGCTAAGAGGTTTATTCGTTGACTGCGCCCGAGTTCAGGTGGGCTTGAGACTTTTAGACATTACTTTGTTTCGGGAAGCGGTCATTAGGGCTCAACTCCTCGAGCAAGAGGAGGTTGAGAGTCGTCTCACCTTGCAATGAGGTCGGGGAGTACGAGGGCTCCACACGGTAGAGACCCCGGCAGATTTCTCGGACGGCCGAGCAGTGCAGGCAGTTTAGTAGAGGTAGAGAGGGAGCACCACCGGCACGATCTTGTCCGATTTGCAGTAGGTATCACCCCGGTCGATTTTGTTATCGGCAGGAGGACCGATGTTTACGTTGCGGGTCTGACACTCACTGGATACGGGATTGCCCTCTGGTTGCAGGGCAGGGTTTTGGCAGTCTTCAGCGTCCACAGTCTCGGGCACAACCCAACGCGCCGCGAGGGCGTGGGTTTCAGCGGGGTGGCCCGAGACCTCAGCAGCGACAGCAGCTTCAGCCATCCCCTCCACCACAGCAGCTCAGTGCAGGACAAGTTTTCATTTTGAGGGGGGAGGCCCTAGACATCAGGGAGGTCAGGGAGGACCTAGTCAGCGGTCAGGTACCAGCCAACCGGGAGGCTCGAGTCAGCGGGGAGTTCTGCAGGTACTTTGTTTGAATAAGGTGTCGGTTCATGCATTATTTGATACAGAGCACTGTTTCCATTGTAACACGAAATGTGTTACATCTCTCGTATCTGTCTGTTAGTACCTTGCCTCAAACGTATTTAGTAAAAACTGCTGGGAGTCGGTTTGTTTTACGATTAGATGGTTCGGGGTTGTACGACATCGTAGGCGGACATCGATAGTATCGGACTTGTTGGTTTTGGACACGCCGAACTATGATGTTATTCTTGGGATGGATTGGCTATCCAAGAATTCTGTGCACATTGATTGTGCAGCCCGTACCATTATGGTTTCGGAGAGGTACTACCTCTCACGACTCGATCGGTTTGACTATCGCATGACATAGTACGAGTTGCATTCTGGACCAGCTGTCGGTAGTTGGTGTAGGGAATGTTTTGATCTGAATGAGGCGGATACTAGGTT
The DNA here is from genome assembly GCA_024586325.1 of Stellera chamaejasme. Classification (NCBI taxonomy): domain Eukaryota; kingdom Viridiplantae; phylum Streptophyta; class Magnoliopsida; order Malvales; family Thymelaeaceae; genus Stellera; species Stellera chamaejasme. The sequence continues at coordinate 18,962,141 of CM044979.1, forward strand.
GAAGCTAGCTAGTATACCGGTGGTTCGAGATTTTCCACGGGTATTTCCGGAGGAGTTGCCGGATTACCACCAGAGCGGGAAATTGTGTTTGAGATCTACTGCGGTCGGGTCTTGCTCCGATATTTATTCCTCCTTATCGGATGCCTATTTCGAGATGCGGGAGTAGAAGGAGCAACTGGAGGAATTACTGAGAAAAGAGTTTCGTCCGACCGAGCACTTCAGCATGGGGTGCTCTAGTTCTGCTTTGTTAAGAAGAATGATGGGACACTCGACTTTGTATTGATTACAGACGGTTGAATGCTCTTATTGGGAAGAATAAGTATCCGTTACCGAGGATTGACGATCTTTTTGATCAACTTCAGGGTTTGAGAGTTTTCTCAAAGATTAATCTCCGATCTGGGTATTTTCAGCTTAGGGTGAAGGATGAGGACATACCTAAGACTGCTTTCCGCACCCGATTTGGACACTTTGAGTTTACGGTCATGCCGTTCGGGCTGACCAATGCTCCAGCAGCATTCATGGATCTGATGCATCGGGTGTTCCGGCCGTACTTGGACTCATTTGTGGTGGTCTTTATTGATGATAATCTGATATATTCTCGGGATGAGGATTCGCATCGGGATCATCTGAGGGTAGTTCTGCAGACACTTTGGGAACATCAGCTTTATGCTAAATTCTCAAAGTGTGAGTTCTGGATTCGGGAAGTCACTTTTAAGGACACGTTATTTCGAGCATGGCTTGTCTGTGGATCCGAGAGAAGGTGAGGGCAGTTCGAATTGGAAACAACCTACCACGCGATACGGGAGTTCGGGAGCTTCACAGGGTTAGCAGGATTTTATCGAGGTTTGTACCAGGTGTTCTATCCTGGCATCTCCGCTACGTAGTTGACCAAGAAGGGTCAACCGTATTTCTGGTCCGATAGGTGTGAGCAGAATTTTCAGGAGTTGAAACGGCGGTTGACTAATGCTCGATTCGACTCTTCCAGATCCGACCTTACCGTATGTGATATATACGGATGCTTCCACATTCAGTTTGGGGTGTGTGTTGGTGCGGGAGCGTTTTGTGATAGCTTATGGGTCGAGGCATTGCGACCGCATGAGCTGAACTATCCGACACATGATCTGGAGTTGGCTGCAGTGATCTATGCGCTGAAACATTGGAAGCAATATCTGTTTGGTAATAAATTTCAGATTCTTACCGACCATAAGAGTCTAAAATGTCTGTTTATGCAGAAGGAGCTTAATTTGAGGCAGCGCAGATGGCTCGAATACATTAAGGACTATGGTTGTTGTATCGAGTACATCTCTGGCACGGGCAACACGATTGCCGTTATCTTGGGCGGTGAAGTATACCGGGTTGGTTAAGGGAGGAAATGTTGGGGACCGATCCGAGGAGAGTGATTTATCATGCCTTTGGCACAGGTGGCAGCTCTGGGAGCGTGCTCAGGCGTACATACTTACCATATATTCTGAGTGGCTTGACAGGATGCGCGAAGCGCAAAGTGGAGATCTGGTGTTGAAGAAGTTATCTGGGGAAGATAAGGATTTATTTGTTACTGACATTTCAGTATAGGCAGGATTGCTATACTTCCGAGATCGTCTTTATGTACACGAGGATCGGGAGTTACGGAATGAGATTTTAGAGGAGGTACACTCGGCGGTTTGAGCATCGAAACCGGCGGGGACACTGCAGACTTTGCCATTCCAGTTCGGGAGTGGGGCAATGTTACTATGGACTTTCCGACTGAACCGCCCGACACGGTTTCGCCATGATGCGATCTGAGTTATTGTGAATCGGTGACAAAGTGCGCACAATTTTCGCTTATTCGGTCACGGACCCACCGGAGAAGTTTGCCCGGCTTTACATCGGGGAGATTATGCGTTTGCATGGAGTACCGGACTCCATTGTATCGATCGTGATCTGCGTTTTACAAAGACGGTTCGGAGAGCTTTTCATGAAGCGCCGGGCACGCGACTCCATCTGAATACTGACTTATCACCCACAGACGGACGGGTAGTCGGAGCGGGTGATTATGATATTGAAGGATATATTGCGAATCTATACTTTGGATTTTGGAGGAGTTTGGGACTAGCGATTGCGTTGATAGAGTTCTCGTACAACAACGGCTTTCGGACTACGATTGGCATGTTACCGTTTGAGGCGTGTACGGGAGGAGGTGTATGACACCATCTTGTTGGACAGATGCGTCGATGGGGTTGAGTGGAACCCGAGCTTTTGAGGAGTCTACGGCAAAGATCAGATTATTACAGCGCGTATTAAAACCGCGAACGACTGCACCACTGCTTATACGAACCGCCGTCGTAGGGCTCTTGAATCGAGTTTGGTGATAGAATTTGGTGGAGGTAGCACCGATCGAGAAACTTGATAAGATTTGATAGGCGGGGCGAGTTACCCCGAATTTTATCTGTTCTCATGGGTTTCTAGAGTAAGTTATTAGGTTGATCTTTTCCCCCCCCCTCTCTCCAACTGTTGCTGTTTTACGTGATGTCTTCCAGGATAGCTGTTGAGGATTGGTTAGACTTGGGTTCGATGCATGCAGGGTTGTGCGGTAGAAATACCGGCAAGCTCGACTCGGGTGCAATAAGATGCACCGGAGGGTGGGACGCCGTGAGGCTCTGTATGGTAGTCTAAACTACCACTCCCGCCGCACTGATACGGTGGTCCGATTGTTTCAGGTTAGAGGAATGTTTGTATATTCTGGTTGGTAGTGACACCGGTATGGATGGTTCGAGCTACTCTTGGAGGACCAAGAGTTCTAAGGGGAGAATGTTACGGTCACCCCGAGCGGGTTGCGACAGGGTGACCCGGGGCTCCGGTTTTGGCCTGCGGGTCACGTTTTTCGGCGTTCAGGCGGCTCCCGAGCCCTATCCGAGTATTATTTTGGCGAACCTTTCCGTATTTGAGGTCGTGTGGGTCCCCCGGACGTTTCCGCCGAAAATATTTTTCTGGCGCCGGGGGGTTGTCGGGGTCGCCTCGGGACGTACAGCGGGCTCGGTAGCACTCTCGAGAACTCAGTTTGGGAAGCCGTTTGCAGTTTTGGAGTCGTGAGAATGTCCGGAGGTGTTTGTGGAGTTTAATATTTGGGACGGGACGTTCGGTTCCGGGCGACTCCCGGGGCTCGGGATGGAAATTTTCTGACGGCTTTGGGGTAAGTTGTGTTATAATTTAAGATGGAATTTATGGATATTTTTGTAGAATTTTGGAGTGACGGAATTTCGGTTCAGGTTGACACGCTCGCACGTCGGGTTTTGGTTCGGGTTCAGTGAGCTCGGTAGGACACTCTGGAATGGTAAATGAACTTCTGAAAAATGTTCTGTGAATGTTATAATATTCTGAGGGTTGTGTCCAAGTTTTGTTAATTTTGGAATTCATTAATTATTTTTGGGCAAAAAGAATTGGAACTTTCGGAAAAATTGGGAGTTAATTTGCAAATGGGTGCAAAATTAATAATAGTGAGTATGGGCTGCAGCAGCTGATTAATTCGGCAGAATTTTGGGAAGGAGGAAGGGACACTTGGCTATTTTTAATTTAAGGAAGAGAGGGATGGGTTTTAAAGTGAAGGAAATATTTTTATGACTTATTACTTTACAATTTGACTTATCTCATTTCATCTCTTTTCATTTCTTCATCTTCTCTTGGCTGCTGCTCATTGCCGAACTCCATAGGAGAGCTCACCTCAAGCTTGAACTTCTTCTTCTTGGTAGAAATCAAAGAGAAATCGGATGCTACTTGTGGTAAGCATCCTCCTACTCCTCTTTTCTCATTAGTTTTGAAGATTAGTGGTGAAAAGAGAAGTTTTGGCAAATGTTGGGTTTGTTCTTAGCTATAAGCTAGGATGATTCTCTTCCTCCCATGTTTTAGTATGTTGTTCTTGGGTTGTAGGAGAGTGTTAATCAAGTGTTGGATTTTGGAAAACACATCTTTGATGAAGAACTTGTTATGGCCGAATTTATGGAAGATTTTCCAAAATGGTGTGTGTTTGTTATCTTGTTTCATGCTTCAAGTATGTTAGTCCTAGCATGATTCTAAGCGTATGTTTGGATTTAATTTGATGGAAAACAAGTTGAGGTGAAAACCCCAAATGGCCGAATATATGGGTGTATGTTCAAGGTTGGATTTTGTTGTTTGGATGCAATTGGATAGCATGCTTGGTTTAGAAGTGAAATTGGTGGTTAGAATGATTGTTTGGTAGCTTGAATGGATTGAATTGGAAGTTGGATGAAATGTTGGTTAGGAACCGAAATCTTGGAATGATTCTTTTTCAATGTTGGAGGTTCATTTTGGTTAAATTGGATGTTAATATGGTGTTGGGGTTGAATTTAGGAGTGGATGGAAGTTTGAAATGTTGAATTCGGTTAAGAAATGGAAAAGTTGCTTTTAAGCGGGATTATCGGAAAATGTTATGTAATTAAGGGTTTTAAGTTTGGATTTGATCAATTCTGCTTATTGAATTATGTTTGACAATGTATAAGCTTGCATTATCTACGTTGGTTACGAATTGAAGTTTACGTGGAAATCTGGAATTTTATGGAAATTCTGCCGGATTTTCGGTTTTGGGGTCGGGGTGTAGTTTGGTAGTGTGGTTGGTAAGGTTGCTAATTCAACTTGAAATGACAGATTCTGAGGTCCGGAAGTTAGAAAAAGAGAGGTTTCGGGTTTCGGGTCGTGGTTTGGAAATCGTCCAGAATCGGTCAAATACTCTGGAATTGTGAGGTAAGGGTTTGGTTCTGCTATTTTTGGTAAGATAGGTGTATGTTTAGTTTCACTTTACATTACTCGCAAGTATTTCGGTATTATATGCCTAGGGCATATTCTCGTAGTCTGTAGGTGTATGTGTTGTTGCATTTACATTTTGCGGGTATTTCGGAAATCTGTGCTTTAAGGTACGTTACGTAATTTGTAGGAGTATGCCTTATGGCATACTGCATGCAGTAATCCTACGTTTGTAGGAGTATGCCTTATGGCATACTGCATGCAGTAACACTACGGACAGGTTGTGGGTTCGCTACCCAGTGGTGCACCATGCTTCCGTAATAGCGGCGACCGACTCCCCTTAGTGGGAGGTCGTTCCGACTTGTTATAAGGTTTATGGCGATTTGGAATCGCACATCCTTCGGGATTCCGATTTGTTTCGGTACATGCATGTTATTCGTATTACATTGCGTATATTGCTATCTTTCATTTTGCGGGGTTACATATACTTATCTTACCCCAAATCCCTTACGGGGTCCTTTTAGGACTCACCCTTTTTGGGTTGTTTTTGGATTTCAGGTAGGTGCAGTAGCGGCCAGCGGGGTAGGTTTCCGCGAGGCTTCTGCCTTGGTTGTGTTGAGCAGCAGCAGTACCTTGCGGGCTGGGATTTTGTCTACTTGGTCTGAATCCCGCACGAGGTATTTTGACGTTTAGGCCTAGGGTCGGCTCTGTAGCTGCATGTGCATACTCTCTGTTTTATTGTTGTGGTGATTGTATATGTATATATATATATTCATTGCTGCTGCATGTTACGAGCGCTTGGCGCTTGCTAGATACTTTAGGTTACGTGAACTCTGTATGTATCTATGTTTTGGTGCGTATGCACTCGTCCACGGAGGCGGGGCTTACTCTGTTGCTAATGCATGATTTGCATGTTTTGATTTTATTTTAGTTATATGTATGGAATTTTTGTTAAGTTGCTTCCACTTTCATTTCGCTCTTTGGGTCCGCTACGCGCCGCGGGTCTCGATGGACCTGCCATCATGTATGATTCCGGCTTCCGCTTCCGGCGCCCCGGCGCCCCGCCTCCGCAACCGGGCTCGGGTGGCGTGCGGTGACATGGTGGGGCACCTCGGGATCTAGCAGAAGCCCGTGTGCTGATCCCAGCCCACCTCAATGTTGTCTCATCTAACGGTTAGTAAACCTTACGCCTTCCGTTATCTCTCCTTCTTTAAATACTGAGGAACCCCCTCGCCTCTGTTACACTTAAAATGGTCAACAAACGGCGCAACGCCTCCGCCGACTCATGGACAGTTGGGCTCCACAAACAAAGTACAGGACCCTGCCCATACTCTGCCTTCAGGAGGAGGCATCTTGGTACACTACCCAAGCAAAATTCACTCAGTTCTATGGCTACTATCGCCCTCAACACAGTTTTTTCAAACACTATCAGATCATAAAAGGTCATCACACTCTGCGCAAAACTCAATCCTCTGGCTACACACGAAGTACAGAACCCTACCCATACTCCGCTCTCAGGAGGAGGCATCTTGGTACACTACACAAGCAAATGCGTCCTCGCATCACATCAGAAACAGACAGCTCCGCAAGTCTCGCCAACGCGAGGACTTGCCCCTCGCGGCCTCCCAGATCACCTTCGCGAGGTCTCACCCTCGTAGTCTTAAGTATCGCCTGCGCGAGGTCTTACTCGTGGTCTCAAGTATCACCTGCGCGAGGTCTCACTCCTCGCGGTCTCAAGTTTCGCCAGCGCGAGGTCTCACTACTCGCGGTCTCAAGTTTCGCTGCGCAATGTCTTACTCGTGGTTTCAAGTATCGCACATGCGAGGTCTCCTGCCCACCTTCGCGAGTCTATCATGCCTTCGCGGGATCACCTTCATGGGTCTCTTACGCCTTCGCAGTCTCGCCCTTGTGATCTCACTCGCCTTCGCGAGATCTCTCACGCCTTTACTGGCCCCGCCAGACAAGGCCCTTGCACTCAGGTTCGTGCAACCCACTCACCTTTATTGGCTTTGCTTTATCTGGGCCTTCGCCCTTTGCAGGCATTCGCCTACTACTTGCACAACTAAAAGATAGGCCACTTGGTCATCTGACATTAAGCAACCAATGAGGAGGCCAGCACGAGCACGAGTGATATTCACCAGATTCATACGCCAAACATCTCTCGACAAGCGAATCACCTAAGGCGGTTTGCTGAGATCTTCATCATCACGGCCGCCTTATCTCCAAAAGTATGACAGACTTGTCTCACACACTGTCCAAGGCTTCAACTGGGAGGCTTCTTCTCTGGCATCACCCTATAAATAGGGTGATGTCCACCTTAAACTCGGTAAGCTACTACACGCCACCCCACTCCTCTCTTGTTACTTCTGAGTATTCTCTTTATCTTCCATAGATTACTCTGAACAACAAGCTTGGAGCTCTCAAGAACACCACCATCATCAACCATTCAACGAGAATCACTTTGCTTGGGAATGTGACTATCAAAGTGGAAAGTGGCTGCCGCGATGTGCAGCCTGGAGAAGGGAGTGCCTTTGCTGTTGCTGAAGAGGCCAGGGGATCCGCAGAGGCAGAGGGATCTGCAGCGATCCCTTCCTCCATTGAAGAGGCCATGGGGCCTGTAGAGGAAGCAAAGGGGTCAGAAGTGGAGGTCCCTCCTACTTCTGAAGAGGCCACGCCCGTTGTAGAGGGCTTAGAGGGGGTGCGGGTGGACACCGTTGCTCCTATAGAGGCTGTGCCCGTGTCAGTGGTGCAGCCAGTCCCCCTTGAGGCCTTCTGTCTGGACTCTTCGCGAGCCCTTCTCCAGCTCAAGGTGAAGATCTGCCTAGGCACGTGGTCGTGGTAGAGATTGCTGCCAAGAGAAGCACGCCCCCTCAAAGAGGCAGGATGTCAGCAGGGGAACTCCTGCTATCCATGAGGAGGAGGGGCCAACAGGCTGCTAAGGCCATCAGCAGTTCTGGCCAGCAGGAGGCAGTGGCCATTCCTGAGGAGGCGGAGGTGGTGGTCACCCCTGTTGGGGAGGAGATGATGGCCACTACTGCAGGGGAGGAGGCCCCTGTGGTGATTCCTTCAGGGGAGGAGGCCCCTGTGGCGAAGGGGAAAGAGGTCTTGAGCATTCAGGAGGCTTCTTCCTCTTCTGATAGCGAGGCCCCAGCAGAGGGGGCACTGGTGGCGCAGACCTCTGCGAGGACAAGTGGCTGGGAAGCTACCCAACCTTCCAGCAGCCAGCCAGAGGCTAGTGGATGGGTGCAACCTTCTGCCGGTAAGCCATTTATTTTAAGAGTTGCTCTACTCTTTTCAGTGATACTGATATCTTTAACTGTTGTAGGTGCGCGGCCTTCTGAGCAAGGCGCGGCCCTCGCGAGGTCCCGGCGGACCTGGGGACCATGACCTAGATCTTGGAGGAGACTGGGGTGTGGCCCCATTACTTGGAGCGGAGGCGTGTTGCTGCTGCGACAGCCCCCAAGTGGTCCGAGAAACCGGTTACACTGAGGGTCATGAGGGAAGACCTCAGAGCCAAGGCGTATAAGGAAGAGGAGAAGTCCCTGCGCGAGGCCTGGGACCCGGTCTTCCGTCTGAATAACGACAACTCCTTGTTGTTAGGAGGGGAGAACACCCTCCTGTCGTGCCTGGAAGGGCTGCGCACCCCCTATGACAGGGAGGTAATGGGGTGAAGCCTGGAGTCCCCTGCTGAGCTCATGAAGGAGTCAGCCAAGCAGAGTCTGCGGGTAAGACAATCTTTTGGTCTTTGTTTCATAAGTTCTGTTTTGCTTTCTGTCTTGCTGAATAAACTTGGATGCAGGCCGCCGTCCAAGGGTATGCTGCCATGGAGCAATGGCAAGACTTTCTCAAGTATGCCAACAGGCGGGACGAGGCCCAAGTTGCTGAGATAGCATTCCTCAGGGGGGAGCTGGAAGCTTCCCAAGGAAGGGAGGAGGAGCAGGCCAAGCGGGTGGCCCAGCTGGAGACTTGGTGCGACTTCCTTAACAAGGAGCGGACCACTTGTAGGCTACTCCGATGGGAGTAGGCCAGTCTGATTGACGCATTTCAGTGCCGTTTCTCTCAACAGGAGGCAGAGCTGGAAGCCCAGAAGATTGAGGCTGCTGTCTGAAGGAGTCACACCTCTCCACGGAGGCCGACACGAAAGCTGCCCTTGTAGAGGCAAAGGCTGAAGTTGAGTGGCGAAGGCTGCGGTGAAGAAGCGAAGAGCCAGCTATCGCCCAGGCCCAGTTGGTGGATGAGAAGGCAGCAAAGACCAAGCTCGCTGCTGAGGATGCCGCGAAGGCACATTTGGAGGTCACCACCGATTTTATGAAGGCGGTGGCCTCAGTGTGGGAGATGGAGAAGGCTTTGGGCCTTCCTCCTTTTGCAGATGAGGACTCTGAGTCCCCCTCTTCCATTAAGGTGTCCGTTCCAAAGAGGATGCCCCGACTGATGGAGAAGGTTGGTGAGATCCAAGCTCAAGGTGAAGCGGGGGCGCAGCCTATGAGGTGGGCTGGCTGCGATGCTTTGCTTCCAAGTAGAGAAGGCGTTCCCGCAGCTAGGTCTTGGGACTTTGGATGCTGCGAAGACCGGTGATCCAGCGGTAGAGGCCCTGCTCAGGCCCGGGAGAGCAGGGAGGAAGATGGGAGATGCAAGGTATGCCATGCTGGACTAGGGCGGAGGCTACAATTTGTGGATGACCCCACTCTTTTGTGTACAAGGGATATCTGCAATTTTTGCATACTTTTGACAGTAATGAAGTAAAATTTCAATTTACCTTCATTGTTTGTAGTCTCGCTTTTGTCTTGCGATAGCATTGTAGGGCACGTTAGCTAGGTCAACAACCGTAGGCTAAGTCCCGTTCGTGGCGAGGGGTCTGCTGGGGTTCGCAACGGTGAAGCCACAGAGATTACTTGTCAAGACAAGTTGAGAGAGAGATCACTTGTTAAGACAAGCTGAGGACCCGTTTAGGGTTCATAGGGCGATGCCTTTGAAGACCATGGGTGAGATTTCTCCATGTGGAAGGTTTGCTGGGGCTCGCGAAGGCGGCTCACACAGAGACTTTTCTGGCGATACCGCAAGGAGTAAGCCCTTGGGTAGTGGATAGTGTACCAAGTAGAGGATACCTGCAAAGTGCTTGCAAGCAGTATGATAAGAAAAGTAAAGCTCAGTTTACCTTGAGATTGTATTCGCGCGATGGCGAAGGTAGTGGAGCACTTGTTGAGACAAGTGAAAAGTCAGCTGGAGTTCTGAAAGATGAGACCCGCAGCTCTGTTGGGGAGTCCGTGCGGAAGGTCCGGGGAGGCGCGCGGGGGCGACTTACACAGGGACCTCCCTGAAGAGGCCAAAAGGGGATTTCCCTTTCGCACCGCAAGGGGATTACCCTTGGGGCGAGGCGAGTTGAAGGTCAGTTGGGGATGAGACCCGCAACTACCTGTTGGAGGTGTCCGCGCGAAGGCCCGGTGAGGCGCGCGAGGCGACTTATACTTGGGACCTTCTGAAGGAGCCAAAAGGAGATTACCCTTCGCACCGCAAGGGATTACCCATGGTGCGGGGCCGAGTTGAAGGTCAGCTGGGGTTTGTAGAGACAAGACCCGCAACTACGTGGAGGAGCTGCGCGGAAGGCCCGGTGAGGCGCGCGAGGCGACTTATACAGGGGACCTTCCCGAAGAAGCCAAAAGGGGATTACCCTTTCGCTCCGCAAGGGGATTACCCTTGGGGTGAGGCGAGTTGAAGGTCAGCTGTGGTTTGTAGAGACAAGACCCGCAGCTACCATTGGCGCGACCACAAGGAGATTCGCTGTGTGGGTGCGCGAGTGGGACCTGACAAGGTTTGGTGCCATGATTTAGGCGAGTGGCTAGTCTGACCGGTTGGGTGCAGAGGGCGATTGAGAGGGCAGTTGTGTTGCCGTGTAATGCTGTAAGAGAAGAGTAGATACACCAATATCATATTGGAACTAAAGCATGGAGCTTAGGACTTACTTGGTCCGTGAAGTATGATCATGCGGATCGTAGGGAGATCCGCCTTAATAAGCAGAGGTGCGTCTGCGCCGTAGACAAAGGAGAAAAGCGTCCCTTGAGACCCTCCATTGAGGGTTAGTTGGTGACCCAGTAGAGGTCATTGGACTGGGGGTGCGCCACTGGGGCGAAGAGTATGCGGACACTTGTTTATCACAGGCCATTTTGGACGCCATACTTGGCGAAATGAGTGCCATCGTCTGTAATGATGGCGCGGGGGCTGCCGTAACGGCAAACGAAGTCCTCGCAAAGACCGATGTTTTTGGAGGAGGCGATGGGGACCAAGGCTTCTACCTTGCCCCGTTCAGAGAAGTAATCAACCGTGGTGATACGCAAATGGTGCTGGCCTGGTGCGGTCGGCACTGGGCCAATGAGATCAAGGCCCCATAGGGCGAATGGCACTGGATTTGTCAGTGCTGGAGACTCCGTAGATGTCAGCCATTTGAATGTAAGTTGGCATATTTTGGCCAGCGCGGTGACGTCCCTTGCCGCGGGCCTCGTGGGCGAGTGCCCCCGCCCTGATATAGACACCGCAAATGCCTTGGTGGAGGGTGTCCAGGACGGCGTGTCCCTTAAGAGTGCTAAGGCACCGTTGGAGGGTGATGTGGATCCACGATGCCACAGCTATGTTTCCCGTGAGGCAATATAGATATCTCCACGATTGGAGAGTTGGCGAGGCGGTCAAGTGACCTCTTGTGCATTCATGACCTCTTGTGCTTAGGAACTGTTCCATGTTGCGGGGGTTGGTGTGTACCTCCACAAAGAAAAGAGAGTCCCAACGGAGACCCTGAATGGCTGCAAGCAGACGGGCCTCCTCCCCCAGATTTGGGACTTGGATGGATTCCGCCTGAAATCGCTGAATATATTCCTTGAGGGATTCTTCTTTTCCTGTCGTATCTGAAGGAGGTGTCCTGCCGTTTTGGGAGGAGGCTTGGATATCATGAAGTGATTGAAGAAATTGCGAGAGAGTTCCTTAAAGGAATCAAAGCGCTTCTCGCGAAGGGTGGCATACCGGTTCATCGTGACCCTACGAGTGTGGAGCTGAAAGCTCTATAGAGGTGTTGTCATCTGCCCTCGTGATGGCCATTGCGGAGTCGTAACGTTGCTAATGAATATCTGGGTCATCGGACCGTCGTAAGCGCCTAGCTTGGGCTGGCAGAATTGATGCAGAACAGGGTCTCCAAGACCCGCTGAGTGAAGGGCTGGGTCCAGAGGTGACCCAAACCCATCCTGGTGATACTATGGACACTAGCCCTCTCCTCTCTTCTCTCTAGTTCTTCTACCCATTTAGTAAGTGCTATAAGCATAGGCAAAGGAGAGTCAGGATGACTTACTTGTTGAGGCGGGGTGGCGGGCGCTCGGAGTTGATTGGTTCGCAGAGTTCCAACGCTGTCCAAAACTCCCCTTAGAGTATTGGCGAGTGTTTCGCGTAAGTTATGAGCCACCGCCTCCGTGATTGTTCGCAGGACGGCCGGGTCCATGCCCGTTGGTGGAGGAGGCGGTGGTGGAGTGGAGTGCTCCTGGGGTACGTTACGGTTGACTTGGGAGGAGCTCTCCTCCGTTGAATGAACGGAGAGTTCTCACCGTTGTGGGCGGACGTTGTCCGGGGAGGTTTCCGTTGGTGGATCGTTGTTGGCGACCGTGACGGGAGAATTTCTCCTTCCCTTGCGATTGTGCCTACTTGCGCTACGGGTAGTTGGCATGGCTTGCTTCTTGTGGTTTTTGATATGGATTTTCGATGAGAATTTTTCGTTTCCCACAGACGGCGCCAAACTGATAGTTGCGTTCGGAAGCGGGGCGGACTCTCAGTTGAATGGTTGATGATGGTGGTGTTCTTGAAGACTCCAAGCTTGCTGTTCAGAGTAATCTGTGGAAGACAAAGAGAATACTCGAAGTAGCAAGAGACGAATGGGGGCGTGTAGTAGCTTACCCGGTTTAAGGTGGACATCACCCTATTTATAGGGTGATGCCGGGAGAAGAGCCTCCCAGGTTGAAGCCTTGGCCAGTGTGAGACAAGTCTGTCGGACTTTTGGAGATAAGGCGGCTGTGATGATGAAGTTCTCAGCAAACCACCTTAGATGATTCGCTTGTCGAGAATGTCCGGCGTATAAATCTGGTGAAGATCACTCAGGCTCGTGCTGACCTCCTCATTGGTTGCTTAATGTCAGATGACCAAGTGGTCTATCCTTTAGTTGTGCAAGTAACGGCGTAGGCCTGCAAAGGGCGAAGGCCCAGATAAAGCAAAGCCAATAAAGGTGTAAGGGTTTCATGAACCTGAGTGCAAGGGCCCAGTCTGGCGGGGCCAGTGAAGGCGTGAGAGATCTCGCGAAGGCGAGTGAGGCCGCAAGGGCGAGACTGCGAAGGCATAAGAGACCCGCGAAGGCATGAGAGACCCGCGAAGGCGGGCGGGAGACCGTGAGGAGTGAGACCTCGCGCGGGCGATTCTTGAGACCACGAGGAGTAAGTCCTCATGCAAGCGAGCCGGGAGATCGTGAGGGCGTGGCCTCGCGCAGCGATATTTGATCCCGATGCGTTGCGAGGACGCATTTGCTTGGGTGGTGTACCACAAACTTGCTAAAACATGAAGAAGAGAAGCTTACCAAAAGATTGAACCAAACACCTTGTTGATTGCTTGTCCAATGAAGAATACATGAGAGGTTTATGGTGATGAAGATGGCGGATGCAAAAGGAGAAAAAGAAGAAAATGAGCAAATGTCACATTTTCACAAAAAGGCTCTCTTTTATATTATGTCAAGTGGTGAGTCATGGGACACTTGTCCCATGACAAATTAGTCACACCCGCGCCAAAAATCTGATATTGCTAATCTGTTGGTGCGCCTAACCCGCGCCGACGCCCGTGTAATTCCCGACGACGCGCGTGAAAACCCGAACCAAAATCCCGCCATGCCAAAAATCCACAAATATTACCATAAAATACGTCTCGACAAAACATGTCTCACACCAAAGCCATCGGAAAATTTCCATCCCGAGCCTTGGGATTCTTGTCCCGAGTCCCGGAGTCGCCTAGGACCGAACGCCCCGTCCCAAAATATATACTCTGTAAAATATACTGAACGTTCCCACGATTCCAAATATGCAAACGGTTTCCCATTCCGAGGTCCCGGGAGCGCTACCGAGCCCGCTGTACGCCCCGAGACAAGTCCCGGCCCCGGAAAAATATTATTTTCGGCGGAAATGTCCGGGGAACCCATACGACCTCAAAACCCGAAGGATTTCCAAAAATAACACCCAGAAAAGACTCGGGAGCTGTCTGACCGCCTGAAACCATGACCCGCAGGCCAAAACCGGAGCCCCGGGTCACCCAGGTCACAACCCGCTCGGGGTGACCGTACTAGTTTTCCCACTACGCAAAACACTTAATTAACCACATAATTAATATTCAAATACCGATTCCATAAACTAATCACAAGTCGTATGTGATCTGAAAATTACAGTATTTGACCTTCCGGCCGATATTTACAGAAAAGGCAAAACGTCGGGGGTGGGTGTAACACTTGAGGCCTTGGAAGGGACTTGGAGTCTCTTGCGCGGAAGTTGGCTGGATGTCCACATCATTCCCTCCCTCTTGAAAAGAATCCGACCTCGGATTAGTTCTTCCATATCACCTTCAAAAGGAAGCAAATCACAAACATTAAAAGTTGCATGAACATTATATGAACCATCACTTGGTAAGTCAAGAACATATTCATTATCATTGATCTTCTTTGTGATGAAAAGGTCCATCTCCTCTAGGTGAAAGTTTGCTCTTTCTAGCTTGTTGAAACCTTTCTTTCTTAAGGTGCAACCAAACCCAATCCCCTACCTCAAAGGTTTGAAATTTCTTGCCCTTGTTCACCCTTTTTCATAAGCTTCATTGATCTTGTTAAGTTGTTCATGAACTTTAGCATGCAAATCTTTCATTTGTTGAGCCTTTTTTTGTCCATTTACATCCAATTGATCATCATGGTTTAAAGCAATCAAGTCCAAAGGGGTTAGAGGATTAAATCCATACACAATCTCAAATGGGCTAAATGAGGTGGAAGAATGGTATGCACGATTATAAGCAAACTCAACATGTGGCAAACATTTCTCCCATTCTTTCAAATTCTTCCTAAGTATGGTTCTCAAGATAGTGATTAGGGTTCTATTAGTGATCTCAGTTTGTCCATCGGTTTGTGGATGACATCAAGCTAGTTCCCAACCGAGACCACAAGGTCCTCCAAAATGTCCAAGAAACCTAGAATCCCTATCACTCACAATTGACCTAGGAAGTCCATGATATTTAACCACATGCTTGAAAACTAAATCAGCCACTTTAGATGCATCATCACTCTTATGACATGGAATGAAATGTGCCATTTTAGAGAATCTATCAACAACCAGAAAAATAGCATCATGTCCATGTGAGGTCGTAGGCAAACCACTAACAAAGTCCATGCTAATGTCAACCCAAGGGAGAGTAGGAGAAGGAAGAGGAGTGTACTTCCCTTTCGGTTGGAGAGTGACTTTGGCCTTGTGACAAGTGATGCACCTTGCACACATCCTTGTGACATCTTTCTTCATGCCCGGCCAATAGAAATTTTCCTTCAAAGTCTCTAGTGTCTTTTGAACACCAAAATGGCCCATTAGGACGCCACCATGAGATTCTTTAGTGATGACTTCTCTTATGGAACTCCTTGGTATGCATAGCCTTTTAAACTTAAACAAGAAGCCATCAAATATGTAGTAGCCACCGGCCACCCTTAGCACAAGAAGCATATATCTCACCAAAATCAAGGTCATGCTCATACATATCCTTGAGACAATCAAACCCTACAATTTTAGCATCGGGAGAGGAAAGAAGTACATATCTCCTAGACAATGCATCGGCTACAACATTTTTCCCCTTCTTGTACTTAATCACATAAGAGAATGATTCAATGAATTCTATCCATCTAACATGCCTTTTGTTTAAGTTGCCTTGACCTTGAAGGTACTTCAAGGAGAGGTGATCCGTATGAATCACAAACTCCTTAGGCAACAAGTAATGACTCCACACTTGCAAGGATCTCACAAGAGCATAAAGCTCTTTATCATAGGTGGAGTAGTTCAATGTAGCACCATTCAATTTTTCACTAAAATATGCAATGGGGCGGCCCTCTTGGTGCAAGACGGCACCAATGCCAATCCCACTTGCATCACATTAAATTTCAAAGACCTTCTTGAAATTAGGTAAAGTAAGCAAGGGAGCACTCATCAATTTGGACTTTAAAGCAAGAAAAGAGTCCTCTTGGGCTTTACCCCATGCAAACACAACATTCTTTTTTGTTAACTCATGTAAAGGGGCGGCAATAGAGGAAAAGTCCTTGATAAACCTCCTGTAAAAACTAGCAAGACCAAGAAATGATCTCACTTCGGTTATGGACTTAGGAATGGGCCATTCCTTTATTGCTACCACTTTACTTTCATCAACCCTAACACCATGCTTTCCCACAACAAATCCAAGAAAGTTAACTTCACTTGTAGCAAAGACACACTTTTCAAACTTAGCATACAACTTCTCAAGCCTAAGTGTATCTAAAACATGCTTCAAGTGATCAATATGCTCAACAGGATTCTTGGAATACACCAAAATGTCATCAAAGTAGACAACCACAAACTTTCCAATGAAATGCCTCAAAACATGGTTCATTAATCTCATGAAAGTACTAGGTGCATTGGTTAATCCAAAGGGCATAACATTCCATTCATACAAGCCAATCTTAGTCTTAAATGCCGTTAATCCAAAGGGCATAACTTTCATGCGAATTTGATGATATCCACTTTTCAAATCAATCTTAGAGAAGACACATGAACCACTCAATTCATCAAGCATATCATCAAGTCTATGGATAGGATGTCTATACTTTACAGTGATAGTGTTGATGGGTCGGCAATCCATGCACATCCGCCAAGTGCCATCACTCTTGGGCACTAAGATGACCGGCACGACACATGGAGAAAGGCTCTCTTTGATGAAACCCTTTTGGAGCAACTCTTGTACTTGTGCTTGAATCTCCTTGGACTGTTGAGGGTTAGTCCGATAGGCTGCCTTGATGGGAAGTGGAGCACCTGGAATCAAGTCAATTTGGTGCTCAATCCCTCTATATGGAGGGAGGCCGCAAGGGTCCTCAAAAACATCTCCATATGCCTTCAAGAGATCCTGCACATCCAAAGAAAGAGAAGATACTTGTTCAAGGGTTAGCATGCATGAAGTTGGAACCATGAGAAAACAAGTTTTGTTTTGCAAAAGTGCTCTTTTGAAATCTCTCTCTTTGGCCAAGTGGGGTATGCACTCTTGTTTTCTCTCTTGCTCACTTGAGGTGTTTCCCACATATGCACACTCCTTTTCTCTCAAGGATCCTTGATCCTTCTCTTTTCTCTCTTCTCCCTTCCCATTTCCCTCCTTTTGCTCTCGGCCTTATTCGCCAAATGGATTTGATCTTGTAAAGCTTGAGTGAGTGTGAGGGGAAGTAGGGTTAGGTTTCAGTTTTGATGGGTGATGATGTATTTATTGGCATGGCCTCCCAAGTAAGATGTGAGTGGCTTGCATCCTCACAACATCACAAGTGATGGTGTCTTCATACTTGCCAATTCGGATTGGCACTTCAACTTGTTTCACCACTTTGACAAAGGACCTATCATCCACCCATTGGAGTTGGTAGGGTTTTGGATGCATCTTTTTTGGAAGATGCAACTCATGGACCATGTCTTCGCTTGTGGCATTCACACAACTCCCGCTATCAACAATGAGGCTACATAGTGTGCTATTCACCAAAGCTCTTGTTTGGAAGAGGTTCTCCCTTTGTGTAGTTTCGGTTAACTTGGGAGAGCTTTGGAGAACTCTCTTGGTGACCAAGATATGCCCTCAAGAGGCAACTCTCCCTCCTCTTCCTCGGTTTCTTCATTAGGAAGTTCATGTGGAACTTCCTCCTCATCTTCACTTGAGATGTCACCATTTGGTCTAATCACCATAACTTTCTTGTTGGGACATTCTCTTGCATAGTGTCCCTTGCCAAGACACTTGAAACATTCAACGGTTCTTGCTTGAGGTGGCGGGTTTGTGGGTTTGGAAGGGTAGATTGGTTTCGATTGTGGGTGAGAATAGGAGTGGATTGAGATGTTGGTTTTGGTTGTGAGTGGGTGTAGTAAGGAGGCTTGGATGTTGCGGTTTGGTAGTGTTTGGATGTGGAGGGTTTGTTTGCGGAAGTGGGCTTGCTCCAAGAGATGTCATCTCTCAAGCCATACAAAAACCGAGCTGTCACAGCCACCCCGCCCGGTTGCGGAGGCGGAGCCGGCCGCGACGTCGGAAACAGGAATTACGGCGGAAAACACGGCAGCGGAGCATCGAGCTCGAATACAGAACAAACGAGTATCGACTAGCAACCTACTGAGAACCCATACATGGCAAGTATACATGATAACTCGACAAAATACCAACCAAGCGTTCATGGTATATCAAACATTGCTCATCGCATCACCCCCAGACACTCTGAATTCATATCATAACAAATCCAATATAGGCAAGTCGGGGCTCCGCCCTCGACTCAGAAGGCATCAAAGGCAGAATATATTTCCGATCATATGGCATATACAAATTCATGATCTGACCTACATGCATGCAGCTACAACTACAGAGCCATTAAACGAAATCCTATATATATACCTAAGTGCGGAATCAGAAGCCTCTCGCTCAAGAATTCCCGCACGTGGTACTTCTTCTTGCTCTGTAACCCGAGAATGTCCGGAAGCACCGCGGATCTCTATTCCGCTGGTTGCTTGTCAGCCTGCCTGAAAGATGGTAAACAAATAAAAGGGTGAGTCCTCGAAAGGACCCAGTAAGGGCTTAAGGTAAAAGTGCAGTTTGCCCATAAGGCGACAATCTGAACCTGCAAAACAGAATATCACAGCATATGCATGTACATATAAACATAAAGCATAACGTAAGTCGAATCCCGGACATGCGGTCCAACCGCCGAGCGACCATGTAACGGCCCTCAGCAGAGGTCGAATATACTGGTCGAATGAGCAGATAGCACGGTACCGGCTGGGGTCGCGAGCCCCAAACCGCCGTAGGGTCACGTAACGCAAGTATCGGCACTCCGGTGCGGATACGCAGAATGTCGGCACCCCTTGGTGCGGACACGTAAGCAATATCGGCACTCCTGGTGCGGATACGCGAATGTCGGCACCCCTTGGTGCGGACACGAATGAACATACAATAATAACACTAATACATAAATATAAACAAGTATCATTACCTGTTAAACATATACAGAACAGAATAGGAACCCGGGCCTCTAAGGTCATCCGGGCCTTGAAACGGAACAAACATACATTTTACCAAATTAAGCCCTTACCTCAGAAATGCTGCCCCGCAGCCCAACACTCGGAAGATCCCAACTCCCGACCCGAAATGCACAACTTGGCTCCTACGGGTCCGCGCTACTCCACCAACGCAGAATCAAGCTGTACAACCATAGTTGGATCAGAACACATCCAAACAAACCCCAGAAAACAATTTCCGCACAAACCCGCACTTCCCGGAAAATTCCACAGAAAGCTCGGTTTCACAAACCGAGCCTGAACATTGTTATTCCAACACCCACAAACATATTCCAACCCTTAAACCCGCATTCCAGACACTTTTCCCGGTAAACTCGTATAAAACTAACTTTCTTGTTTCTAACCCGAAAATGGTATTTCAAACGTCATAACACACCTACTTTCACCCACATTACCAATTTAGCATCCAATACAATCAACACACACCACCAAGATTGAAAAAGAATCACTTCAACAATTTGGTCCTTAACCAATTTTCCACCACACTTCCAAATCAAACCATACAAGCTTCTAATTAATCACACTAATCACCAATTCCACTTCCTAACCAATAATACTAACCAATTACACCAAAATCACAAAACCTCTTCCTTAATAATTTCGGCCAAGTTAGGGATTTCTCACCCAACTTCCACTTCAATCCAAACAAAGTTCCATTAGCTCTCTTTAATTACCAATTACACTTCTTAACCAAGATTACTAACCAATTGCATCAAAATCAACAAACCCCTCTCTTGAACATTTCGGCCAACTTGGGGGTTTTCTACCCAACAAGTTTTCCATCAAATTGAAACCATGGATAGCCTTAGAATCATGCTAGGAACAACATATCTCAAGCATGATTCAAGAATACAACCACACACAATTTTAGAATTTTTGGCATAATTTCGGCATTTAGGGCTTTTGCCTCCAACTTGTTTTTCCAAAATCTAACCCCAAATTCTTACTCCTCCATGCCATAAAAATCATACTAGAAACTTGAAGCAAGAGGATCATCCAAACACATAGCCAAGAACAAATTCAAATTAGTTTGAAGCTCTCTTTTCCTTCTCTAATCCTTGTTTCAACCTTAAAAAGAGAAGAAAGGAGGAAGCTTACCAATTCTTGAACCTAAATCCTTGAAGTTTTGAGCAAGGAATGATGAAACACATGGAGCTTGGGAGGAGATAGCTATGGCGGCAGAGAAGAAAGGAAGAAGAAGAATGAAATGAAATTTTTTGTATTTTCCTACTAATTATCCTCTTATATATTTCTTCTCTTTTCCAACTTAAATGATAAATGGACAAGTGTCCTCCCCTTGCTGCTGCTGCCGACTCAAGGCTGCTGCTGCCCATGCTGAATATTATTTTTATTATTTTTGTGGCCAATTACTAATTTACTCCCAATTTTTCCGAAAGTTCCAATTCTTTCTGCCCAAAAATAATTACCGAACTCCAAAATTAATGAAACTCGGACACAATCTTCAGAATATTATAACATGCACAGAACATTTTTCAGAAATTCATTTGCCTTTCCGGAGTGTCCTACCGAGCTCGCTGAACCCGAACCGAAACCCGACGTGCGAGCGTGACAACCTGAACCGAAATTCCGTCACTCCAAAATTCTATAAAAATACCCATAAATTCCATCTTAAATTATAACACAACTTACCCCAAAGCCATCAATAAATTTCCATCCCGAGCCCCGGGATTCCCGTCCCGAGCCCCGGGAGTCGCCCGGAACCGAACGTCCCGTCCCAAATATTAAACTCCACAACCACCTCCGGACGTTTCCACGATTCCAAAACTACAAACGGCTTCTCAAACTGAGATCTCGAGAGCGCTACCGAGCCCGGCCAGACGCCCCGAGGCGACCCCGACAACCCCGGCGCCGAGAAAAATATTTTCGGCGGAAACGTCCGGGGACCCACACGACCTCAAATACGGAAGGGTTCGCCAAAATGATACTCGGATAGGGCTCGGGAGCCGTCTGAACGCCGAAAAACGTGACCCGCAGGCCAAAACCGGAGCCCCGGGTCACCCGGTCGCAACCCGCTCGGGGTGACCGTAACATTCTCCCCCCCTTAGAACTCTTGGTCCTCCAAGAGTAGCCTGAACCAACCAGACAGTGTCGCTACCAACCGAGAAAATATAACCATTCCTCTAATCCGGAACAATCGGACCACCGTACTGGTGCGGCGGGAGTGGTAGTTTAGACTACCATACAGAGCCTCACGGCGTCCCACCCTCCGGGTGCATCTTATTGCACCCCGAGTCAGTTGCCGGTATTTCTACCAGACAACCCCAGACAGTACCGAACCTAAGTCTAACCGATCCACAACAGGCTATCCTGGAAGACATCACGTAAAACAGAAATAGTTGGGGGGGGAAAAACCAACCTAACAACTTACTCTGGAAACTCATAAAAACCGATATAACTCGGGGTAACTCGCCCCGCCTATCAAATCTTACTGTTCCTCTGAACGGTGCTACCTCCAGTCAAATTCTATTACCAAACTCAGATTCCAGAGCCCTACGGCGACGGTTCGTATAAGCAGTGGTGCAGTCGTTCGCGGTTTTAATCCGCGCCTATAACAATCTGATCTTTGCCGTAGACTCCTCAAAAAGCTCGGGTTCCAGTTCAACCCCATCAGACACATCTGTCCATCAGTATGGTGTCATACACCTCCTCTCGTACAACGCCTCAAATGGTATCATGCCAATCGTAGTCTGAAAGCTGTTGTTGTACGAGAGCTCTATCAACGCAACTGCTAGTCCCAAACTCCTCCAAAATCCAAAGTACAGATTCGCAACATATCCTCCAATATCAGAATCACCCACTCCGACTGTCCGTCCGTCTGTGGGTGATAAGCTGTATTCAGATGGAGTCGCGTGCCCAATGCTTCATGAAAAGCAATCGAACCGTCTTTGTAAAGCGGATCACGGTCAGATTCAATGGAGTCTGGTACTCCATGTAAGCGTACAATCTCCCACGATGTAAAGCCGGGCAAGCTTCTCCAAAGGGCAGCGGCCGAATAGGCAGAAAGTGTGCGCACTTTATCAGCTGATCCACAATAACCCAGATAACATCATGGCGAGACCGTGTCAGGGGCAGTGCAGTCAGAAAGTCCATAGTAACATTACCCCACTTCCAGACTGGAATGGGCAAAGTCTGCAGTGTCCCTGCCGGTTCCAGATGCTCAAACTGCTCGAGTGTGCCTCCTCGAAAATCTCATTCCAGAACTCCTGATCCTCAGATACATAAAGGCAATCTCGGAAGTATAGCAATCCCTGCCTATACTGAAACGTCGGTAACACATAAACCCTTATCTTCCCCAGATAACTTCTTCAATACCAAATCTCTACCTTGCGCTTCGCGCATCCTATCAAGCCACTCAGAATGTATAATAAGTGTAATAACTCGAGCACGCTCCCGTAGCTGCCACTGTGCCAAAGGCACGTCGATCACTCTCCTCGGATCGGTCACCAACATTTCCTCCCTTAATTAAGCCGGTATACTTCACTGCTCGAGCATCGGCAACCGTGTTGCCCTTGCCGAGATATACCCGATACTACAATCATAGTCCTTAATGTATTCGAGACATCTGCGCTGCCTCATGCTAAGCTCCTTCTGTTTAAACAGATATTTCAGACTTATGGTCGGTAAGAATATGAAATATATTATCAAACAGATATTGCTTCTAAGTTTTCAGCGCATAAATAACTGCATCCAACTCAAGATCATGTGTAGGAAAGTTCAGCTCATGCGGTCGCAGATGCCTCGACCCATAAGCTACCACAAAACGCTCCTGCATCAACACACCCCAAACCGGATGTGGAAGCATCCGTATAAATCACATATGGCAAGATCGGATCTGAAAGAGTCAGAATCGGAGCGTTAGTCAACTGCCGTTTCAACTCCTGAAAATTCCGCTCACACTTATCAGACCAGAAATACGGTTGACCCTTCTTGGTCAACTGCGCAAACGAGAATGCCAGAATAGAAAACCCTGGTACAAACCTCTGATAAAATCCTGCTAACCCCAGGGAGCTCTTGATCTCCCGTACCGTGGTAGGTTGTTTCCAATCCCGAACCGCCCTCACCTTCTCTGGATTCACAGACAGACCATGCTCAGATATAATGTGTCCCAGAAAGGTGACTTCCCGAATCCAGAACTCACACTTTGAGAATTTAGCATAAAGCCGATGTTCCCAAAGTGTCTGCAGAACTACCCTCAGATGATCCCGATGCGAATCCTCATCCCGAGAATATATCAGAATATCATCAATATAACCACCCGAAATGAGTCCAAGTACGGTCGGAACACCCGATGCATCAGATCCAAGAATGTCACCGGAACATTGGTCAGCCCGAATGGCATGACCGTAAACTCAAAGTGTCTAAATCGGGTGCGAAAAGCTTAGGTATGTCTCCTCAACTTGATCTTTGAGAAAACCCTCACCCCGAAGTTGATCAAAAAGATCGTTAATTGATACTTATTCTTCCCAATAAGGCATTCAACCTATCATCCACCCATTACCAGAGCACCCCACGGAGTTGGTAGGGTTTTGGATGCATCTTTGTTGGAAGATGCAACTCATGGACCATGTCTTCGCAATTCAAGCCGGGCATTCACACAACTCCCGCTATCAACAATGAGGCTACATAGTGTGCTATTCACCAAAGCTCTTGTTTGGAAGAGGTTCTCCCTTTGTGTAGTTTCGGTTAACTTGGGAGAGCTTTGGAGAACTCTCTTGGTGACCAAGATATGCCCCTCAAGAGGCAACTCTCCCTCCTCTTCCTCGGTTTCTTCATTAGGAAGTTCATGTGGAACTTCCTCCTCATCTTCACTTGAGATGTCACCATTTGGTCTAATCACCATAACTTTCTTGTTGGGACATTCTCTTGCATAGTGTCCCTTGCCAAGACACTTGAAACATTCAACGGTTCTTGCTTGAGGTGGCGGGTTTGTGGGTTTGGAGGGGTAGTTTAGTTTCGGTTGTGGGTGAGAATAGGAGTGGATTGAGATGTTGGTTTTGGTTGTGAGTAAGGGAGTGTAGTAAGGAGGCAGATTGGATCACTTCATATAACATCCACACCTTCCATGCGAGTTTGTTCAAATAAGGAGGGTCCGTGCGAACCAGAATGAGGTGTGGAACTTGCCCTTCAAGTCATCTTCCGCAGTACTTAACCATGAACAGACTTAACTTACTCCAAAAGTCCACCCTCGGAGAGATGTCATCTCTCAAGCAAACATACAAAAACTGCTCTGATACCAACTTGTCACAGCCACCCCGCCCGGTTGCGGAGGCGGAGCCGGCCGCGACGTCGGAAACAGGAATTACGGCGGAAAACACGGCAGCGGAGCATCGAGCTCGAATACAGAACAAACGAGTATCGACTAGCAACCTACAGAACCCATACATGGCAAGTATACATGATAACTCGACAAAATACCAACCAAGCAGTTCATGGTATATCAAACATTGCTCATCGCAACAACCACAGAAACACTGAATTCATATCATAACAAATCCAATATAGGCAAGTCGGGGCTCCGCCCTCGACTCAGAAGGCATCAAAGGCAGAATATATTTCCGATCATATGGCATATACAAATTCATGATCGACCTACATGCATGCGGCTACAACTACAGAGCCATTAAACGAAATCCTATATATATACCTAAGTGCGGAATCGAAGCCTCTCGCTCAAGAATTCCCGCACGTGGTACTTCGCTTTCTGAGAACCCAGAATGTCCGGAAGCACCGCGGATCTCTATTCCGCTGGTTGCTTGTCGATACTGAAAGATGGTAAACAAATAAAAGGGTGAGTCCTCGAAAGGACCCGGTAAGGGCTTAAGGTAAAAGTGCGGTTTGCCCATAAGGCGACAATCGAACTCGCAAAAGCAGAATATCACAGCATATGCATGTACATATAAACATAAAGCATAACGTAAGTCAGAATCCCAGACATGCGGTCCAACCGCCAGAACGACCCGTAACGACAGCCCTCAGCAGAGGTCAGAATATACAGATCAGAACAGAACAGATAGCACGGTACCGGCTGGGGTCGCGAGCCCCAAACTGTCGTAGGGTCACAGAACAGAAGTATCGGCACTCCCGGTGCGGATACGCAGAATGTCGGCACCCCTTCAGTGCGGACACGATGCAATGTCGGCACTCTGGTGCGGATACGCAGAATGTCGGCACCCCTTCGGTGCGGACACGTAATGAACATACAATAATAACAATAATACATAAATATAAACAAGTATCATTACGTTAAACATATACGTAACAGAATAGGAACCCGGGCCTCTAAGGTCATCCGGCCTTGAAACGGAACAAACATACATTTTACCAAATTAAGCCCTTACCTCGAAATGCCGCCCGCAGCCCAACACTCGGAAGATCCCAACTCCCGACCGAAATGCACAACTTGGCTCCTACGGGTCCGCGCTACTCCACCAACGCAGAATCAAGTCTGTACAACCATAGTTGGATCGAACACATCCAAACAAACCCCGAAAACAATTTCCGCACAAACCCGCACTTCCCGGAAAATTCCACGTAAAGCTTCGGTTTCACAAACCGAGCCTGAACATTGTTATTCCAACACCCACAAACATATTCCAACCCTTAAACCCGCATTCCGACACTTTTCCCGGTAAACTCGTATAAAACTAACTTTCTTATTTCTAACCCGAAAATGGTATTTCAAACGTCATAACACACCTACTTTCACCCACATTACCAATTTAGCATCCAATACAATCAACACACACCACCAAGATTGAAAAAGAATCACTTCAACAATTTGGTCCTTAACCAATTTTCCACCACACTTCCAAATCAAACCATACAAGCTTCTAATTAATCACACTAATCACCAATTCCACTTCCTAACCAATAATACTAACCAATTACACCAAAATCACAAAACCTCTTCCTTAATAATTTCGGCCAAGTTAGGGATTTCTCACCCAACTTCCAATTCAATTCAAACAAAGTTCCATTAGCTCTCTTTAATTACCAATTACACTTCTTAACCAAGATTACTAACCAATTGCATCAAAATCAACAAACCCCTCTCTTGAACATTTCGCCAACTTGGGGGTTTTCTACCCAACAAGTTTTCCATCAAATTGAAACCATGGATAGCCTTAGAATCATGCTAGGAACAACATATCTCAAGCATGATTCAAGAATACAACCACACACAATTTTAGAATTTTTGGCATAATTTCGGCATTTAGGGCTTTTTGCCTCCAACTTGTTTTTCCAAAATCTAACCCCAAATTCTTACACCCATCCATGCCATAAACATCATACTAGAAACTTGAAGCAAGAGGATCATCCAAACACATAGCCAAGAACAAATTCAAATTAGTTTGAAGCTCTCTTTTCCTTCTCTAATCCTTGTTTCAACCTTAAAAAGAGAAGAAAGGAGGAAGCTTACCAATTCTTGAACCTAAATCCTTGAAGTTTTAAGCAAGGAATGATGAAACACATGGAGCTTGGGAGGAGATAGCTATGGCGGCAGAGAAGAAAGGAAGAAGAAGAATGAAATGAAATTTTTTGTATTTTCCTACTAATTATCCTCTTATATATTTCTTCTCTTTTCCAACTTAAATGATAAATGGACAAGTGTCCTCCCCTTGCTGCTGCTGCCGACTCAAGGCTGCTGCTGCCCATGCTGAATATTATTTTTATTATTTTTGTGGCCAATTACTAATTTACTCCCAATTTTTTCCGAAAGTTCCAATTCTTTCGCCCAAAAATAATTACCGAACTCCAAAATTAATGAAACTCGGACACAATCTTCAGAATATTATATCATGCACAGAACATTTTTCAGAAGTTCATTTACCATTCCAGAGTGTCCTACCGAGCTCGCTGAACCCGAACCAAAACCCGACGTGCGAGCGTGACAACCTGAACCGAAATTCCGTCACTCCAAAATTCTATAAAAATTCCCATAAATTCCATCTTAAATTCAAACACAACTTACCCCAAAGCCATCAGAAAATTTCCATCCCGAGCCCCGGGATTCCCGTCCCGAGCCCCGGGAGTCGCCCGGAACCGAACGTCCCGCCCCAAATATTAAACTCCACAACCACCTCCGGGACGTTTCCACGATTCCAAAACTACAAACGGCTTCTCAAACTGAGATCTCGAGAGCGCTACCGAGCCCGCTGTACGTCCCGAGGCGACCCCGACAACCCCCGGCGCCAGAAAAATATTTTCGGCGGAAACGTCCGGGGGACCCACACGACCTCAAATACGGAAGGGTTCGCCAAAATGATACTCGGATAGGGCTCGGGAGCCGTCTGAACGCCGAAAAACGTGACCCGCAGGCCAAAACCGGAGCCCCGGGTCACCCGGTCGCAACCCGCTCGGGGTGACCGTAACATCTTTGCTTCATGGTTCTCCTTGACATTAGCTCTCATCAAGGTGCTTTCAAGCTCCTTTTGGTAGTCTTCAACACTTCGGGTGAGGTGTTGCAACATTTGAGCACATTCTCTTTCGTAGTAGCATGGGATGAACCGAGCTCTCATGGCGTGCTTGAGCTCCTCCTAAGTGTCAATGGGAGGTTAGAGGTTTCTAGCCCTTGCTTGGTGTTCTTGCTCCCACCAAATGATGGCATAGTCATGAAGTTCAACGATAGCTAGTTTGAGTTTGGTAGCATCATTGTACCCCATGATATCAAAGACCCTTTCGGTTTTGTTCATCCAAGTAAGGAACTCCTCCGGATCACTTGAACCATAGAAAGGTGGAACTTGAAGCTTCACATTGTTGAGAGCTTGTTGATCTTGAACTTGGACTCTCTCCCTAGGTTTCGGTTAAACCCTCGGTTGAAGTGGCCTCTTGCATGCTCTTCCTCTTCATCTAGGTCTCTTTCAAGATAGGCTTTTGCTTGCACCCTATCTTGAAAGATTCTTCTTCTAGGGTTTCAGCAAGGAGGTGGTACTTCATGGTGCTCTTCATCACTACTTTCCGAAACCTCCTCAACCATTCGGCCCCTCCTTGGTGGAACAAGAGGCCGAATGCTAGGAGCATTTTGTGGTGTCTTTTGGGGCGGTTCCCTCCTTGTTGCTTCGGTTATACCTTGAGCATGGGAGCTCTCCGGTAGCTTGCCTTGTGCAATCTCAAGTCTTGTCACCTTGTCATTAGTGGTGACTATTTGAACCTTGATCTCCTTAAGCTCTTGCACAAGGGTGGCAAGAGTTTCTTCCAACTTCGACTTAGGAGGAGGAGGAGGAGGTGATGAAGAAGAATCGGTTGACATACCTACAACAAAGACTCCTTTCTTTTGCAATTGAAAATATAAAGTTAGTGGTATAAACCCTCCCTTTGTGTTTGTATTCTCTTTTGTGTTTCACTCAAGGAGGATTCTCTATGGTGTATCACTCTTGATTGGCTTCAACCTCTCAAGTCCACAACCTCTTTCAACCTTGTTCAAGGAGGACACAACAATGGACACAAGAATAAACTAGTAAAACCGAAAACAAGTACAAAAAGAGAGCACTAGTTACTTGGAACTAGGTTTTGAAAAGTTTAAAGGTAGATGGGGGTTGAAAGAAATAAGTTGTGGTATAAGAAAGGTCTTTTGCAAACAACAAACACCTTTTGATGTAAGATGTTTAGACCTTTTGGATCAAATGTACTTTCTGTGATGAACTCGTATGAACACAAGATGAACTTGATGAACTTGCAAGAACACTTGATGAACACAACTTTTCTCTTTCTTCAAAAGTTGCACTTTTCTTGATCCTTTTTCAATAGCAACAAACTTTTCACTTCACAACATCATAACATCCTAAACAACAACTTTTGCACTTTCACTTTGCAAGAAATGGCATGAGTTTCGGCCACTCTTTAAGAAAGGTAGAAAGTAGTTTCTTCAAAGTTTGCAAATCAAAACAAAAGGGTTCTTTGAAGAAACTTACAACATAAACATCAACCAAGTAACAAAGCTCGATACCACTTGATCGATCATGGAAATGATCAACTCTTGAAAGGATCTAGCTTTGAAGATGAACAATAAACAAGTTGATACTTTCGGCCTAACCAAGAACCTCTTCACTACAAGATGAAGCAATGTTTGGAATGCCAAGGGAAGAAGATGGATCTAGCACCTCTTAACTACTTGATTAAGCAATACTAGATATGATTCTTGAACCAAAATTATGGAACAAGGGAATGGATTGAAGAAGTGAGAAACCAAAGCGAAAATGGAGGCAAACAATTCGGCCAAATGAGTTCTAGTGGCTGAAATGGTGAGTTGCTACCTAAATACATGAAATGGTGGTAGTGGAGGTTATTACCCAAAGTGTGGTTAACACTTTTGGTAACAACCCCTTAAGTCTTCCTACCATTTTCATGCTTAAAGCAAAAGGCATAATGACACTACTTAAAATGGTGAGGGAGAGTAAGAGGATTCCACTATTTTTGGTAATGGAAGGTAAGGACCAACCATTACTTCAAACTAGTGGTTAAGGACCTCCACTAACCCACTTTCCCTCCCATTTTCTAAATAACACAAATATAATTCAAATACAAGTCAAATAGGCTGAAATCTGATGGAAAAGATGAAATGTCCGAATTGCCCATGTTGGGGCGTGGGAGCGCGTGGCAAGGTGTGGTGGCTTGTTCAACCTACCTTCCGGCTTCTCCAAGGCTTGGGAACGTGGTGCAGCATTCCAGGGGTGGCGGGGCATCTTTCGCAACTTGGTGGAGGCGCGTGGATGGAGGGAGGTGGCACGTGAGGCGCGTGGCACTCTCCTCGGCTTCAAGGGAAGTGTAGGTGATGCTTCCCAGAAGGTTTGGGGTCTTCTCCACTTGGATTCCCATGTGTTGAAACTTGAGGTCTTGATCTTGATCTTCATTCTGCTCCTCAGCTTGTGCCATGATCTTCATAAACGCTTGGAGTTTCTCTTGCACCTTCTTTGACCTAGATCGTGTCATGGGTCCATTGAGACCTTGGAAGGGACTTGGAGTCTCTTGCGCGGAAGTTGGGTGGATGTCCACATCAGCAGATTGTAAGAGCCGTTTTGCCTTTCATATCACCCTCACCATTTAAGCTAGCTTCACACACATTTGTAACTTAAAACATAATTTTGAATCAAGAATTGGCTGAAACTCTACAAGTGAGATTTGGCTTTTGTGTTCTCATCTCTTGCAATTTTGCCTCCCATGTGATTTATGCAAGAGGATCCAAACATAATATCTAGTATTACTTGATCTTGTAGTCAAGAGGTGCTAGATCCCATCTCCTTTCCCAGGCATTATCAAGTGCATTGCCTCACCTCGTAGTGAGGAGGTTCACTTGGCCGAAATCTGTGTAATAGTTCGTGTCCGCCTCCCCCAAGGTAGATCCGCGATTGGCTTGATCACGCACCCCTTTACCGTGATCATATCAGCGGATGATAGCACTCTCTGCGGGGCCTTAAGCTCTACCCTTACCAGGGCCGCTACCAATTGGTATACCAACCTTAGAGGTAAGTAGTTCGACACCTTTGGGGAACTCTCCCATGCTTTCTCTAATCACTTTGTTGTTCCAAGAATCCCCCAAAACCGCAGGGCATCTTCTTAAGGTACGTCGGAGGAAGGATGAGTCCTTTAGGGACTACATCCAGCGATTCCAGGGAGAATCTATCCAGTTCCCAAACTTGGGTGAGGAGACTCGTCTCCTAACCGCTATACAGGGTCTCTAGTGGGACTCCCTATTCTTCATTGATGTACACACCAATCCTCCTCGCAACATGGAACAATTCCTCGACAGAGCCACCAGATTCATGCACACCGAGGAGGTTACCAGGCCCTATGTCAGGTGCACCGCAGCTGATGCGAGGGAACAGCCCTCGCGCATCTTGGACTCCAGTGTTACGGTCACCCCGAGCGGGTTGCGACCGGGTGACCCGGGGCTCCGGTTTTGGCCTGCGGGTCACGTTTTTCGGTGTTCAGACGGCTTCCGAGCCCTATCCGAGTATCATTTTGGCGAACCCTTCCGTATTTGAGGTCGTGTGGGTCCCCGGACGTTTCGCCGAAAATATTTTTCTGCACCGGGGTTGTCGGGGTCGCCTCGGGGCGTACAGCGGGCTCGGTAGCACTCTCGAGATCTCAGTTTGGGAAGCCGTTTGTAGTTTTGGAGTCGTGGTGACGTCCGGAGGTGTTTGTGGAGTTTAATATTTGGGGCGGGACGTTCGGTTCGGGCGACTCCGGGGCTCGGGACGGGAATCCCGGGGCTCGGGATGGAAATTTTCTGTCGGCTTTGGGGTAAGTTGTGTTTGAATTTAAGATGGAATGTATGGGTATTTTTATAGAATTTTGGAGTGACGGAATTTCGGTTAAGGTTGACACGCTCGCACGTCGGGTTTTGGTTCGGGTTCAGCGAGCTCGGTAGGACACTCCGGAAAGGCAAATGAACTTTTGAAAAATGTTCTGTGAATGTTATATTATTCTGAAGATTGTGTCCGAGTTTCATTAATTTTGGAATCCGGTAATTATTTTTGGGCAAAAAGAATTGGAACTTTCGGAAAAATGGGGAGTTAATTAGTAATTGGACACAAAAATCAAAAGTGAATCAGCATGGGCACAGCAGCAGCCTTCGGCAGCAAGTGGGAAGATTTGGGACACTTGTCCATTTATTATTTAAGTTGGAAAAGAGAAGAAATTATATAAGAGGATAATTAGTAGGAAAATACAAAAAAATTCATTTCATTTCTTCTTCTTCCTTTCTTCTTCGCCGCCATGAATGAGCTCCTTCAAGCTCCAAGTTCTTCATCTTTTCTTGCTGAAATCACAAGGATTAAAGCTCCTAAATTGGTAAGCTTCCTCCTTTCTTCTTCTTTCCAAGTTGAGGGCATGATTTGGGTGGATAAAGAAGGTGTTTTCAAAGTATGAGTTTGTTCTTGTCTACTTGAAAGAGTGATCCTCTCCCTTCCATCTTTTAGTATGTTGTTCTTGGGCTTGAGGGAGTAGGAATCTATGGTTGAATGTTGGAAAAACTCCATGGAAGATGGAAACCTAGGGTGCTGAAATTTGAATGAGAATTTCCAAAATTGTGTATGTTTGTGTTCTTGATTCATGCTTGAGATATGTTGTTCCTAGCATGATTCTAAGACAATCTATGGTTTCAATTTGAAGGAAAACATGTTGGGTAGAAAACCCCCAAGTTGGCGAAATGTTCAAGAGAGGGGTTTGTTGATTTTGATGCAATTGGTTAGTAATCTTGGTTAAGAAGTGTAATTGGTAATTAAAGAGAGCTAATGGAACTTTGTTTGGATTGAAATGGAAGTTGGGTGAGAAATCCCTAACTTGGCCGAAAATTATTAAGGAAGAGGTTTGTGATTTTGGTGTAATTGGTTAGTATTATTGGTTAGGAAGTGGAATTGGTGATTAGTGTGATTAATTAGAAGCTTGTATGGTTTGATTTGGAAATGTGATGGAAAATTGGTTAAGGACCAAATTGTTGAAGTAATTCTTTTTCAATCTTGGTGGTGTGTGTTGATTGAATTGGATGCTAAATTGGTAACGTGGGTGAAAGTAGGTGTGTTATGGCGTTTGAAATACCATTTCGGGTTAGAAATGAGAAAGTTAGTTTTATACGAGTTTACCGGGAAAAGTGTCTGGAATGCGGGTTTAAGGGTTGGAATACGTTTGTGGGAGTTGGAATAACAAGGTTCAGGCTCGGGTTGTAAAACCGAGCTTTCTGTGGAATTTTCCGGGAAAGTGCGGGTTTGTGCGGAAATTGTTTTCTGGGGTTGTTTAGATGTGTTCGATCCAACCGTGGTTGTACAGACTTGATTCTGCGTTGGTGGAGTAGCGCGGACCCGTAGGAGCCAAGTTGCGCATTTCGGATCGGGAGTCGGGATTTTCGAGTGTTGGGCTGCGGGCAGCATTTACGAGGTAAGGGCTTAATTTGGTAAAATGTACGTTTGTTCTGTTTCAAGGCCGGATGACCTTAGAGGCCCGGGTTCCTATTCATTACGTATATGGTTATCGGGTAATGTTACTTCGTTTATGTTTATGCATTCTTGTTATTATTATATGTTACATTACGTGTCCGCTTTGAAGAGTGCCGACATTCTGCGTATCCGCACCGAGTGCCGATATACATTACGTGTCCGCACCGAAGGGGTGCCGACATTCTGCGTATCCGCATCGAGTGCCGATACGCCATTACGTGACCCTACGGCAGGTTTGGGGCTCGCGACCCGGCCCGTACCGTGCTTCCGTTACATTACGATCTGTATATTCGACCTCTGTTGAGGCTCGTTCATGAGTCGTTCGGCGGTTGGACCGCATATGTTGGTTTCTGATTTTCGTTATACTTTATGTTTATATGTACATGCATATGTTGTGATATTCTGTTTTGCGAGTTGAGTGTTGCCACAGTGGGCAAACCGCACTTTACCTTAAGCCCTTCGGGTCCTTTCGAGGACTCACCCTTTTATGTGTTTACCATCTTTCAGCGATCGACAAGCAACCAGCGGAATAGAGATCCGCGGTGCTTCCGGACATTCTTGGTTCTGTAGCAGCAGTACCACGTGCGGGAATTCTTGAGCGAGAGGCTTCTGATTCCGCACTTAGGTATATATTTATATATAGGATTTTGTTTAATGGCTCTGTAGCTGTAACTGCATGCATATAGATCAGATCATGGTTTTGTATATGTGTCTATATCTGGAATATCTCCTGCTTTATCTGTCTTCTGTGTCGCGGGCGGAGCCCTGACTTGCTTACGTCGGAATTGCTATATTATGGATTTGGTTCTTGTGTGGTGGCGATGATTGAAATGGGATATACCATGAAGCTGCTTGTGTGGCGAAAGTTGGATCATTCGTATACTTGCCTTGCATGAGTATTTAGGTTGCTAGTTGTTACTTGACGGTTTTGTTTGGAGCTCGATGCTCCGTTGCCACGCTTTCCGCCGTAATTCCTGTTTCCGGCGTCGCGGCGGCTCGCCTCCGCAACCGGGCGGGGTGGCTGTGACAAGTTGGTATCGAGCAGTCGGGTCGGAATGACCCAAAAGGTAAAGTATGTTGGTTTTGGGTATGGAATGTGGAAGGCAAGTATACAAGTCCGAGGGTGGACTTTTGGAATAAGTTAAGTCTGTTCATGGGTAAGTAAGCGTGGAAGTGACTTGAGGTACAAGCCACCGTTCTACATTTCATTCGGGGCGGTTACATGTACGGAGGCTGGCCACCTCCTTATTTGAACCGTTTGGAATGGATGTGGAGCGTGGGCGGTTCTTTGGAGCACTTTGGAAAATTTGAGGTACTCGATGAATCTTGGGTGATTTGTGTGGTGTTTCTGTGTTATGAGCATGGTTTGGTTTTGTGGTTTAAAGTTGAATATTTGGTTGTGAGATTCTGAAAAAGAATCTCTGCATCATGCATTGCATTACACTACAGAGCCTTAGAAAACTGCTGCTAGCTTCTGTAGAGATTAGAAGTGACCGATTTTTGTCTGGACTCTGTTTGGTCTGAAATTTTGAGATAGGGTTAACACGCGTAGATAGCGTGATTTGGTACCGGAGGGGCGGGACTGGAATCCTACACCTCCGTGGAATAGGATACGGGTTCAGTGTAACCCAGGGTCTGAACAACCACACTCACCGCCCCGAGGTTTAGTGGTCGTAAGGACCCTCTCTCGATTTGGTATTACCACCAGCCTAGGCTGGTTCGGAGGCGGCGATGGCGGGGAAGATCTGTTGATGCCACGGTAAGGGCATTTTGATTTGGTGGTGATAGCGAGACTTAAGCCACTGCTCGCCATAGTTTGGGATCGGTAAGTGAGTGACTCTGACAAGGGTGGTCACTACGACACCTAGACTTCTCGTCGGTCCTATCAACGACGGGAGATCTCGAGACACCCGATCAGCGAGGTTGGACTTTTAGAGAGGTTTGAGTTTGAATTCCCCGAGGTTCGGCGGCCGAGGAGGGCCGAGGTAGTAGAGACTTGGTTTGCAGGAATTGACAAACTCCTGGAGGGAGGCAATTGAGCCGGTTGGCAGCGGGAAACGGCTACTCGGTCGAGTGCTTCAGTTCGAACCGGAGTTCGGATTGACCCGATATCGATTTCTAGTGTCTGGCGATGTGCGGACATTTCCGCGGAAAATATTTTTGGGGCGGGGGTTGCCGTCGGACGATTTTCGAGATTCAGGCGGAGAAACGGCTCGGGAGTGACCGGGACTCAGTTTGCGGTTTTGAGAAAGATCTGGAGTCGGGGATATAATTTACATTTTACGTGAAGAAAAATGTTGCAAATCGAAAGTACGGTTTTGGGCGGTTTAGTAGTGGTAGAGAGGAGCACCACCGCACGATCTTATCCGATTTGTAGTAGGTATCATTCCGGTTGAATTTGTTACCGGCGGGAGGGCCGATGTTTATGTTGCAGGTCGACACTCACCGGGTGCGGGATTGCCCTCTCGAGTGTAAGGCAGGGTACTTTATTTCTGAATGAGGTGTCGATTCATGCATTATTTAATACGGGAGCATCTGTTTCCATTGTAACACAGAAAGGTGTTACATCTCTGCATCTGTCTGTTAGTACTTTGCCTCAAACGTATTTAGTAAAAACTGCAGGAAGTCAGTTTCTGTTTTCCAATGGGATGGTTCGGGGTTGTACTATATCTGTGGGCGGGCATCAGATAGTATCGGACTTGGTGTTTATGGACACGCCGAACTATGTTGTTATTCTTGGGATGGATGGGCTATCCATGATTTGTGTGCACATTGATTGTGCTGCCCGTACCTTTTTGGTATCGGGTGTGGTACTACCTCTCACGACTCTGACTTGGTTTGACTATCGCACACACGATGAGAGCTCTGATTCGGATCAGTATCGATAGTTGGTGTAGGGAATGCTATGATCTGAATGAAGTGGCATTAGGTTGAAGTTGGATGGTTTACCGTTGGTTCGGGATTTTCCGCAGGTATTTCGGAGGAGTTGCCGGATTACCATAAGAGCGGGAATTGTGTTTGACACCCACTGCGGTCGAAGTCTTGCTCGATATCTATTCCTCCTTATCGGATGCCTATTTACGAGATGCGGGAGTAGAAGAAGCAAGCTGGAGGAATTTACAGCAAAGAGTTTCGTTCGACCGAGCACTTCAGCGTAGGGTGCTCTGGTTACTGTTTGTTAAGAAGAATGATGGGACACTCGACTTTGTGTTGATTACAGACGGTTGAATGCTCTTATTGGGAAGAATAAGTATTAGTTACGAGGATTGACGATCTTTTTGATCAACTTCGGGGTTCGAGAGTTTCTCGAAGGTTGATCTCCGATCTGGATACTTTCAGCTTAGGGTGAAGGAGGAGGATATACCTAAGACTGCTTTCCGCACCCGATTTGGACACTTAGAGATTACGGTCATGCCATTTGGGCTGACCAATGCTCGAGTAGCATTCTTGGATCGATGCATCGGGTGTTCCGACCATACTTGGATTCATTGGTAGTGGTCTTTATTGATGATATTCGATATATTCTCGGGATGCGAACTGCGCATCGGGAGCTTCGAGGATAGTTACTGCAGACACTGCAGGGAACATCAGCTTTATGCTAAATTCTCAAAGTGTGAGTTACGGATTCGGAAGTCACCTTTCGGGACACATTATATCGAGCATGGTGCATGCTGTGGATCCAGAGAAGGTGAAGGCAATTTGGGATTGGAAACAATCTACCAGTGCAGGAGATCAAGAGCTCCACAGGGATAGTAGGATATTATCGGAGGTTTGTCTTTGGGATTCTCTATTCTGGCATCTCCGCTTATGCAGTTGACTAAGAAGGGTCAACTGTATATCTGGTCTGATAAGTGTGAGCGGAATTTTCAGGAGTTGAGGCGGTAGTTGACTAACGCTCCGATTCTGACTCTTTCAGATCCGATCTTACCGTGTGTGAATTACACGGATGCTTCCACATCTGGTTTGGGATGTGTGTTGGTGCAGGCGTTTTGTGGTAGCTTCGGGTCGAGGCATTTGCGACCGCATGAGCTGAATTAAGCGACACATGATCTGGAGTTGGCAATAATAATTTATGCGCTGAAACATTGGAATCAATATCTGGTTGGTAGTAAATTTCAGATTCTTACCGACCATAAGAGTCTGGAATATCATTTACGCAAAGGAGCTTAATTTGAGGCATTGCGGATGGCTCGAATACGTTAAGGACTATGGTTGTTGTATCGAGTACATCTCTGGCACGGGCAACACGGTTGCCGATGCTCTGAGCAGGAAGTATACCGGCTTAATTAAGAGAGGAAATGTTGGGGACTGATCTGAGGAGAGTGATCGCGTGCCTTTGGCACGGTGGCAGCCTACGGGAGCGTGCTCGAGTTATTACACTTATTATACATTACGAGTGGTTTGATAGGATGCGCGAAGCGCAAAGTGGAGAATCTGGTGTTGAAGAAGTTATCGGGAAGATAAGGATTTATGTGTTACCGACGTTTCGGTATAGGTAGGGATCGCCATATACGAGATCGCCTTTATGTGCACGAGGATCGGGAGTTACGGAATGAGATTTTCGGGAGGCACACTCGGCGGTTTGAGCATACGGAACCGGCGGGGACACTGCAGACTTTGCCCATTCCAGTCTGGAAGTGGGGTAATGTTATGATAGACTTTACATTTGCCGGC
Organism: Stellera chamaejasme; assembly: GCA_024586325.1. Taxonomy (NCBI): domain Eukaryota; kingdom Viridiplantae; phylum Streptophyta; class Magnoliopsida; order Malvales; family Thymelaeaceae; genus Stellera; species Stellera chamaejasme. The sequence continues at coordinate 18,999,861 of CM044979.1, forward strand.
TGACACGGTTTCATCGAGGATGCTATCACGGTTTTTGTGGATCGGCTGACAAAGTGCGTACACTTTCTGCCTATTCGGGTCACAGACCCTCTGGAGAAGCTTGCCCGGCTTTACATCAGGGAGATTGTACGTTTACATGGAGCACCAGACTCCATTGAATCTGACCGTGATCCGCGTTTCTGACCGCAGTTACGGATTGCTTTTCATGAAGCATTGGGCACGCGACTTCATCGAATACGACTTATCACCCACAGACGGACGGGCGATCGGGCGGGTGATTCGATATTGGAGGATATGTTGCGAATCTGTACTTTGGATTTTGGAGGAGTTTGGGGACTAGCGATTACTTTGATAGAGTTCTCATACAACAATTGCTTTGGACTACGTTTAACGTGGCACCTATGAGGTGTTATGCGGGAGGTGTATGACACCATATTGTTGGACAGATGCGTCTGATCGGGTTAAGTTGGAACCCAAGCTTTTTGAGGAGTCTACGGCAAAGATCAGATTGTTACAGGCGCGGATTAAAACCGCGAATGATTACACCACTGTTTGTACGAACCGTCGCCGTAGGGCTCTGGAATCTGAGCTTGGTAATAGAATTTGACTGGAGGTAGCACCGTTCAGAGGAACAGTAAGATGTGATAGGCGGGGCAAGTTACCCCGAGTTATATCGGTTATCATGAGTTTCCAGAGTAAGTTGTTAGGTTGGCCTTACCCCCCCCAACTATTTCTGTTTTATGTGGTACCTTCCAGGATAGCCTGTTGTGGATCGGTTAGATTTAGGTTCGGTCTTATGCAGGGTTGTCTGGTAGAAATACGGCAAGCTGTCTCGGGTGCAATAAGATGCACCGGAGGGTGGGACGCCGTGAGGCTCGGTATGGTAGTCTAAACTACCACTCCCGCCGCACCGATACGGTGGTCCGATTGTTCAGGTTAGAGGAATGGTTGTATATTCGGTTGGTAGTGTCACTGTCTGGTTGGTTCAGGCTACTCTTGGAGGACCAAGAGTTCTAAGGGGGGGAGAATGTTACGGTCACCCCGAGCGGGTTGCGACCGGGTGACCCGGGGCTCCGGTTTTAGCCTGCGGGTCACGTTTTTCGGCGTTCAGACGGCTTCCGAGCCCTATCCGAGTATCATTTTGGCGAACCCTTCTGTATTTGAGGTCGTGTGGGTCCCCCGGACGTTTCCGCCGAAAATATTTTTCTGGCACCGGGGGGTTGTCGGGGTCGCCTCGGGACGTACAGCGGGCTCGGTAGCACTCTCGAGATCTCAGTTTGGGAAGCCGTTTGTAGTTTTGGAGTCGTGGTGACGTCCCGGAGGTGTTTGTGGAGTTTAATATTTGGGACGGGACGTTCGGTTCCGGGCGACTCCCGGGGCTCGGGACGGGAATCCCGGGGCTCGGGATGGAAATTTTCTGTCGGCTTTGGGGTAAGTTGTGTTTGAATTTAAGATGGAATGTATGGGTATTTTTATAGAATTTTGGAGTGACGGAATTTCGGTTAAGGTTGACACGCTCGCACGTCGGGTTTTGGTTCGGGTTCAGCGAGCTCGGTAGGACACTCCGGAAAGGCAAATGAACTTTTGAAAAATGTTCTGTGAATGTTATATTATTCTGAAGATTGTGTCCGAGTTTCATTAATTTTGGAATCCGGTAATTATTTTTGGGCAAAAAGAATTGGAACTTTCGGAAAAATGGGGAGTTAATTAGTAATTGGACACAAAAATCAAAAGTGAATCAGCATGGGCACAGCAGCAGCCTTCGGCAGCAAGTGGGAAGATTTGGGACACTTGTCCATTTATTATTTAAGTTGGAAAAGAGAAGAAATTATATAAGAGGATAATTAGTAGGAAAATACAAAAAAATTCATTTCATTTCTTCTTCTTCCTTTCTTCTTCTGCCGCCATGAATGAGCTCCTTCAAGCTCCAAGTTCTTCATCTTTTCTTGCTGAAATCACAAGGATTAAAGCTCCTAAATTGGTAAGCTTCCTCCTTTCTTCTTCTTTCCAAGTTGAGGGCATGATTTGGGTGGATAAAGAAGGTGTTTTCAAAGTATGAGTTTGTTCTTGTCTACTTGAAAGAGTGATCCTCTCCCTTCCATCTTTTAGTATGTTGTTCTTGGGCTTGAGGAGTAGGAATCTATGGTTGAATGTTGGAAAAACTCCATGGAAGATGGAAACCTAGGGTGCTGAAATTTGAATGAGAATTTCCAAAATTGTGTATGTTTGTGTTCTTGATTCATGCTTGAGATATGTTGTTCCTAGCATGATTCTAAGACAATCTATGGTTTCAATTTGAAGGAAAACATGTTGGGTAGAAAACCCCCAAGTTGGCGAAATGTTCAAGAGAGGGTTTGTTGATTTTGATGCAATTGGTTAGTAATCTTGGTTAAGAAGTGTAATTGGTAATTAAAGAGAGCTAATGGAACTTTGTTTGGATTGAAATGGAAGTTGGGTGAGAAATCCCTAACTTGGCCGAAAATTATTAAGGAAGAGGTTTGTGATTTTGGTGTAATTGGTTAGTATTATTGGTTAGGAAGTGGAATTGGTGATTAGTGTGATTAATTAGAAGCTTGTATGGTTTGATTTGGAAATGTGATGGAAAATTGGTTAAGGACCAAATTGTTGAAGTAATTCTTTTTCAATCTTGGTGGTGTGTGTTGATTGAATTGGATGCTAAATTGGTAACGTGGGTGAAAGTAGGTGTGTTATGGCGTTTGAAATACCATTTCCGGGTTAGAAATGAGAAAGTTAGTTTTATACGAGTTTACCGGGAAAAGTGTCTGGAATGCGGGTTTAAGGGTTGGAATACGTTTGTGGGAGTTGGAATAACAAGGTTCAGGCTCGGTTTGTAAAACCGAGCTTTCTGTGGAATTTTCCGGGAAAGTGCGGGTTTGTGCGGAAATTGTTTTCTGGGGTTGTTTGGATGTGTTCTGATCCAACTGTGGTTGTACAGCTTGATTCTGCGTTGGTGGAGTAGCGCGGACCCGTAGGAGCCAAGTTGCGCATTTCGGATCGGGAGTCGGGATTTTCCGAGTGTTGGGCTGCGGGCGGCATTTACGAGGTAAGGGCTTAATTTGGTAAAATGTACGTTTGTTCTGTTTCAAGGCCCGGATGACCTTAGAGGCCGGGTTCCTATTACATTACGTATATGGTTATCGGGTAATGTTACTTGTTTATGTTTATGCATTCTTGTTATTATTATATGTTCTGTTCTGTGTCCGCACTGAAGGGGTGCCGACATTCTGCGTATCCGCATCAGGAGTGCCGATACTTCTGTTCTGTGACCCTACGACAGTTTGGGGCTCGCGACCCCAGCCGGTACCGTGCTTCTGTTCTGTTCTGATCTGTATATTCTGACCTCTGTTGAGGGCTGTCGTTACGGGTCGTTCTGGCGGTTGGACCGCATATGTTGGTTTCTGATTTTCGTTATACTTTATGTTTATATGTACATGCATATGTTGTGATATTCTGTTTTGCAGGTTCAGAGTGTTGACCTGTGGGCAAACTGCACTTTTACCTTAAGCCCTTACTGGGTCCTTTCGAGGACTCACCCTTTTATGTGTTTACCATCTTTCAGGCAGTCTGACAAGCAACCAGCGGAATAGAGATCCGCGGTGCTTCCGGACATTCTGGGTTCTGTAGCAGCAGCAGTACCACGTGCGGGAATTCTTGAGCGAGAGGCTTCTGATTCCGCACTTAGGTATATATTTATATATAGGATTTTGTTTAATGGCTCTGTAGCTGTAACTGCATGCATATAGATCAGATCATGGTTTTGTATATGTGTCTATATCTGGAATATCTCCTGCTTTATCTGTCTTCTGTGTCGCGGGCGAGCCCTGACTTGCTTACGTCGGAATTGCTATATTATGGATTTGGTTCTTGTGTGGTGGCGATGATTGAAATGGGATATACCATGAACTGCTTGTGTGGCGAAAGTTGGATCATTCGTATACTTGCCTTGCATGAGTATTTAGGTTGCTAGTTGTTACTTGACGGTTTTGTTTGGAGCTCGATGCTCCGTTGCCACGCTTTCCGCCGTAATTCCTGTTTCCGACGTCGCGGCCGGCTCCGCCTCCGCAACCGGGCGGGGTGGCTGTGACACCGGGGCTCAGGGGCAGCGGAGGCAGCAACCCCCACAGAACAATAGGGATAGGGCATATCCAATCCTTCCTCCGCTCAGGGACTCCCGCACCAACATTTTCCATGCTCGGAACAAAGGAGGAGGTCCTAAATGTCCTCGCCCCTTCCCAAAGGCTTTGCGAGGCCAACCAACAAATATTGTCGCTACCATCGCGACAATGGCCATGACACTGAAGACTGCGTTGAGCTTAAGCGCATGCTGGCTGAGATGATTGCTCAAGGCAAGCTCACAGAATTCCACTAGGGGACGCAAGCGCGAAGGTGACCGGGATCACCCCCGACAGAACAGAGCCCATGGAGGCGTAGATCAAATCCCACCGGCCAGAGGCAACATCAGCGTGATCACCCAATGTGAAAGCACAGCTGCAAGGCGCCGCCACCTCATCCATCGCCGCGATGGAACCTCTGTGGTAATCCCTCACTCAGACCCATTGATCATCACAGCTCGCATCGCCGGATGGGACATCGACCGGATCTACATGGATACAGGGACTAATGCCAACGTCATCTATAAGCACACACTTGTTGAGGCAAAGATCCCCTGTCGCAAATTAAATCGGCTAAGGGAGCAACTTTTGGGATCGGAAGGAAGAGATCCCAACCTTAGGGGCCATCACGCTCTCGTTTATGATGGTCGGCGCCGCCAAGGATAAGAAGCAGTCTGCCACTTTAGCTTTGTTGACTTCATTGTACTCGACCTCCTCGCCATACAATGCCATCATTGGGCACGCCACACAAATTGAATTCCACATTCTCTCGTGACGTTCAAACCTTGACACCGGTGTTCCGCGCTTGCCGGCATTACCTACATCTATGTCAACCAGAACGTGGCAAGGGGTAACTATGTCTCTGCACTCACTGGCCCCTCTCAGCTGCCTCAATGCATGGAGCCCAAGAGGAAAAAGCCAGCTGAGGATCCTTAGCCATTGAGCGAGGCAGCCCTTGACCTATCTGGTGCCTTAGAAGAAGTTGAGATCTCCCCGGGCTAGAAGTTCCGCATTGGGAAGGACTTCCAAGAGAAGGACAAACAAGCTCTCATCCACCTCCTCCAGGCCGAAATGGACGTCTTCGTATGGGGCCCAGCGGACCTCCCAGGCGTAGATCCTTCGGTTATCTCTCACAAACTTAATGTACTCCCTGGCTTTAAACCAGTTAGACAGAAAACAAGGGGCATGGCCCCCAAGTGCAAAAAGTTTTTACGCGCTGAGGTGTAGAAGTTACTAGATGCTAATATAATCATGGAAGTTGACTACTCTGAATGGGTCGCTAACATCGTACTTGCAGACAAGGAAAACGGGGACTGGCGTCTGTGTGTTGATTACAAATGGGTCAACAAAGCCTGCCCTAGGGATCCATATCCCTTACCCCCCATAGACCAACTGGTGGACTCAACTGTGCGATACCCAGTCCTCTCTTTCCTTGATGCATTCAGCGGCTACCATCAAATCTTCATAGATCCCTAAGATGCCATAAAGACAATCTTCACAATAGGTGAAGCAGTCTAACACTACATTCGCATGCCTTTTGGCTTGAGGAATGCAGGGGCCACCTTCCAAAGGTTGGTAAATAGAGTCTTCGCAGCTCAAATAGGGAGGAACTTGGAGGCCTATGTCGACGACATAGTGGTGAAGAGTAAAGCCACCGCCAAACACCTGGAGGATCTAGAAGAGACCTTTGCCAACTTCTGCAAATACAACATGCTCTTGAATCCCACAAAGTGCATCTTTGGTGTTGGCGAAGGAAAGTTCCTTGGCTACCAGATCTCAGAAGGAGGGATTCGCGCTGATCCCAAGAAGATCGAGGCCATCACCAACCTCCGCATTCCCAGGGGGCTGAAAGATGTCCAACAACTGACAGGAAGGCTGGTGGTCCTGGGACGATTCATCTCAAGACTCAATGACCGTTGCAAGCCATTCTTCAACCAGATCCGGTTGAAGAAAGCTTGCAAGTGGACGGAGGACTACCAAGCGGCGTACGACAACATCAAGCGGCACTTACAGGAGTTGCCCACCCTTAAGTGTCCTAGGCACAGCGTCCTCTATCTCTCCACAATTAGCAACAGTGTCTCCTCAATTCCTATCAAGGACGAGGCCCGACAAACGGTGGCGGTCTACTACACCAGCCATACCCTACAATCCGCGAAACAAGATAAACTCCCCACGAGGAGGCGAACTCCTTATGCCTGTATTACTTGTTATCTGTTTATTCTCCGTGCGATATTCAGCAAAACCACTAACGTGTTTCATGTGCGGTTTAGGAATAGGAAGACGTCTTAAAAACTAAAAACACGTGTTAATCTTAAAACCTGAAGGAAAAGGTCTTAAGGGACAGTTTCGGGTCCACAACCCTTTTAAAGAGAAAATCCGAATTCACTGCCGCCGATACTTTCGGTTTCAGCAACAATGACGCTTCCGCCAGCTTCCAGAGGCGGTGCGGTGACAATTTGGTATCAGAGCCTAAGGTTAAAGTTAGGAATGGTTAGACTTTCCGACCTAAACTCCGCTTCTAGTTCTGGGGTAATTTAACTAAAAGAGTGGCCAACTTTTACTAAAATTATTCAAGAACTTAAGGTTAGGTTTAGGGTTGGTAAGTTGACACCATAACCTAGCATAATCTGAAACTCAAATAAAGTGGTTGATGGCCACCAGGCCCAATCACCCAAACAGGCCTACCAAAAGGCCCAATTAGTAAGCCCAATATAAGGGCCCCATTAAAAACTCAAGTGGTGATAACTATAACCTAATTGACATTCCCGGACTTAATGAATACTTACCCGAACACAACATAAGGATTTCCCGGAGGAACACTCTCGGATATACAAAACACGTATCTGTTAACGTTATATTGTCTTATTACAAATTTGCCACCATTTATGAGCTATATAACACATTTATGGCGAAGTCAAGGAGGAATATTTTCGGTAACTTCGTTGACAAGAACTAAAACACTACAAACTCAACCCCATTCCTCGAATTCGAGAATCGCCAACTCACTAATACCAATTGCATTAATGGTACACTACCCAAGCAAATGCCCCCTCGCATCTCGCCCCTCGCGAAATCGTCAGCATCAATGAAGGAAACACATGGAGATGCCACCACATCGCGCGAAGGCGTTACCTAGGGGGCTTCGCACCTGCTGGCCTCGCCAGGACCTCGCGGATTCGCTTCTCCTGGCTTCGCTAGATAAGGTCTTCACATCTCCTGGTCTTCGCTATCCATCACTTGGCAACGTCACAGACTGGGGAAGGAAACGGGAAGCGGTCGTCCCCACGACCTACCCACGTTCTCCATTACATCCCCAGTCTGCCGCAACTCTGGAACGTGGGGGAGCACTCCACTACTCCAATCACGGGACAACCGCCACCTCAACGCCTCCTATAAAAGGATGGCTTGGGAAAGGTACACCCTATCTACCATTCAAGTATCGAAAGCCCGGTCCGTAAAGGAACCAGGCTATCAGATTGGCGCCATCTATGGGAAACATAAACAATCCCATGAATAAACCACCGAAGAACAGAAGCCATGCCTACCAGAATGGCCGTGGGAGGAGAAATCCCCCCGCTGCCGCCGCAAACCATGGAGCGTCAGTCCACTCTACCGGGGAAAGCTCATCCCATGGTGAGCGTAATGCCCCTCCCTGCAGGGAAAGCATTCAACCAGCGGGGGCAGATGCCGCCGCAAGGTCAGGGCGTGTTGCCCTCACGGCGAACCATAACCAACCAGCCGGTGTGGTGGGGGCGCACAATGTCATTGTTCAGAACTCGGCGGTTGCCGGTCTTGATCCCACAATTCTTGCGGCGATCACCGAGGCTGTCGTGCAAAATCGAGCGGCGTCACAGCCACGGAGGTTTCCGAGACCATCCAACAGCCGGCCGAGTCACCGGGAACCTCCCCTTCCTCCGCCGCAACAGAGACCCATCGACTCGGCTCACTCTGCCGCACTCGCCTCCATCGCTGGGCACCTTAAACAAATAGAAAAAGGGAGGCGAGGGGAACACACCTACTCTACCACGGCAGGGTGGATCACCTTTGGACCCGGCCTTCACCTGAGAGGATCTTGGAGGCTCCGCTGCCGGAACACTTTCGCCAGCCCAAGCTGGACACCTATGACGATCTTTCAGACCCCGACATTCATCTCCAACGCTACATCTCTGCAATGGCGATCGCAAGGGCTGATGACAGCACTCTCTGTAGAGCCTTTAGCTCTACCCTCACTAGAGCTGCCGCAAATTGGTACACCACCCTTCGCGGTAGCGGTTTGACTCCTCCGAGGAAATATCCCGTGTTTCTCTAACCACTTTGTCGTCTCCAAACCTCCACCAAAACCGTGGGGCACCTGTGTTACGGTCACCCAGAGCGGGTTGTGACTTTGGTGACTTGGGGCTCCGTTTCAGGCTTGCGGGTCATGTCTTTGGGTGGTCAGATAGCCCGAGTCTTTCTGGGTTTCATTCTCGAGAATCCTTCCATATTTGAGGTCACACGGGTCCCCAGACATTTCCGCGGAAAATAATTTTCCGGGGCCTACACTTGTCTCGAGGCGCTGGCCCGGGCTCGGTAGCGCTCTGGGACCTCGGATTGGGAAACCGTTTGCATATTTGGAATCGTGGGAACGTCCTGCATCTTTTTACGGAGTATATTTTCTGGGGCGGGACGTTCGGTCCCGGGCGACTCTCGGGGCTCTGGACGGGAATCCCGGGGCTCGGGATGGAAATTTCTCGACGGCTTTGGTGTAAAGTATGTTATATTTTGAGACGGATTTTATGGTAATATTTGATGATTTTTGGGTGTGGTGTGATTTGTGGTCCGGGTTAGTACGCACGCACGTCGGGTTTTGCTCGGGTTCAGCGGGCATGGTAGGACACTCTGGTTTTGCAATTGGAAATGGGTAACAGGTTTTGGGTGTGTTAGGATATTCCAAGGGTTGTGTTCAGTTTTGGTTCCAATTGGGGTTTGGAAATTGCGGTTGGGCTAAAATAGCAAAGTTTGGGAAAAGTTTGAGGACTAAGTTGCAATTAACCCAAAGTCGGCAATAATTGGGAAGGAAGGAGAAGAGTAAGTCGGTTAAACGGGGAGGATAAGGACACTTGTCCTCATTTGGTTAAAGATGGGAAAAGAGAAGAGACAATGTGGAAAAATATAAAAGGGAAGAAAATGGTATTTTCTTTCATTTCTTCATCTTCTTCTTCCTCCTTGCAATCCGCCATCTTCTTCTCTCAAGCTCTTCATGTGTTCTTCATTTTTGGCAAGGAATCAACAAGGTTTTGGGTGCAAATCATTGGTAAGCTTCTTCTCTTTAAGAATTTGCAAGTTAGAAGCTTAGGTTTTGGTTGGAAGTGAGGTTTAGAGAAGATTTGATGTTGTTCTTTGCTATGAGTTTTGATGATCCTCTTACTTCCATCTTTTAGTATGTTGTTCTTGGCATGGAGAAGAGTAAGAATCTAGGTTTGGATTTTGGAAAAACACCATGGATGATAAAACCCTAATTTGCCGAAATTGTGATTAATTTCTAAAGTTGGTGTTTTGTGATGTTCTTGAATCATGCTTTGGATATGTTGTTCCTAGCATGATTCTAAGGCTTTGTATGATTTCAATTTGATGGAAAACATGTTGGGGGAAAAAGCCCCAAATTGCCGAAAATAAGGATTAGGGTTTATGTTTGATTCTTGGTGATTAAGGTGAAATTGGTTAGTAATCTTGCTTAAGATATGAAATTGGTGGTTAAAGTGTGTGTTTGGAACCTTGAATGGATTGAATTGGAAGTTGGGTGAAAATTTGGTTAAGGGCCGAATTGGTGAGGAGAAACTTTAGCTATGGTTAAGTTGTGTTTTGGTTGTTTTGGATAGTAATTTGGTATTGTGGATGGAAGTAGGTTCGTAATGATGTTAGAAACGTCGTTTTCGGGTAATAGGAGCAAAGTTGACCTTTATACTTGGTTACGGGTAAAGTGTCTGGAAAATGGGGTTTGATGGTTTGATGTGTTTGTGGGTGTATGAATAAGGATGTTCTAGCTCGGTTCGTGAAACCGAGCTTTCTGTGGATTTTTGCGGGAAAGTGCGGGATTGTGCGAGTTTGGTTTATGGGGGTCTATTTTGGTGAGTTCTGATTGGTTTGTGGTTGTTCAGCCTGTTTCTGCATTGGTGGAGCGGTGTGGGACCATAAAAAGCAAGTTGGCACATTTCGGGCCGAGAGCCGGGATTTCCCGGGATTTGTACTGCGGGGCAGCTTTTCTGAGGTAAGGGCTCAACTTCTCTCGTTATGCATTCTGGGAGTATTTGCATGTATATCGGGTTTAGTTGGGGCGAGTTCCGGTTGAGGGCGGTGGTTCGGTGATCCCGAGACCCGTCATATGGTAAGATGCCCGTTTGTTCTGGTCCAAGGCCTGGATGGTCTTGGAGGCCACGGGTTTATGTTCTGCTCTGTATATCCGCACTAGGTGCCGATATTCTGCGTATACCTTTTGGTATACTTCTGTTTATATTCTGTTCTGTATATCCGCGCTAGGCGCCGATATTTATACTTATACGTTTTTGGTATATTCTGTTCTCTTTTGCATATGCATTATTATATGGTTCCGTTTCGTGACGAGACCTGGATGGTCTCTAGAGGCCACAGTGCTCCTTGGTTCTTACTGTTTGTACCGCACCATGAGTGAAGTCCGTGAGTCCGGATGCATGGCGATGCCGACGCATGGCGATGCCGGTTGGACCGGGGAAGATCTAGCCATGGTCCGTGACATACGGGGTTTGATTTGGTATTTCCGGATGCATGGCAATGCCGACGCATGGCGATGCCGGTTGGACCGGGTGATGTGGACATCACCACAAACGCGCCAACAAACTTCAAGACTTGGGCATTCCATTGGAGAAGTGATGCGGATCTGTAGTCATCAAAAGCTGGAGCAATGGACTTCATATTGAAGCTCTTTTCAAGAGGAGAAAAATGGCTTTTGAATCACCTCAATCGGAGTTCCGGAGCTCAAGTTATTCAGAAAACAGTAAAGCTCCGCGAACCCATGGCCCCTTTGGCGAACCCATGGCCCCTTTGGCGAACCCATGGCCCCTTTGGCGAACCCATGGCCCTTTTTGGCGAACCCATGGCCTCTTCCGCGAACCCATGGCCAGTTGGCGAACCCATGGCCCCTTTGGTGAACCCATGGCCCTTTTGGCGAACCCATAACCCTTTTTGGCGAACCCATGGCCTCTTCCGCGAACCCATGGCCCCTCCGGAGAACCCATGGCCTTGGAGAACCCCCTGGCCATGTGCATGTTTGGTGATTTGAATATTCCCTCCATTTCTTCATAAATCTCATTTATGAAGGAATGGGAGGAATAATCGAGCCTACAATTATCTTCCATCCATCCCTTCAATCTTTCACCTCACCCACCATAATTCAAGGGTCTTTGTCCCTTGTCACGTCACTCACCATTTCCCATACCATCTCACCTCTTTATATAGAAGACATGTAACCATTGTAATACTTAGAACATATTTATAAGAAATCAGAAATTCTCCAAGTGAGGTTTTGGCTTTCTTGTTCTCATTTCTTGCATTCCATCTCCTTAAGTGATCCACGCAAGAGGATCCAACATAATATCTAGTATTGTTTGAACTTGTATTCAAAAGGTGCTAGATCCCGCTTCCTTTCCCAGGCATTTTCAAGGGCATTGCCTCACCTCGTAGTGAGGAGGTTCCCTTGGCCGACTTGTGTTTCCTTGTTTCTTCCTCTGTTTTCGTTTCCACTCTTCTGGAAACCGCCTCCAACGAGCTAGATCCGAGCTCGTGATCACTTACCCCCCCGTGATCACATCACCGGGGAAGATCTAGCCACGGTCGGGGAAGATCTAGCCATGGTCCGTGACATACGGGATTTGGTGGAATTTCCCTACGGGGTTTGGTGGTATGATGGATATGCATATGTATGTATATATATATATATATTTGTGTTTGTGCTTGTTCTGTTTTGCAGGTACAGCTCAGTAGCACATCTGCAAACTGTATCTTACCTCAGCCCTTACTGGGTCCTCCCGAGGACTCACCCCTTATTTGTTTACCACCTTTCAGGTCTACCTGACAAGCAGCCGGCGGACTAGAGATCCGCGGTGCTTTCTGTTTTTGGATTTCAAGAAGAAGTACCTCGTGCGGGAATCTTCTGGGCGAGAGGTTTTCCTGATTCCGCACCTAGGTATTCTAGGGTTTACTTTGACGGCTCTGTAGGTGTAGTTGCATGCATGTATAATCAGATCATGATTTTGTATATGGTGGATATTCTGGGATATGTGATGATTCTGTATTTGTCTTCTGAGTCGAGGGCAGAGCCCCGACTTGCACATACTGGATATGTTATAGTATGGATTATGTGTTCTGTTTGGTTCGAGTAATGAATGATATTCCATGAACTGCATGTTTGATTGTTAAGTTGTTTTGTATACTTGCCATGTATGTGTTCTGTAGGTTGCAGGTCGTCGTACGACCATTCTATTATTGCGGGCCGGGTCATGGAACCACCGCACGTAGCGGGTTTGATAGTACTGATTCCGCGCTTTCCGCCGTAGCTTCCGCTTCCAAACGTCGCGGCCGGCCCCGCCTCCGCAACCGGGCGGGGTGGTCGTGACAAGTTGGTATCAGAGTAGGCTGGGTCGGTGTGACCCGAGAGGTGGAGTATGATCAGTTTCAGTATGGTCTGTGGAGGCAAATATACAAGTCTAGGAGTGGATTTTTGGAGCAGTCATGTATATGGTTTTGTGAGATATTACTTCGAAGTGAGGGCTGCTTTGTTATGTGTACTATTGCAGGCGGTTCGGTGCAGTCTGGCCACCTCTTTATTTGAACCACTTCGGAATGGGTGTGGAGCGGTGGGCGGTTCTTTGAAGCATTCGGAAGGTGTGGGTACCGGCACTATGAGTATACGGTGATGCCGTTTGGTTTGACCAACGCACCGGCAGTGTTTATGGATATGATAAACCGGGTGTTTCGGCCGTACTGGACTCCTTCGTGGTAGTGTTCATCGATGGTATTGATCTACTCTCGGGATGAGGACTCACAGGAGCACTTGAGGATCGTTTCGCGGACACTTTGGGAACACCGGCTTTACGCTAAGTTCTCAAAGTGTGACTTCTGATTCGGGAGGTGTTATTTTTGAACCACTTATCCGAGCACTATTTCTGGGAATCCTTCGGGTTTTGAGGTCGTGTGGGTCCCCGGACATTTTCGCGAAAATATTTTTCTAGGGTGGGACTTGTCTGCGGGCGTACAACGGCTCGGTAGCGCTCCCGGGACGTCGGATTGGGAAACCGTTTGCATATTTGGAATCGTGGGAACGTCCCGGAGCTTTCTACGGAGTATTTTATTTAGGGTGGGACGTTCGGTCCCGGATGACTCCCAGCTCTCGGGATGAAAATCTTCCGATGGCTTTGGGGTAAGTTATGTTATATTTTAAGACGGATTTTATGGTAATATTTGTGGAATTTTGGCATGACGGGATTTTGATTTAGGTTGACCCGCACGTACGTCGGGAATCACGCGGGGGACGTTGGCGCGGGAATGGCGCTCAACACTTAGCCAAATTTCAGATTTTGGCTAAGGGGTGAGTCACAAGGGTGACTAAGGTGCTAGGATAAGATAGGGACACTTGTCATTTTATGGTTAATTATGGAAAAGGGGAAGAAGTATAAAAGGGAAGATTTTATGAAATTAATCATTTTTCACTTCTTCTTCTTCCTTCTCCTTCCATTGCCGCCATCTTCACCATCTTCTCCAAGCTTTGTGCTCTTCATTTCTTGGCTGAAACTTCAAGGATTTGGACTCCATAATTGGTAAGCTTCCTCTCTTCATTTCTTTTCAAGTTGGAAACATGATTTGGTTGGAAAAAGAGAGCAAAAACCAAAATTTGGGTTTGTTCTTTGCTATGAGTTTGGTTGATCTTCTTGCTCCCATCTTTTAGTATGTTCTTCTTGGGTTGGAGGGGAGTAAGAATCATGGTTTAGATTTTGGAAAAACTCCATGGTTGGAAAACCCTAGAGTTGTCGAAATTTTGGGTGAATTTCTAAAATGAAGTAGAGTTGTGTTCTTGAATCATGCTTGGGATATGTTGTTCCTTGCATGATTCTAAGACTTCCTATGGATTCAATTTGATTGAAAGCATGCTAGGGAATAAACCCCCTTTTGGCCGAAACTTTAGCTAGGGTTTATGTTTGAATTTTTCGTGTTTAAGGGAAATTGGTTAGCATTCTTGCTTAGGAAGTGTAATTGGTGGTTAAAGTGAGTGATTGGAACCTTGAATGGATTAATTTGGAAGTGTGGTGAAAAGTTGTCATAGGGCGAAACTTGGAATGAAAGTTTAGTTAAGTTGGTGTTGTGTTTTGAATGTTTTGGTTGGTAAATTGGTATCGGGATGGATTTAGGTGTGTAATGGTGTTTGAAACGTCGTTTTTGGATAATGGGGGAAAAGTTACGTATATGAGGGAATACGGGTAAAGTGTCTGGAAAGTGGGGTTTAAAGGTTGGAATATGTTTTCCGAGGTAAGGGCTCAACTTCTCTCGTTATGCATTCTGGGAGTATTTGCATGTATATCGGGTTTGGTTGGGGTGGGTTCCGGGTGAGGACAGTGGTTCGGTGACCCCGAGATCCGTCACATGGTAAGATGCATATTTGTTCTGTTTCAAGGCCCGGATGGTCTTAGAGGCCACGGGTACATGTTCATTTCGTATATCCGCACTGGGTGCCGATATTTTGTTTATGCTTATATGATATGTTACGCTCTATGACGAGACTCGGGTTGGTCTTTGAGAACACGGGTGCTCCGTGGTATGGTTTGGTTATGTCCGCACCGGAGGGTGCCGACATTCTGTGTATATCCGCGCTAGGGGCGCCGATATACTTCTGTGACCCTACGACAATTTGGGGATCGCGACCCCAGCCGGTACCGTGCTTCTGTATACTCTGACCTCTTGGAGAGGGCTGTCGTTCTGTGCTTTATTATAAGGGTCATTCTGGCGGTTAGACCGCATGTGTTGGGACTCTGACTCACTTTATACTTTCTGTTTGTATATATATACATGTATATGGTTGTGTTATTCTGTTTTGCAGGTTCAGCTCATTGCTCCTTGAGCAAACTGTATCTTACCTCAGCCCTTACAGTGTCCTCCCGAGGACTCACCCTTTATTTGTTTACCACCTTTCAGGCCGTCCTGGCAAGCAACCGGCAGAGTAGAGATCCGCGGTGCTTTCTGTCATTTTGGGTTTTTGTAGCAGCAGCAGTACCACATGCGGGAATCCTTTGAGCGAGAGGCTTCTGATTCCGCACTTAGGTAAATATAGGATTTTTTTGGTGGCTCTGAGCTGTAGGTGCATGCATGTATATCAGATCATGAGTTTGTATATGACGTGTAATCTGGGATTTGTCTTCTGAGTCGAGGGCGGAGCTCCGACTTGCCTTTATTGGATTTGTTATGAAATGGATTCAGTGCTTCTATGTTTGTGCGATGATCAATTGTTTGGTACACCATGAACTGCATGTTTGGTAAATGTTGGGTTATTTTGTATACTTGCCATGTAAGAGTTTTGTAGGTTGCAAGTCGTTGATCGACTAATCTGTTATTTGAGCTAAATGCTCCGTTATCGCGCTTTCCGCCGTAGTTTCCGTTTCCGACGTCGCGGCTGGCTCCGCCTCCGTAACCGGGCGGGGTGGTCGTGACATGGCGACACGAGGGACAACCCTCACACGACCAGTACTCGCGAGGCCAGGGTTCGCGGAGGCAGCCCCCTTCACAGGTCAACAGAGATAGGGCTTATCCAACCTTGCCCCCACTCAGGGACTCCCGTACAAACATCTTCCATGCCCTAGAGCAAAGAAGGAGCTCCCAAATGGCCTGGCTAAGTGGTGCATCGAACTAAGCGGGTACGACATCAACTACGAACCTCGCAAATCAATAAAAGGTCAGGCCCTCGCAGACTTCCTGGAGGAATTCTATATTCCCGAGAATGGCACGCCTCGGGAGCAGTACGGCACCTGAACCTCCACCCCAGTGGGAGATGTATGTCGATGGCGCATCCAAGGTAGCATCTCTAGCAGTAGGCGTCTACCTGTGCGGACCTCTAGGTATGGAAAACACTCTCCGTGTATCCTTGCAATTCCCTGTGACTAACAACGTTGCAGAATATGAAGCCCTCATCACGGGCCTCAAGCTTGCCATCAAGGCGGGTATTCGCCGAATACACGTACATAGCGATTCCCAACTGGTGATACACCAAGTGCAGGGGTGCTTAGAGTTGAAAGATGCTACTCTGGTCAAGTACCTGAAGCTGGTCAATTTACTGCAGACACACTTTGAGGAGGCAGTCTTCATTCATATTCCTCGTTTCGAGAACACCATTGCAGATATGCTCTCCAACGGGAAAACACCTTCGATGATGGAGACCTTGGCTCGACCATCTATAGACGGAGCTGTAGACATTGGCTCGCTTGAAACAACTGATCCGGACGATTGGCGAACTCCCATCATCGCCGAGCTAAAGGGGATGGACACAGATCCACGAACTCGCTCTCGAGTGACGAGATTCGTCCTCGTAAACTGTTGTTGTGGTATCGTAGGTTCTCCTCACCACTTCAACGTTGTCTAACCACCAAAGAGGGACTCAGTGTGTTGGAGGCCATCCACGGGGCAGCTGCGGTGCCTACATTGCAATAGAGGCACTGGCACACAAAGCCCTTCACCAAGGGTACTACTGGCCAACGTTGAAGAAAGACGCAGCCTCGCTGGTCCGAACATGCCATCAATGCCAGATTAACTCGCGCATCCAGCGACTACCATCAATGAAATCTCACGCGCTCACAAACCCTGTACCCTTCGCCCTTTGGGGCCTTGACCTTATTGGGCCAATGCCGAGGGCAACAGGCCAGTACCAGTTCTGTGTTGTCGCCGTGGACTACTTCACTAAGTGGATTGAGGTAGAGCCATTGGTAAAGATCACGTCCTCAAAGATCATCAGCTTCTTGTGGAAGAACATTGTCTGCTGATATGGCAGTCCTCACGCCATCATCACAGACAATGGAAGCCAGTTCGCCAGCCATAGCGTCCAGCAATGTGCTGAAGATAACATGATCTGCATGCTCTATGCCCCATTAGCGCATCCCCAGTCCAATAGCCAGGTTGAGGTGACCAACCGCACAATCAAGGAAGGGCTCAAGAAATGCCGGATCGGCGCAAAAGGGAGATGGGTCAATGAACTTCCAAGCGTCCTATGGGTCTACGGGACGGCGAAGAGAACACCAACAGGGGAGACACCTTTCTCCCTGGTCTATGGCACTGATGCACTCCTGCCTATAGAGGCGGACTTCCAAACGATAAGGATGATCAACTTCAGTGATGAGGCCAACACTCGAGGACTCCGCGTGAAACTAGACCTGCTTGAGAAGCTACGTGAAGGAGCACGCCTTCGCCAGTTCACCCTCAAACAGCATCTCAACTTGCAACACGACACTAAAGTCAGACCAAAGGCACTCAAACCAGGAGGCCTCACGCTACTTAGATCGGTCATCACCGCTCGCGACCCCAAACAGGGCATCCTGCGACCCAATTGGGATGGTCCTTACATCATCCACAAACAAGTCAGGCCAGGCGTCTATGAGCTGCTGGACCAGGATGGGAGACACCTCCTCGCAACTTCAATGCAGACGACCTCCGCCCATACTATGTGTAAATGATGGTAATCCCATGGCTTTAATGAATGAAATATTGATGCACTTCTTAACACTCGCATAATAGTATCACCAACGACCGCCAAAATGCCTTCTCGCACGGACCGGTCGAACGGCTAAAAGCCTAACCTATTAAGGTAACGGCATCAGACCTTGTCGTCGCCCATACACGCAAGCATGCGTACACTACCCATGGGCATCGCCAACGCGAACCTTGAGATAAATCTCTGGGACCTCTCGATGCGAACCCCTACAGATCTCGAAGCTCGAAAACCGCTTCTTTCAATATGTCTTTGATGGCTTCGCCCATGAGAACCTCAAACAATCCCTCGAAAGATCTTTGTGACCTCGCGATGCGAACCCCAAGAGATCCTCCATGGCTTAACCTAGTAGCTTGCTAGCGTCCCCTACAAAGCTATCGCAGAGATAAAAGAACGACAAGGTAACTAAAAACCTCTTCATTTCAATGTTAAAACTATACATCCTTTACAGGCACAAAATTGCGATGGCTCAGGGGCCAGCCTAACTAAAGGGGGGTCAAACACATGACCTAAAGCCCCTTCCTAATCTAGCGAGGCATACCAGCCGGCTCCCATTTTCTTCCCTTGCTCGCCCCAGTCAAGCAAGACACTCGCCTCAGAATCATCAGTCTTGGAGGCATCTAGGGCATCCAAATTCAACCTGGGGTGCAGCTGCTCCGGTTGAAAGCGGCACCGCAACCAGCCTTCTTCATACCCTTGTGCCGCGACTTCGCCCTGGGCCCGAAGCTCGTCAACCTTTGCCTCAACCACGACCACCTCTCATGGATCTTCTTTGTGTAAGTTGATTCATGTTCGTGGTCCTCCTGTGGTAAAGCTCCAGCCCAAGGTCTCGCTCAAGATCCCACACCTCCTTCATCGCGCCCATGAGGTCTCATCGGCAGGTCAACATGTTGGTTCGCAATGTCTAGCCTATCAAGCTCCGCGTCTTCAAGCTTATCTACGGTTTCCTTTACGCGGATCTCTGTTTATGACTTTAGAGAAGAAAGCGCCGTCTTCAAAACAGTGACTTTGGCCTTCTTCTCGACGAGTTCATCTTCTTTCTTCGCCGGCTCCGCCTCGCGGCGGGACACCAAACCAGAGCTTCTCTAGGAGGGTGTCCCTCTGCAGATGCCCTGTGCGAGACTCCCGCTTCTCCCTGGTGAGAGCGGCACACCGGGTCTCCAACTCAGCCACCCTCTTGTTAGCCCTCTCCGCCTCGGCCTTGGCAACTGGACAGCCACCACGTCCTTCCTCGGGCGAGTGATCTCGCTAACCTGGGCATTGTCCCTCGCATTCGCATAGCTCAGGAACTGGTGCCACTGGCTGAGACCAGTGTACTCGTCAACGGCCGCCTGCGATGAGATTGGTCAACACAGAAACTGGAAGACAAGAAACAAAAAGCACAAGGAGATGACTTACCTGAAGGTTGCGCTTGGCGGCCTCCTTCAAGAACTCAACTGAGGAGTCCAGGCTTCGATCCATCAAATTCTGTCGAAAGGAGTGCGAAGCCCTCCAAGCGGGACAACAGCGCGTTCCCCCTAACATCAAGGAAGAATTATTGTTCAGGAGGAAAACAGGATCCCAAGCTCCATCTAGGGGCATACCTGCTTCCTTATATACCTGCGCCCTGAGGTCCTCCCTCAAGGCTTTCAGGGCAGCAGGATCCTCGGTCCACTTGGGGATCTCCTTGGCGATCACGCGTTTCCTCTCAAGGAAGTGCGACCAAACCCCAGTCTCCTCCAGCACGGTTGCCGCCGCGCCCAAGTCCACCACGCTGTCGCGAATGCTATATGGCGGGCGAGAATGCTCCACCTCTGCAACAAAGGACTTGTTAGCACAACAGAGGAATGGCTTCGCCAAAAGGCAGCTTGCACTGCGGTTTCACCCAAGCACAGCTCCCAGAGGGTTCGCAGGGGTAGCGAACTACATCCCAAGCACTCATTTTAGAGGGGACCTACTTTGACACCAAAGCGCCATCGGCGGCGTCGCTGGAAGGTCCGAGGGTGCTTCCTCTGGAGCCCCTTCCCTCCGGGAAGCCTCGGCCGCTTCTTGGAAGAGCGCCCCAACATCTCTGCCTACTCCCACCTGAGTATCACCAGGCACGAGCGCGCCACTCTCTGCCGGGGCTGCGACGTCTTGACCCCAAGAGAGCTGCTAGCTTTCGCTGCATACTTGGATTTCCTTCTCATGGCGAACAGGAGACTACCGCCGAAGTTATCTTCTTTGACGAGGGTTCCCCACCCGGGGAGAAGCCTCAACTCGAGAAGGAACCTCAATTTGAGGAAGCCTCCGCTTGCAAAGAGAGGCAAAAACACTCTCGGGAGGATTTTCATGACTCGTCCCCGGGAGGGCTCGCCAAAGAACCCCGAAACAAAGGCGTCCATCCCGACGTCTTTAGACGATGCCACCACTTTCAACCTGGGAGCCGGGGCCTCCATCACCGGAGTCTCGCGAACCCCTTTCTCCCAGAACACCTTCGTGAGCCCCCTCCTCGGCCACTTCATCCACATTGGGAGGTTCTCCTTGGGACAGGCCCTCCCGGAGTAGCATGGTCTGCTCCGCGAGGAGTTTTCTCCCGAGGCGCTGCGCCGCGTCACCGGACATCTTCTTCCTCTTCGCCTCTCCTACGAGCGGCACACTGCGCCCGAGGCTGGCCTTTTATTCCGCGGGGCTCAATAGCACCCAAACACTTCTCCGCAGCAGGGAAGCGTTCGCCTATACGTGCGGGCGAGGTGAATTTGGGCCGCGGCGCGCATAGATCCTCTCTTTACTCTCTCCCTGTCATATCGAACGGGAGCGTCTGGAAATGCGAAGGTCGGTACAGAGGAAAAACAAAGGAAAAACTACAAAAGCGCATACCTTTGGGACCCGCGAGGGCAGCATGGAGTGCATCCACCACTTCACCGCGATGCGCAGGGCCCATCCTTCGTAAGGCGGAGGCACCTTGGGATCCATGAGGTAACCAGTGCTGATGTCGGCCCACCTGAGGGTAACCTCATCCAGCTATGCAAGAGAAAAGGGGAAGAAGTCATCGCACGACTTCCTGGCCAACACGTCATCCAGCCACCCAAAAAGGCGGACGTATTCGCGCCATCGCCGCCCATCCGCATGCAAAACAGCCTTAGGAGCCACGCCCGCACCGCTTCGAGGTCCTCGCCACGTGGAAACCCTGTGACTCATCCTCGCAAACAAAAATGAAACTAACATGCCAGTCATGATGGGATTTTAGGGAATACCAAAGGACACAATTGTTCCCCCAACACCGAGGGGGTAACATGGAAAAACTGCCCTCAGTCCGCGAGTCCAGCCGATAGGAACTCAAGAAGACATCCGCGAATGGCTCCACCGGCCAACCGGCACGCCACAAGAAAACTGGTGATGTGGATAAAGGTGTTGGGCCCAAGCCGTGACGGTGGAATCCTCCACAGTACACAGTCCTGGACAAGGGGGCAACAGAACCTCAACCCAGATGACATCCGAGCAGTTTAGAGGCAGAGAGCGGCGCTCTCCGTGTTCTCCGGCATTTGTGGAAGTTTAAGCGCCTTGCAAGGCCCGATCCGCGCCGTAAACACAGTGCACGGCCTCGACGGGAAGAACGCCTTCTCAAGTTCTGGTGAAGCTTCTCAGCTTCACGGTGGTCCTGTCCACAGCTGGGACAACGGGACGAGCAGCTCCCTTGGCAGCCATTCTGCGAGAGAAGAAAATGAGACTAGGAAGACGAATACCACAAAGAATTTCATCAAACACCTTGTAGGCAAAATAAAAATGAAAAGTGTGGAATCTCACCTGAAAACGTGAAGAAGAAAGCAAGGAAATGCGGAGGCAAGGAGTACAACTAGGAACCAAACACGCCCCACAAAATATCAAAATCAAGCGTGAAAGCAGAAACGAAAGATCAGACAGGAAACGATAAACACAGAAGTTCGAGCAAGAGAACGAAAAAGCAGAGAACAGAGATCCGTGAAAGGACCAACTATTTATAGGCACGATCCTAACGAAGCCGAAACGTCTCCTCAAATGGAGAACTAATCCCAACAAGCCGCGTGTCAGTATTCGGTAACGGTAAGAAACGTTTGGCCTACCACCAAGGTGACTGTTCCCAACGGTAACTTTAAGCCAAAACGCGGAGTACAAGACCCTGCCCATACTCTGCCTGTAGGGGGAGGCACCTTGGTACACTACCCAAGAAAATGCCCCTCGCATCTCGCCCCTCGCGAAAGAGTCAGCAACAATCAAGGAAACACATGGAGATGCCACCACATCGCGCGAAGGCGTTACCGTGGGGCTTCGCACTGCCGGCCTCGTGATGCGATCATGGAAATGATCAACACTTGAAAGATCATCGTCCTAGATCTCCCACACCATACAACGCCATCATTGGGGTCATACTCGTGATCGAGTTCCATGTCCGCCGTGATGTGCGGACCCTAACTTTGGTTTTTCACATCATGCGGTCGGGATGCCTTTATCTTTGTCAACCTGAACATAGCCAGGGGAAATTATGTCTCCGCCCTTGCTGGACCTCCTCACCTCCCCCGACCATCTGAGCCTAAGAGAAAGGCACCCATGGAGGAAGCTGGGCCCACGGGCGAGGCCGCTCCTGACTTGTCTGGGGCCTTTGAGGAGGTTGAAATCTCACCTAGAAAGAAGTTCCGAGTGGGAAAAGACCTCGAAGAAAAAGATCAGCAAGCACTCATCCATCTCCTCCATGCCAACAGCGATGTCTTCGCATGGAGCCACGAGGACTTACCGGGGTAGATCCTGCTATCATTTCTCACAAGTTGAGTGTACTCCCGGCTTTAGCCCGGTTAGGCAAAAACAAGGGGCATGGCCCCGACCGTAAGGACTTCGTACGCACCGAAGTGCAGAAATTGCTTAAGGCAAATATAATCAAGGAGGTTCACTACTCTGAATGGGTTGCGAATATTGTCCTCGCCGATAAAGAGGGCGGCCAGTGGTGACTCTGCGTGGACTACAAAGGGGTTAATAGGGCCTGCCCAAGGGACCCCTACCCCCTACCTTCCATCGATCACCGGTCGACTCAACCGTTCATCACTCGTCTTCTCCTTTCTTGACGCACACAGTGGGTACCATCAAGTTTTATGGACCTAGAGGACGCGGTAAAACCACCTTCACCATCGGGCGAAGCCGCCTACCATTATATCGAATGCCCTTCGGCTTGAAAATGCGGGGCTACTTTCCAAAGGCTTGTAAATCAAGTCTTCGCAGGCCAAATTGGCCGAAATCTGAGGCTTATGTCGATGACATTGTGGTCAAAAGCAAGGCTGTCTCCACCCATCTCGCAGATTTAGAGGAAACATTCGCCAACTTCCGCAAATACAACATGCGGCTAAACCCAAAGAAGTGTATCTTTGGCGTGGGCGAGGGCAAGTTTCGGGATACCAGATCTCCAAAGGAGGGATTCATACAAATCCCAAAGATTGAGGCAATCGCTACTCTCCGCACCCCTAGAGGACTCAAAGAAGTTCAACGGCTAGCAGGAAAGCTAGTCGCCTTGGGATGATTCATCTCTAAACTCGGCGACACGCCGACCTTTCTTCGACCATTCGCAAGAAAAAGCTTGCAAGTGGACAAAGGAATGCCAGGAGGCATATGCCTCCATCAAGCAAAGACTTACAAGAGCTACCGGTGTTACGGTCACCCCAGAGGGTTGCGGCCGGGTGACCCGGGCTCCGATTTTGGCTCGCGGGTCACGTTTCGGGCGATCGACGGCTCCCGAGTCTTATTCGAGCATCATTCTGGCGAACCCTTTCATATTTGAGGTTGTGTGGGTCCCCGGACGTTTCCGCCGAAAATATTTTTCCGCGCCGGGGTTGCCGGAGTTGGCTCGGGACGCATGGGCCCGGTAGCGCTCGCAGGACCTCGGATTGAGGAACCGTTTGCGGATTTGGAATCGTGGGAGCGACCCGGAGATCTTTACGGAGCATATTTTCTGGAGCGGGACGTGCGGTCCCGGGCGACTCCCGGGGCTCTGGGCGGAATCCCGGGGCTCGGGATAGAATTTCTTCGACGGCTCCAGAGTAAGTCATGTTATATTTTAAGGTGAATTTTGTGGTTATTTTTGTGGAATCTTGTCGTGACGGGTTGTGGCTCGAGTTATTATGCGGCCACGCCGGATTCGCTCGGGATCGCCGAGCTCGGTAGGACGCTACGGAAGGGTAAATAAATATTTGAAAAATGTTTTATTAATGTTATAATATTCTGAGGATTCTGGTCAGTTTTGGGTTCGTTTGGAGTTCGTTACCTATAATTGGGATTTAATTGCAAAGATTTGGAGAATTAGTGGGTTAGATGGTAATTAACCCAAAAGTTAAAAATAATTTGGGCCTGGTTTGGGCCTTGAGTCGGCAGCAGCAAACTGCTGGGACACTTGTCCCATTTCTATTAAATAGGAAAAGGGAAGAGATATATAAGGGATTTAATACTTGATAATTCACAAAACAAAATTCATTTCATCTTCTTCTTCCTTTCTTTCTTCTTCTCGCCGCCAAGCTCTTCCTTCTCTAAGCTCCATGTTCTTCACCCTTCCTTGCTGAAATTTCAAGGGGATTAGGTCCAAAAGATTGGTAAGCTCCTTCTCTTCTTCTCTTGCAAATTTGAAACAAGGATTTGGGTAAGAAAAGAGATGGTTTTCAAGCTATGAACTTACTCTTGTCTACATGCTAGAGTAATCTCCTTCCTCCCATCTTTTAGTATGTTGTTCTTGGGCTTGAGGGGAGTAGGAATCTATGGTTGGTTGTTGGAAAACTCCAAGGAATGGAAGAACCCTAGGGTGCCGAATTATTGATGAATTTTCCAAAATTGTGTGTGTTTGTGTTCTTGAATCATGCTTCAAGTATGTTGTTCCTAGCATGATTCTAAGACTATCTATGGTTTTAATTTGATGGAAAACAAGTTGAGGGAAAAATCCCTCTTTGGCCGAAATCTTCAAGCTAGGGTTTATGTTGATTTTGGTTGATTTAAGTGCAATTGGTTAGTAATGTTGGTTAGGAAGTGAAATTGGTGATTAAAGAGAGCTAATGGAACTTTGTTTGGATTGAAATGGAAGTTGGGTGAGAAATCCCTAACTTGGCCGAAATTATTAAGGAAGAGGTTTTGTGATTTTGGTGTAATTGGTTAGTAATATTGTTTAGGTAGTGTAATTGGTGATTAGTGTGATTAATTGGAAGCTTGAATGGTTTGATTTGGAAGTGTGGTGAAAAATTGGTTAAGGGTCAAAATGTTCAAGTGAAACTTTTTCCATGATAAGGTTGTGCTTTGATTTAATTGTATGCTAAAATGGTAATGTGGGTGGAAGTAGTTGCGTTATGGTTTTTGAAATACCATTTTCGGTTTAGAAATGAGAAAGTTAGATTTATACGGGTTTACTGGGAAAAGTGTCTGGAATGCGGGTTTAAGGGTTGGAATATGTTTGTGGGTATTGGAATAACAAGGTTCTAGCTCGGTTCGTGAAACCGAGCTTTCGTGGAATTTTGCGGGAAAGTGCGAGTTTGTGCGGAAGTTGCTTTTCGGGGTTTGTTTGGATGTGTTACGATCCAACTATGGTTGTACACTTGATTCTGCGTTGGTGGAGTAGCGCGGACCCGTAGGAGCCAAGTTGTGCGTTTCAAGTCGGGAGTCGGGATTTTCCGAGTGTTGGGCTGCGGGGCAGCGTTTCTGAGGTAAGGGCTTAATTGGGTAAAATGTATGTTTGTTCTGTTCCGTATATGTTATCAGGTATGATACTTTTGTTGTATTCGTATATTTTATTATTATATGATCTGATTCTGTGACGAGACCCGTATGGTTGGAGAGACCACGGGTGCTCCTTGGTTCTGTTCTGCGTATCCGCACCGGGAGTGCCGATACTTCTGTTCTGTGACCCTACGACAGTTTGGGGATCGCGACCCCAGCCGGTACCGTGCTATCTGTTCTGTTCTGATCTGTGTATTCTGACCTCTGCTGAGGGCTGTCGTTACGGGTCGTTCTGGCGGTTGGACCGCATGTGATGGGTTCCGATTTAATTTATGTTTTATGTTCATATGTATATGTACATGTTGTGGTATTCTGTTTTGCAGGTTCAGATTGTCGCCCTATGGGCAAACTGCACTTTTACCTTAAGCCCTTACTGGGTCCTTTCGAGGACTCACCCTTTTATCTGTTTACCACTTTCAGGCCGTCCTGACAAGCAACCGGCGGAGTAGAGATTCCGCGGTGCTTCCTTCATTTTGAGGTTGGGTTGCAGCAGCAGTACCACGTGCGGAGGTCGCTTCAGATTCCGCGCTAGGTATTTATAGGATTTTGTTTACTGGCTCTGTAGCTGTAACTGCATGCATATAGATCAGATCATGGTTTTGTATATGTCGTATATATATATACACCGAGATATATTCTGCTCGTCTGTCTTTCGAGTCGTGGGCGGAGCCCCGACTTGCCTATAGTGGAATTGGTATAATTCAGACTTGGTGATTCGGTGTTGGTAGTGATGAATGCTGGTTGATTTACCATGAACTCGCATATTTGGTAAAGATTGATAAGTTATGCATGCTTGCCTTGTACGAATATCTAGGTTGCTAGTTACCACTTGATTATCCTGCATTTGAGCTCGATGCTCGCTGCCGCGTTTTCCGTCGTAATTCCTATTTCCGACGTCGCGGCCGGCTCCGCCTCCGCAACCGGGCGGGGTGGCTGTGACAAGTTGGTATCGAGCCGGTCGGGTCGGAGTGACCCAAGAGGTAAAGTATGGTTAGTTCAAGACGGGTTGAGGAAGGCGAGCATATAAGTCCAAAGATGGACTTTTGAAGTGAGGCATGCTAGTTCATGGGTAAGCTTTACAAGTAATGACTTCGAAGGGCAAGCTACTGGTT
Organism: Stellera chamaejasme; assembly: GCA_024586325.1. Taxonomy (NCBI): domain Eukaryota; kingdom Viridiplantae; phylum Streptophyta; class Magnoliopsida; order Malvales; family Thymelaeaceae; genus Stellera; species Stellera chamaejasme. The sequence continues at coordinate 19,026,593 of CM044979.1, forward strand.
TACACCTCATTCTGGAGTGGTTCGGTACGGAGCCTGATCAACTCCTTATTTGAACCATTTCGGAATGCGTGTGGAGCGGTGGCGGTTCTTTGGAGCATTATGGAAGGTGTGGGTGTTATATGAAGTGATTCCGTGATTATAAGCATGATCTGATTCTATGTTAAGGTTTATTATTTAGTTTCGGGATTCTGAAAAGAATCCTTGCATCATGCATTGCATTACACTACAGAGCCATAAAATGCTGCTGCTAGCTTTAGGAAGAGAAAGTTTATTGTTGGGTTATATGGTTTTGGGTTGGTCCATTTTCAGGTATGGCTAGAACACGCCGCCAGCGTGAGCAAGAACAGGAGGGTCGGGACCGGGATCCCACACCTCCAAGGGTTAGAAGGCGGGTTCAGAGAAACCCGGGATCTCGAGCGATCACACACACCCCGAGTGATCAGCGATCGAGGGACCCGCTCTGATATACTACAGTGTTGGGTCAGGTTCAGCTATCGAGTACCGTAGTACCGGCTCAGCGGATTCAGGAGCAGCGGCAGGCACGTGGAGGGCCGGACAGACCACGCCGAGACAGCCGGTTCGGGAGGTGGGCAGCAGCCACCTCGGGCGCAGGATCAGCAGGATAGTGATTCTGAGGAGGAGGATCAGCGCGGTACTGAGAGTTCTCGTCGGTCCCTCCGACGACGGGAAGAGCTGAGACGCCAGTCTGATGAGATCAGACTTCTGGAGCGGTTTCAGCGTTTGAACCCCCCGAGGTTCAACGGCCGTGGAGGACCTGAGGCGGCTGAGGCATGGTTTGCGGGAGTTGACAAGCTCCTTGGGAGGCTACACCTTCCGTCTGAGGTGAGAGTCTCGTTGGCTACATTCAATCTGCGGCACGGTGCAGATCATTGGTGGAGGAGCCTCCGGTGGCCGTCGAGAGCCGAGGCAAGCACGTGATGGGGGCGGGATTCGGACTTGACTTGGGAGCAGTTTGCTTACTACATCCATCAGCAGTACAGTGGGGATGCCGTCAGGGACCTCCGTCAGGCACAGTTTGATGACCTGGAGCAGGGAACCAGGACCGTTGGTGAGTACGAGCGGGAGTTTGACCGATTGGTCCGCTATGTGCAGCAGTATTATGGCATGGAGCAGGAGAAGGCCAAGCGGTTCATTCGCCGCTTGCGTCCTGAGTATCGGTGGGCTTTGAGACCTTTGGACATCACTTCCTACCACGAGGCTGTGCAGAAGGCCCAACTCCTCAAGCAGGAGGAGGTTGAGAGTCGGTACCGCCGCACCGATCCAAAGGTGATGAGGGAGGGCTTACGCACGGCGAGGTTCAGCGAGGTCTTCGGGGAGGTCAGGCGAGTGCAGGCGGGCAGAGCGAGGGCAGCAGGACTACGCCGGTATCCCGACTTGTGTGAGTTGTGGCGGGCAGCACCCGGCCGGCCATGTTACCGGCGATCGGGCGTGTCGAGATGTGGGGCCGTGATCATTGGATTCGTGATTGTCCTTTGACACCGGGTCGTGATCCGGCAAGACTACGCGTCCGCAGCCTCGGTTTCAGCCTAACGCACCCCGAGGGCGCGGTTCACGAGGGGCGGGCCGAGGCCATCACGGCAGCCGAGACGACCGTTTCCGCCACCCCCTCCGCCACAGCAGCCTGGAGTAGGACGTGTATTCCAGGTGGAGCGGGGTGAGTCATCGCAGCGTGAGCCTCCACCACAGCAGCCCGCAGCAGGACGGGTGTTTCAGATCGAGCGTGGAGAGACTTCGCAGCGTGGGGCGCTCCAAGGTACTTTACTTCTGAACGATACTTCAGACCTATTCGTGCCCGGTTTGATACCGGGGCGTCTGTTTCGATTGTGGCACAGAAGTGTGTCGAGTCACTCCACGACTACCGGTGGACTTCCGAGCGTCTTCATGGTGAAGACGGTGGGAGTCGAGCCGCTTTCAATGAGATGGTACGGACTGCGTGCTATCCATTGGCGATCACCGGATTATGTCGATCTGCTGGTGTTGAACACACGAAGTATGACGTTATTCTTGGGATGGATTGGCTGTCCAAGAATTCCGTGCATATTGACTGTGCCAACCGTAGTGTTACGGTTTCTGGAGAGGTGTTACCCCTCTCAGGTTCAGATGGGACGAAGGCGGTCAGGACCAGCATGGAGCTGCAGGTTCTGGATCAGGTCCCGGTAGTGGATTCGGAGGAGTACTACGGTCTGAACCCGTCTGATACTCGGTTAGAGCTGGATAAGATTCCAGTCGTCCGAGATTTTCCGCAGGTATTTCCGGAGGATTTGCCCGGGATGCCACCAGAGCGGAGATCACGTTGAGATCCAGTTGCAGCCCGGTTCTACTCCCATTTCCATTCCACCTTATCGGATGCCGATAGTGGAAATGGTGGAGCTGAAGAAGCAGTTAGAGGAACTGCAGGAGAAGGGCTTCATCCGTCCGAGCACTTCACCATGGGGTGCTCAGATTCATTTGTTAGGAAGAAGGACGGATCACTCCGATTGTGTATCGATTACAGACGGCTGAACGCCATCACTATCAAGAACAAGTACCCATTGCCGAGGATCGACGATCTCTTTGATCAGCTGAGGGGTGCGAAGATCTTTTCGAAGATCGATCTGCGATCGGGTACTTTCGATTGCGAGTGAAGTAGGAGGACATTCCGAAGACAGCTTTCCGTACGCGGTATGGGCACTATGAGTATACAGTGATGCCGTTTGGTTTGACTAATGCACCGGCTGCGTTTATGGATATGATGAACAGAGTGTTCCGGCCGTATCTGGACTCATTTGTGGTAGTGTTCATCGATGACATTCTGATTTACTCTCGGGATGAGGATTTACACCGGGAGCATCTGAGGATTGTTCTGCAGACACTTTGGGAACACCAGCTTTACGCTAAGTTCTCAAAGTGTGACTTCTGGATCCGAGAGGTGTCTTTTCTGGGGCATATCATCGGTGAGCACGGTTTGGCAGTGGATCCCGAGAAAGTTAAGGCGGTACAGGAGTGGAAGCAGCCAACCTCGGTACGGGAGATTAGGAGTTTTCGGGGTTAGCAGGCTACTACCGACGGTTTGTGCCGTGGTTTTCCGTTTTGGCTTCCCACTCCCGCAGTTAACCAAGAAGGGGCAGCCATTTGTGTGGTCAGAGAAGTGTGAGCGGAACTTTCAGGAGCTGAAGCGACAGCTGACCAACGCACCGATCTTGGTTCTACCCGACCCGAGTCTACCTTATGTGATCTACACGGATGCATCTAGGTCTGGGTTGGGATGTGTTTTGATGCGGGGCGGAACGTGATAGCTTATGGATCGCGGCGGCTTCGACCGCATGAGTAGAACTATCCTACGCATGATCTTGAGTTGGCTGCAGTGATTTATGCGCTGAAGCAATGGAGGCACTACCTACTCGGCAGCAAATTTCAGATTTTCACAGATCATAAGAGTCTGAAGTATCTGTTCACTCAGAAGGAGTTGAACATGAGGCAGCGCAGGTGGCTCGAGTACATCAAGGACTACGATTGCACTATCGAGTACACCGAGGGCAAAGGCAATACAGTGGCCGATGCTCTGAGTAGGAAGTACACTGGCGTGGTCAGAGGAGGTAGTACTGAGGATCGGACTGAGGAGAATGATTTGACGTGCCTTTGGCGCAGGTGGGAGCGCTGGGAGCAGGCTCAGGTATATACTTTGACCATTCATTCGGAGTGGTTGGACCAGTGCGAGAGGCACGGGAGAGGGATCCGAGTTGAAGAAGTTGTCCGGGGAGGACAAAGGGGCACTACTACCGAGGTTTGAGACAGCGGGGTTTGCTATACTTTGGGGATCGGTTGTATGTGCCGGGATCGACTTCTGCGGGATGAGATTCTGACAGAGGCGCACTCGAGCCGTTTGAGCATACACCCCGGGAGTGAGAAGATGTATCAGGACTTGCGTACCCATTTCTGGTGGCCGGGTATGCGGAGACACATTGCCACACATGTGTCCAAGTGTGCCACTTGTCAGCGGGTGAAGGTGGAGCATCAGAAACCGGTGGGGACATTGCAGACCTTGCCCATTCCAGTCAGGAAGTGGGGCAACATCACGATGGACTTTCTGACTGCGTTACCCCTGACCCGGTCTCACCACGATGCCATCTGGGTTATCGTGGACCGTTTGACGAAGTGTGCTCACTTTCTGCCAGTTCGGATGACAGACTCCCTGGAGAAGCTTGCCCATCTGTATATCAGAGAGATTGTGCGGTTACATGGAGTACCAGACTCCATTGTGTCAGATCGGGATCCGCGTTTTACCGCACATTTCTGGGGCGCCTTTCATAAGGCACTGGGCACGCGACTCCATCTGAGTACAGCTTACCATCCCCAAACCGACGGTCAGTCGGAGCGGGTGATTCAGATTCTGGAGGATATGCTGCGGAGCTGTACTTTGGATTTCGGAGGTGATTGGGACAAACAGTTGCCGTTGGTAGAATTTTCATATAATAACAGTTATCAGAGTACAATCGGCATGGCACCGTTTGAGGCGCTGTATGGACGACGGTGCATGACACCGCACTGTTGGACTGAGGCGTCGACGAGATTGAGTGGGTCCCGAGCTCATTGAGGAGACCACCGCAAAGATCAAGTTGATTCAGCGCGGTTGAAGATCATGACGACCGCACCACCTCATATGCGAACAGGCGACGCAGAGACTTGGAGTTTGAGGTGGGCGATAGGGTTTGGCTGAAGGTGGCGCCGATTCGGGGGACAGTCGGTCGGCAGACGGGGTAAGTTGGCCCCAAGGTATATCGGACCGTCACGAGATTACGGAGCGGATAGGCGGGTTGGCCTACAGTTGGCTTTACCTCCGAGCATGTCTGCGGTGCACAACGCTTTTCACGTCGGTATGTTGAAGAAGTGCATCCCGGATCCTGTGCGAGCGATTCCGGTGGAGGAGGTTCACCGGGCGACTTGTCGTATCGGGAGGTACCGATTGCCTTTCTGGGACGCGATACTCGGAAACTACGAAGCAAGTTGATTCCCATGGTCAAGGTTCAGAGGTCACATCATACGGACCGGGAAGCAACTTGGGAAACCGAGCAGGACATCAGAGAGAGATACCCCGAGCAAGATCGGCGTTTGATGCCCCTCTTGGAGGACCAAGAGTCCTAAGGGGGAGGATGTTACGGTCACCCCGAGCGGGTTGCGGCCGGGTGACCCGGGCTCCGATTTTGGCCTCGCGGGTCACGTTTCGGGCGATCGACGGCTCCCGAGTCTTATTCGAGCATCATTTCGCGAACCCTTTCATATTTGAGGTTGTGTGGGTCCCCGGACGTTTCGCCGAAAATATTTTTCCGGCACGGGGTTGCGGAGTTGGCTCGGGACGTACAGCGGGCCCGGTAGCGCTCCCAGGACCTCGGATTGAGGAACCGTTTGCGGATTTGGAATCGTGGAGCGACCGGAGATTTTTACGGAGCATATTTTCTGAGCGGGGACGTGCGGTCCCGGCGACTCCCGGGGCTGCAGGCGGAATCCCGGGGCTCGGGATGGAATTTCTCCGACGGCTCCAGAGTAAGTCATGTTATATTTTAAGGTGGATTTTATGGATATTTTTGTGGAATTTTGTCATGACGGGTTGTGGCTTAGGTTATTATGCGGCCACGCCGGGATTCGTTCGGGATCAGCGAGCTCGGTAGGACGCTACGGAAGGGTAAATAAATATTTGAAAAATGTTTTATTAATGTTATAATATTCTGAGGATTCTGGTCAGTTTTGGGTTCGTTTGGAGTTCGTTACCTATAATTGGGATTTAATTGCAAAGATTTGGAGAATTAGTGGGTTAGATGGTAATTAACCCAAAAGTTAAAAATAATTTGGGCCTGGTTTGGGCCTTGAGTCGGCAGCAGCAAACTGCTGGGACACTTGTCCCATTTCTATTAAATAGGAAAAGGGAAGAGATATATAAGGGATTTAATACTTGATAATTCACAAAACAAAATTCATTTCATCTTCTTCTTCCTTTCTTTCTTCTTCTCGCCGCCAAGCTCTTCCTTCTCTAAGCTCCATGTTCTTCACCCTTCCTTGCTGAAATTTCAAGGGGATTAGGTCCAAAAGATTGGTAAGCTCCTTCTCTTCTTCTCTTGCAAATTTGAAACAAGGATTTGAGTGAGAAAAGAGATGGTTTTCAAGCTATGAACTTACTCTTGTCTACATGCTAGAGTAATCTTCTTCCTCCCATCTTTTAGTATGTTGTTCTTGGGCTTGAGGGGAGTAGGAATCTATGGTTGGTTGTTGGAAAACTCCAAGGAATGGAAGAACCCTAGGGGTGCCGAATTATTGATGAATTTTCCAAAATTGTGTGTGTTTGTGTTCTTGAATCATGCTTCAAGTATGTTGTTCCTAGCATGATTCTAAGACTATCTATGGTTTTAATTTGATGGAAAACAAGTTGAGGGAAAAATCCCTCTTTGCCGAAATCTTCAAGCTAGGGTTTATGTTGATTTTGGTTGATTTAAGTGGAATTGGTTAGTAATCTTGGATTAGAAGTGTAATTGGTAATTAAAGAGAGCTAATGGAACTTTGTTTGGATTGAAATGGAAGTTGGGTGAGAAATCCCTAACTTGGCGAAATTATTAAGGAAGAGGTTTTGTGATTTTGGTGTAATTGGTTAGTAATATTGTTTAGGTAGTGTAATTGGTGATTAGTGTGATTAATTGGAAGCTTGAATGGTTTGATTTGGAAGTGTGGTGAAAAATTGGTTAAGGGTCAAAATGTTCAAGTGAAACTTTTTCCATGTTAAGGTTGTGTTTTGGTTAAATTGGATGCTAAATTGGTAATGTGGGTGGAAGTAGGTGCGTTATGATGTTTGAAATACCATTTTCGGGTTAGAAATGAGAAAGTTAGTTTTATACGGGTTTACTGGGAAAAGTGTCTGGAATGCGGGTTTAAGGGTTGGAATATGTTTGTGGGTGTTGGAATAATAAGGTTCTAGCTCGGTTCGTGAAACCGAGCTTTCTGTGGGATTTTGCGGGAAAGTGCGAGTTTGTGCGGAAATTGCTTTCTGGGGTTTGTTTGGATGTGTTCTGATCCAATTATGGTTGTACAGCTTGATTCTGCGTTGGTGGAATAGCGCGGACCCGTAGGAGCCAAGTTGTGCGTTTCGGGTCGGGAGTCGGGATTTTCCGAGTGTTGGGCTGCGGGGCAGCGTTTCTGAGGTAAGGGCTTAATTGGGTAAAATGTATGTTTGTTACGCTCCGTATATGTTATCGTGTATGATACTTTTGTTGTATTCGTATATTTTATTATTATATGATCTGATTCGTGACGAGACCCGTATGGTTGGAGAGACCACGGGTGCTCCTTGGTTACATTCTGCGTATCCGCACCGGAGTGCCGATACTTGCGTTACGTGACCCTACGGCGGTTTGGGGATAGCGACCCCAGCCGGTACCGTGCTATACATTGCATTACGATCTGTGTATTCTGACCTCTGCTGAGGGCTGTCGTTACGGGTCGTTCTGGCGGTTGGACCGCATGTGATGGGTTCCGATTTAATTTATGTTTTATGTTCATATGTATATGTACATGTTGTGGTATTACATTTTGCGAGTTCGATTGTCGCCCTATGGGCAACCGCACTTTTACCTTAAGCCCTCATCGGGTCCTTTCGAGGACTCACCCTTTTATCTGTTTACCACTTTCAGGCCGTCACGACAAGCAACCGGCGGAGTAGAGATTCGCGGTGCTTCCTTCATTTGAGGTTGTGGTTGCAGCAGCAGTACCACGTGCGGAGGTCGCTTCAGATTCCGCGCTAGGTATTTATATGATTTTGTTTATTGGCTCTGTAGCTGTAACTGCATGCATATAGATCAGATCATAGTTTTGTATATGTCGTATATATATATACACCGAGATATATTCTCTCGTCTGTCTGTCTCGAGTCGTGGGCGGAGCCACGACATCCCAATAGTGGAAAAGGTATAATTCAGACTTGGTGATTCATTGTTTGTAGTGATGCATGTTGGGTGATTTACCATGAACTGCATATTTGGTAAAGATTGATATGTTATGCATGCTTGCCTTGTACGAATATCTAGGTTGCTAGTTACCACTTGATTATTCTGCATTTGAGCTCGATGCTCCGCTGCCGCGTTTTCCGTCGTAATTCCTGTTTCCGACGTCGCGGCCGGCTCCGCCTCCGCAACCGGGCGGGGTGGCTGTGACACAAGTGCCCTAGACCAGGCGATGACCTGGTCCTCTACCTCGCCACCTCTGACAGGAGCGTCGCCTCTGTCCTTATCAAGGAAGAGGCTGCCAAACAATGGCCGATCTATTACACCAGCCATACTCTCCAAGATACGAAACAAGGTATCCCCCTCTCCAAAAGGCTATATTGTCTCTTGTATATGCAGCAAGGAAGCTCAAACCCTACTTCCAAGGGCACACAATTATAGTCCGGACGGACTTACCGATTCAGGATATCCTGGGGCGGCCCGAACATTCAGGGCGCCTCGCCAAATGGTGCATCGAACTTGGTGGGTGTAACATCAACTATGAGCCCGGAAAAGCAATTAAGGGCCAGGCCCTCGCCGACTTCATTGCGGAGTTCTCGGATGTCAACATCATCCCGGCCCTGTGCGGGGGCCCCACACCTCAACCCATTCCTCCGAATGGGACTTATTTGTGAATGGCTCATCCAAGCTTGAATCCCCGCAGGGGTGTTTATCTATGTGGACCCCTAGGTATGGAAGTATTCGTTCGTGTCTCTTTTCAATTTCAAGTAACTAACAATGTTGCAGAATATGAGGCCCTCATCGCGGCTCAAACTCGCCAAAAGGGCAGGCATTCGCCGCCTCCATGACCACTGGCGACGCAATCGGTGATTCACTGAGTCCAAGGGTGTCACAGCCACCCCGCCCGGTTGCGGAGGCGGAGCCGGCCACGACGTCGGAACAGGAATTACGGCGGAAAACGCGGCAGCGGAGCATCGAGCTCAAATACAGAACAAACGAGTATCGACTAGCAACCTACAGAACCCATACATGGCAAGTATACATGATAACTTGACAAAATACCAACCAAGCAGTTCATGGTATACCAAACATTGCTCATCGCAACAACCACAGAAACACTGAATTCATATCATAACAAATCCAATATAGGCAAGTCGGGGCTCCGCCCTCGACTCAGAAGACATCAAAGGCAGAATATATTTCCAATCATATGACATATACAAATTCATGATCTGATCTACATGCATGCAGCTACAGCTACAGAGCCATTAAACAAAATCCTATGTATATACCTAAGTGCGGAATCAGAAGCCTCTCGCTCAAGAATTCCCGCACGTGGTACCTCGCTGCATGTAACCCAAAATGTCAGGAAGCACCGCGGATCTCTATTCCGCTGGTTGCTTGTCAGACTGCCTGAAAGATGGTAAACAAATAAAAGGGTGAGTCCTCGAAAGGACCCAGTAAGGGCTTAAGGTAAAAGTGCAGTTTGCCTGTGGCAACAATCAACTCGCAAAACAGAATATCACAACATATGCATGTACATATAAACATAAAGTATAACGAAAATCAGAAACCAACATATGCGGTCCAACCGCCAGAACGACCCGTAACGACAGCCCTCAACAGAGGTCAGAATATACAGATCGTAATGTAATGTAAGCACGGTACCGGCCGGGGTCGCGAGCCCCAAACTGCCGTAGGGTCACGAATGCAAGTATCGGCACTCGGTGCGGATACGCAGAATGTCGGCACCCCTTCAGTGCGGACACAAAACAGAAGTATCGGCACTCCTGGTGCGGATACGCAGAATGTCGGCACCCTTCAAGGCGGACACGTAATGTAACATCTAATAACAAAAATACATAAACATAAACGAAGTAACATTACCCGATAACCATACACGTAACGGAATAGGAACCCGGGCCTCTAAGGTCATCCGGCCTTGAAACGTAACAAACATACATTTTACCAAATTAAGCCCTTACCTCAAACGCGCCCGCAGCCCAAAACTCGGAAAATCCCGACTTCCGACCCGTAATGCCCAACTTGGCTCCTAAGGTTCCACGCTACTCCACCAATACGTAATCAAGCCGGATAACCATAGTTGAGTCGAACACATCCAAATAATCCCGTAAAGAAATTCTCGCACAAACCCGCACTTTCCCTTCATCGAAACTTACTTCTCTTCATATCTAAGTTCTTCTTGGGTGAGTTTTGGCATGTGCACAACCTGTGCGCAAGCTGTGCGCAACTCCGTGCACAACTGTGCACAAACTCCGTGCACAACCAGGTGCTGTCAGGCGCAAGCAAGTGCGCGCCGCACAAGGCTGTGCACAAGGCCAGGCGCAAGGCTGCGCACAGCGCTGCGCACAAGGCTGCGCACGCACAAGGCTGTGCGCAGCGCAAGGCTGCGCGCTGCACAAGGCTGTGCACAACTCTGCGCAAGAAGCTCTGCGCTGCGCACATATTTCGTGGCCGCACTGTAAGGCAGAGCTCGAATTTACACATCAATAATTCGGCATTTAGGGTTTCTTCAAACTAAGGAGTTTTTCCAAAATCCAACCATAGATTCTTACTCCTCTCAAGCCCAAGAATAACATACTAAAATTTGGAAGCAAGAGGATCATCAAAACTCATAGCAAAGAACAAACACAAAATCCTCTCTAAACCCATTTTCCATCCAAATTCATGCTTCCAACCTTACAAAGAGAAGAAGAGGAGAAACTTACCAATGATTTGCACCCAAAACCTTGTTGATTCTTGGCCAAATGAAGAACCAAAGAAGCTTCATGAATAGTACCCATGGCTGCCTTTGTTTCGGCAGAGAAGGAAGAAAGAAGAAGAAAGAAGAAGAAAATGAAAAGAGATGGATTAATAAGGTTTTTTATACTATATATATATCCCATACTTCTCATCTTAAATTGAAATAGGACATGTGTCCCTTATCCTTCCCACAAAATGCTGCCGAATTAATCAGCTGCTGCTGCCCATACGTTTTTTTTTTTTTGTTAATTTTGCACCCCTTTGCAAATTAACTCCCAATTTTCCGAAAGTTCCAATTCTTTTTGCCCAAAAATAATTACCGAATTCCAAAATTAATGAAACTCGGACACAATCTTCAGAATATTATAACATTCACAGAACATTTTTCAGAAGTTCATTTACCATTCCGGAGTGTCCTACCGAGCTCGCTGAACCCGAACCAAAACCCGACGTGCGAGCGTGTCAACCTGAACCGAAATTCCGTCACCCCAAAATTCTATAAAAATACCCATAAATTCCATCTTAAATTGTAATACAACTTATCCCAAAGCCGACAGAAAATTTCCATCCCGAGCCCCGGGATTCCCGTCCCGAGCCCCGGGAGTCGCCCGAACCGAACGTCCCGCCCCAAATATTAAACTCCACAAACACCTCCGGACATTCTCACGACTCCAAAACTGCAAACGGCTTCCCAAACTGAAATCTCAAGAGCGCTACCGAGCCCGGCCAGTACGTCCCGAGGCGACCCCGACAACCCCGGCGCAGAAAAATATTTTCGGCGGAAACGTCCGGGGACCCACACGACCTCAAATACGGAAGGGTTCGCCAAAATGATACTCGGATAGGGCTCGGGAGCCGTCGAACGCCGAAAACGTGACCCGCAGCCAAAACCGAGCCCCGGTCACCCGGCCGCAACCCGCTCGGGGTGACCGTAACATTCTCCCCTTAGAACTCTTGGTCCTCCAAGAGTAGCTCGAACCAACCAGACAGTGTCGCTACCAACCGTAAAATATAAACATTCCTCTAACCTGTAACAATCGGACCACCGTATCGGTGCGGCGGGAGTGGTAGTTTAGACTACCATACAGAGCCTCACGGCGTCCCACCCTCCGGGTGCATCTTATTGCACCCGAGTCAGCTTGCCGGTATTTCTACCAGACAACCCTGCATAAGATCGAACCTAAATCTAACTGATCCACAACAGGCTATCCTGGAAGGTACCGCATAAAACAGAAACAGTTGGGGGGGGTAAGGTCAACCTAACAACTTACTCTGGAAACTCATGATAACCGATATAACTCGGGGTAACTCGCCCCGCCTATCAAATCTTACTGTTCCTCTGAACGGTGCTACCTCCAGTCAAATTCTATTACCAAACTCAGATTCCAGAGCTCTACGGCGACGGTTCGTACAAACAGTGGTGTAGTCATTCGCGGTTTCAATCCGCGCCTGTAACCATCTGATCTTTGCCGTAGACTCCTCAAAAAGCTTGGGTCCCAGCTTAACCCGATCAGACGCATCTGTCCAACAGTATGGTGTCATACACCTCCCGCATAACACCTCATGGGTGCCACGTCAAACGTAGTCCGAAAGCAATTGTTGTACGAGAACCCTATCAACGCAATCGCTAGCCCCAAACTCCTCCAAAATCCAAAGTACAGATTCGCAACATATCCTCCAATATCAGAATCACCCGCTCCGACTGTCCGTCCGTCTGTGGGTGATAAGCTGTATTCAGATGGAGTCGCGTGCCCAGCGCTTCATGAAAAGTAATCCAGAACCGTGCTGTAAAACGCGGATCACGGTCAGATTCAATGGAGTCTGGCGCTCCAGGTAAACGTACAATCTCCCTGATGTAAAGCCGGGCAAGCTTCTCCAGAGGGTCTGTGACCCGAATAGGCAGAAAGTGTACGCACTTTGTCAGCCGATCCACAAAACCCAGATAACATCATGGCGAGACCGTGTCAGGGGCAGTGCCGTCAGAAAGTCCATAGTAACATTACCCCACTTCCAGACTGGAATGGGCAAAGTCTGCAGTGTCCCTGCCGATTCCAGATGCTCAAACTGCTCGAGTGTGCCTCCTCGAAAATCTCATTCCAGAACTCCTGATCCTCTGATACACAAAGGCGGTCTCAGAAGTATAGCAATCCCTGCCTATACTGAAATGTCGGTAACAGATAAACTATTCTCTTATCTTCCCTAGATAACTTCTTCAACACCAAATCTCTACCTTGCGCTTCGCGCATCCTATCAAGCCACTCAGAATGTATAATAAGTGTAATAACCTGGGCACGCTCCCAGAGCTGCCACCTGTGCCAAAGGCTTGTCAGATCACTCTCCTCAGATCTGTCCCCAACATTTCATCCCTTAACTAATCCGGTATACTTCGCCAAAGGCATCGGCAACCGTGTTGCCCATGCCGAGATGTACTGATACAAAGAACCGTAGTCCTTAATGTATTCGAGCCATCTATGCTGCCTCAAATTAAGCTCCTTTTGCGTAAACAGATATTTCAGACTCTTATGGTCGGTAAGAATCTGAAATTTACTACCAAACAGATATTGCTTCCAATGTTTCAGCGCGTAAATTACTATAGCCAACTCCAGATCATGTGTCAGTCAGTTCAGCTCATGCGGTCGCAGCTGCCTCGACCCATAAGCTACCACAAAACGCTCTTGCACCAACACACACCCCAAACTGGATGTGGAGGCATCCGTATATAATTCACATACGGTAAGATCGGATCTGAAAGAGTCAGAATCGGAGCGTTAGTCAACTACCGCCTCAACTTCAAAATTCTGCTCACACCTATCGATCAGATAAATCGTTGACCCTTCCCGGTCAATCGCGTAAGCGGAGATGCCGTAATAGAAAATCCCAAGACAAACCTCCGATAAAATCCTGCTAACCCTGTGGAGCTCTTGATCTCCCGTGCCGTGGTAAGTTGTTTCCAATCCCGAACCGCCTCACCTACTCTGGATCCACGCATGCACCATGCTCAGATATAATGTGTCCTTAAAGGTGACTTCCCGAATCAGTAACTCACACTTTGAGAATTTAGCATAAAGCTGATGTTCCCAAAGTGTCTCGTAACTACCCTCGGATGCTCCCGATGCGAGTCCGCATCCCGAGAATATATCGAATATCATCAATAAAACCACCAGAAATGAGTCCAAGTACGGTCGGAACACCCGATGCATCGATCCATGAATGCCACGAACATTGGTCAGCCCGAACGGCATGACCGTAAACTCAAAGTATCCAAGCCGGGTGCGAAAAGCGCCTTAGGTATGTCCTCTACCTTCACCCTAAGCTGAAAATACCCAGATCAGAGATCAATCTTTGAGAAAACCCTCAATCCCCGAAGTTGATCAAAAAGATCGTTAGTCCTCGGTAACGGATACTTATTCTTCCCAATAAGAGCATTCAACCGTCTGTAATCAATACAAAGTTAGAGTGTCCCATCATTCTTCTTAACAAACAATACCAGAGCACCCCACGCTGAAATGCTCGGTCGGACGAAACTCTTTTGCTGTAATTCCTCCAGTTACTTCTTCTACTCCTGCATTTCGTAAATAGGCATCCGATAAGGAGGAATAGATATCGGAGCAGTACCCGACTGCGGGTGGATCTCAAACACAATTTCCCGCGACCCGAAACCCAGAAACCTTTCTTTTTCAACCTTCTGGACCTCAGAATCTGTCAATTCAAGCTGGATTAGCAACTTTACCAACCACACTACCAAACTACACCCCCGACCCAAAATCGAAAATCCGGCAGAATTTCGGTAAAATCCCAGTTTTCCGCAGAAACATCAGAATTCAGAACCGATTCAGAACATGCAAGATTTCACTTCAATAATCACAAATCAATCCACAGAACACATCAAATTCAACAGAAACTCCCAACATAATCAGTCAAAAATTCGGCCAAAAGGTGAGTTCTCACCCGTGTTGTGTTTTCAACGATCCAGCGTTATTTCCCTAATCCTTACCTACCCAACATCAACATATATGAACCACACAACGATCCAACGGTTCAATCCCATCAAAACTCAGATCTAAGCCAAGAACATCAACTTCCCAATATTGCCAAATACTCAACAGAATCGAACCATAACTCAGATAGACGTAGTACTCGAGTTGCTGATCAACTTCCCAGTTGAACTCTCGGACCAAGAAGCAATCTAGAGCAAGCTTTGGAAGCTTGTAAAACACAACAATGGTGGTTTTAGAGAGAGGAAGAATTCGGCAGTGAAGAAGGAAGAAGAATACGTTTGCATTTTTGCAAGACCCGCCAAAACTTAAGTCTTGTATTAATAAGTCATGTACTTTGCACATGACATCCTTTTTGACATCATAGTGAATCATAATCACTAGAAATAACAAGAGACCAAGTCCAATACTTTCCACTAATCACATTTCGCCAAGTGTCACACTTGGCTCGCCTGAGCCCGAAAATGCCCGAAACCGTAATTTCGCCCCGTAACATTTTTCTTCACGTAAAAATGTAAATTATATCCCCGACTCCAGATCTTCCTCAAAACCGCAAATCTGAGTCCCGAGTCACTCCCGGGAGCCGTTTCTCTTCCCAGAATCCCCGAAAATCGTCCGACGGCAACCCCCCGGCCCCGAATAATATTTTCCGCGGAAATGTCCTAGACACTACCGTGACACTAGAAATCGATATCGTCAATCCGAACTCCGGTTCGTAATCTGAAGCAACCGACCGAGTAGCCGCTGGCCCCGACGGCCAACCGGCTCGAATAGCCTCCTCCAGGAGTTTGTCAATTCCCGCAAACCAAGTCTCTACTACCTCCGGCCCTCCTCGGCCGCCGAACCTCGGGGATTCAAACTCAAACCTCTCCAAAAGTCCAACCTCGTCGATCGGTGTCTCGATCTCCCGTCGTTGATAGGACCGACGAGAAGTCTAGGTGTCGTAGTGACCACGCTCCTGAGTCATTCACTTACCAATTCCAAAGCTATAGCAAGCAAGTGGCTAAAGTCTCGCTATCACCACTGATCAAAATGCCCTTACCGTGGCATAAACAGATTTTCCCCGCTCGCCGCCCCGAACCAGCTAAGTGGCGGTAATACCAAATCGAGAGGGGTCCCTACGACAGCCTAAGCCTCGGGGTGGTGAGTGTGGTTGTTCAGACTCGGGTCACGCCGAACCCGTATCCTATTCCACGGAGGTGTGGGATCCCAGTCCCGCCTCCGGTACCAAATCACGCTATCAACGCGTGTTAACCATATCTCAAAAATTTCAGACCAAACACGCGTGTGAATCCAACTGAGACAGTTCAGACCAAACAGAGTCCGGAAAAGTCGGTCACTCCTAATCTCTACGAAGCTAGCAGCAGTTTTCTAAGGCTCGTAGTGTAATGCAATGCATGATGCAAGGATTCTTTTCGTAATCCCAAACTAAATAATAGTCCATAACATAGAATCGATCATGCTTATAATCACGGAATCACTTCATATAACACCCACACCTTCCATAATGCTCCAAAGAACCGCCACCGCTCCACACGCATTCCGAAATGGTTCAAATAAGGAGTTGATCAGGCTCCGCATCGAACCACTCTGAATGAAGTGTAAACCAAGAGCTTGCCCTTCAAGTCATCTTCTTACAGTACTTACCCATGAACAGACTTATCTTACTCCAAAAGTCCACACTCGGACTTGTATACTTGCCTTCCACATTCCATACCCAAAACCAAACATACTTTACCTTTTGGGTCATTCCGACCCGACCTGCTCTGATACCAACTTGTCACAGCCACCCCGCCCGGTTACGGAGGCGGAGCCGGCCGCGACGTCGGAAACAGGAATTACGGCGGAAAACGCGGCAATGAGCATCGAGCTCAAATACGTAACAAACGAGAATCGACTAGCAACCTAAAACCCATACATGGCAAGTATACATGATAACTCGACAAAATACCAACCAAGCGTTCATGGTATACCAAACATTGCTCATCGCCAACAACCACGAAGCACCGAATTCATATCATAACAAATCTAATATAGGCAAGTCGGGCTCCGCCTCGACTCGTAAGACATCAAAGGCGTAATATATCTCAAATCATATACACATATACAAATTCATGATCTGATCTACATGCATGCAACTACAACTACAGAGCCATTAAACAAAATCCTATATATATACCTAAGTGCGGAATCGAAGCCTCTCGCTCAAGAATTCCCGCACGTGGTACCGCCGCCGCTATGTAACCCGAAATGTCGGAAGCACCGCGGATCTCTATTCCGCTGGTTGCTTGTCGATCGCCTGAAAGATGGTAAACAAATAAAAGGGTGAGTCCTCGAAAGGACCCGAAGGGCTTAAGGTAAAAGTGCGGTTTGCCCACATGTGGCAACAATCAACTCGCAAAACAGAATATCACAACATATGCATGTACATATAAACATAAAGTATAACGAAAATCAGAAACCAACATATGCGGTCCAACCGCCAGAACGACCCGTAACGACAGCCCTCAACAGAGGTCAGAATATACAGATCGTAATGCAATGATAGCACGGTACGGGCCGGGGTCGCGAGCCCCAAACTGCCGTAGGGTCACGTAACGTAAGTATCGGCACTCGGTGCGGATACGCAGAATGTCGGCACCCCTTCGGTGCGGACACGTAATGTATCGGCACTCCGGTGCGGATACGCAGAATGTCGGCACCCCTTCAAGGCGGACACGTAATGTAACATACCATAATAACAATAATACATAAACATAAACAAGTATCATTACTCGTTATACATACACGTAAGGAATAGGAACCCGGGCCTCTAAGGTCATCCGGGCCTTGAAACGGAACAAACATACATTTTACCAAATTAAGCCCTTACCTCAAACGCGCCCGCAGCCCAAAACTCGGAAAATCCCGACTTCCGACCCGTAATGCCCAACTTGGCTCCTAAGGTTCCACGCTACTCCACCAATACGTAATCAAGCCGATAACCATAGTTGAGTCGAACACATCCAAATAATCCCGTAAAGAAATTCTCGCACAAACCCGCACTTTCCCTTCATCGAAACTTACTTCTCTTCATATCTAAGTTCTTCTTGGGTGAGTTTTGGCATGTGCACAACCTGTGCGCAAGCCTGTGCGCAAGCCTGCAACAACCTGTGCACAAGCCTGCGTGCACAAGCCTGCGTGCACACCTGGCGCAAGGTTGTGCGCCGCGCACAAGGTGTGCACACCAGGCGCAAGGTGTGCGCCGCGCACAAGGCTGTGCACACAAGGCTGTGCGGCGCAAGGTTGTGCGCGGCGCACAAGCACAAGGCTGCACAACCTCGTGCGCAAGCCTGTGCGCTGCGCACATATTTCGTGCTGCACCAGAAGCAGAGCTCGAATTTACACATCAATAATTCGGCATTTAGGGTTTCTTCAAACTAAGGAGTTTTTCCAAAATCCAACCATAGATTCTTACTCCTCTCAAGCCCAAGAATAACATACTAAAATTTGGAAGCAAGAGGATCATCAAAACTCATAGCAAAGAACAAACACAAAATCCTCTCTAAACCCATTTTCCATCCAAATTCATGCTTCCAACCTTACAAAGAGAAGAAGAGGAGAAACTTACCAATGATTTGCACCCAAAACCTTGTTGATTCTTGGCCAAATGAAGAACCAAAGAAGCTTCATGAATAGTACCCATGGCTGCCTTTGTTTCGGCAGAGAAGGAAGAAAGAAGAAGAAAGAAGAAGAAAATGAAAAGAGATGGATTAATAAGGTTTTTTATACTATATATATATCCCATACTTCTCATCTTAAATTGAAATAGGACATGTGTCCCTTCCTCCTTCCCAAAAGATCTGCTGAATTAATCAACTGCTGCAGCCCATACGTTTTTTTTTTTGTTAATTTTGCACCCCTTTGCAAATTAACTCCCAATTTTCCGAAAGTTCCAATTCTTTTTGCCCAAAAATAATTACCGAATTCCAAAATTAATGAAACTCGGACACAATCTTCAGAATATTATAACATTCACAGAACATTTTTCAGAAATTCATTTGCCCTTCCGGAGTGTCCTACCGAGCTCGCTGAACCCGAACCAAAACCCGACGTGCGAGCGTGACAACCTGAACCGAAATTCCGTCACCCCCAAAATTCTATAAAAATACCCATAAATTCCATCTTAAATTCAAACACAACTTACCCCACAGCCGACAGAAAATTTCCATCCCGAGCCCCGGGATTCCCGTCCCGAGCCCCGGGAGTCGCCCGGAACCGAACGTTCCGCCCCAAATATTAAACTCCACAAACACCTCCGGGACATTCTCACGACTCCAAAACTGCAAACGGCTTCCCAAACTGAGATCTCAAGAGCGCTACCGAGCCCGCTGTACGTCCCGAGGCGACCCCGACAACCCCCCGGCGCCAGAAAAATATTTTCGGCGGAAACGTCCGGGGGACCCACACGACCTCAAATCCGGAAGGGTTCGCCAAAATGATACTCGGATAGGGCTCGGGAGCCGTCTGAACGCCGAAAAACGTGACCCGCAGCCAAAACCGGAGCCCGGTCACCCGGCCGCAACCCGCTCGGGGTGACCGTAACAAAGGGTGCGCCGAATGCAAGGACGCCACCTGGTCAAATACCTTAAGTTGGTGAACGCCTTGCGGACCAACTTTGAAGAGGTCATCTTCATACATGTTCCTCGCTCCGAGAACACTACGGCGAGACATCTTTGTCAAAGGGAAAGACTCCCCCACCTCGGCCACCCCGGCCAGTCCTTCCATCACAAAAGCCATTGACATTGCCTCTCCGGCAACACATGATCCGGCCGCAGACTGGAGAAACCCTATTATTGCTGAGCTAAAAGCCAGCACCACAGATCCCTGTGCTCACAAACGGGCCATCCGCTTCGTCCTCATTGATGACCAATTATGGCATCGCGGGTTTGCGGCGCCTTTACAACGGTGTCTCAAAGACACCCCGAGGGACACTGTCTTGGATACTCTCCACCAGTGGCAACCGTGGCGCACACATCGCTGCAGAGGCACTTGCCCACAAAGCCCTTCGTCAAGGGTACTACCGGCCTAACTTGAAAAAGGATGCCGCCGCAGTGGTCAAAACATGCCACCAAGTGCGGATCAACTCTCGCATCCAGATCGCTATCTACAGAATCTCCAAAGACCGACAAACCCGGTGCCCTTTGCCCTATGGGGCCTTGACCTCATTGGTCCGATGCCGATCGCTCCAGTGCCGCACGCTTCGTGTGGTTGCGGTTGATTATTTCTCTAAATGGGTCGAAGTAGAACCCCCGGTCTCCATCACTTCCGCCAAGATCATCAAATTCTGTGGAAAAATCTTGTCTGCCGCAGACGGCAGCCCTCGTGCTATTATTACAGATAATGGCACTCAATTTGCCAGTCACAGCGTCCAACAGTGGGCCCAAGACAATAATGTCTCGCATGCTTTTCGCCGCATGGCGCACCCCGATCTAATGGGCAGGTTGAGGTCACCAACCGCACCCTTAAGGAAGGCCTCAAGAAACGCCTTGAGGGGGCCAAAGGCCACCGGGTAGATGAACTCCTCGTATATGGCGCAGACGCGCTCCTGCCTATTGAGGCAGACCTCCCTACGATCCATATGATCAACTTCACTGACGAAGCCAACGCTCAAGGGCTTCGCGCCAAACTCGACTTAATCGAGGAACTGCGCGAGGGCGCCCGCCTTCGCATGTCTGCCCTCAAACAGACTCGGTCTTCACCATAATGCCCGGTAAAACCCAAGGCACTACAGCAAGGGGCCTTGCCCTGCTCAAGTCGGCCCTCACCGCTAGCGACCCTAAACAGGTGTCTTGCGACCAAACCGGGACGGACCTTATATTGTTCATAAACAAATCCGCCCAGAGTCTATGAACTGCAAGACCATGATGGTCGTCTTCTTCCCGCAACATTCATGCGGATGACATGCGCCCATATTACGTGTAAGCCCTCGGTCTTACGTCTTCAATTCAATAAAATACATGTGTATTCCTTCTGTCTTACAGACTTTACATGGCATTACAAATGCCCCCTCCGTCGCCTTCGGCACCCAACTGGTCAGACTGGCCATTTGCCTAAATCACGGCATCGACCTTGTCGAGTCTCACTTGCGCACCCACACAGGGGAATCCCCGAGGTCTCGCCACAGTGGTTGCGGGTCTCATTCCCCAACCGACCTTCAACTCGCCCCGCCCCAAGGGTAATCCCCTTGCGCTGCGGAAGGGTAACCCCATTTGGGCTCCTTCAGGGAGGTATATGTGTAAGTCGTCCTCGCACGCCACAGCAGACCTTCCGCTCGGACTTCTCCACACAGGTGGTTGCTGTTCTCATTACCCAACTGCCCTTCTACTCACACCGCCCCAAGGGTAAACCCCTTGTGCTTTGCGGAAGGGTAACCCCCTTTGGCTCCTTGGGGAGGTCTATGTGTAAGTCGTCCTCGCACGCCACAGCAGACCTTCCGCTCGGACTTCTCCACACGCTTGGTTGCGGGTCTCATTCCCCAACCGACCTTCAACTCGCCCCGCCCCAAGGGTAATCCCCTTGCGCTGCGGAAGGGTAACCCCCTTTTGGCTCCTTCAGGAAGGTCTATGTGTAAGTCGTCCTCGCACGCCACAACAGACCTTCCGCTCGGACTTCTCCACACAGTGGTTGCGGGTCTCATTCCCAACCGACCTTCAACTCGCCCGCCCCAAGGGTAATCCCCTTGTCTTTGCGGAAGGGTAACCCCTTTGGCTCCTTCAGGAGGTCTATGAGTAAGTCGTCCTCGCACGCCACAGCAGACCTTCCGCTCGGACTTCTCCACACGAGGTGGTTGCGGGTCTCATTCCCGACCGACCTTCAACTCGCCCCGCCCCAAGGGTAATCCCCTTGTCTTTGCGGAAGGGTAACCCCTTTTGGCTCCTTCAGGGAGGTCTATGTGTAAGTCGTCCTCCAACGCCACAACAGACCTTCCGCACGGGCTACTCAACACAGTAACGGGTCTCACTCCCCAGAACCTCAGATGGTTCTCCACTTGTCTCAACAAGTGCCCTGCTGCCTTCACCGACGCGCAACTTCAGGCCCGAGGTAAATTAAGTTTTCACTTCCTTCTTATCATATAAATGATGAGCACTCTGCAGGGGTCTTCTACTTGGTACACTGTACACTACCCAAGGGCTTACTCCCTGAAAAGTTGCCCTAAAAAGGGCCCTCTAACTTGTCTCAACAAGGGGTCTCCATCTCGGCGTATCTCAACAACTGTGCCCACAAATTATCTAGAAAGGTATATGTGGCTTCGCCATTGCGGATCTTAAGTGCCTCGTCACTATGAACTCAAACCGAGTCCCAGCCTTCTTGACAAGCGATCTCGTGGCCTCATTGCGAACCCCGGAAAGACTTCTCTCCATAAGCGGGACTTAGCCTATGGTTGTTAACTTAGCTAACGTGCCCTACACCGCTATCGCAAAATAAAGCGAGACTACAAGATAGTAAAGGTAAAATGAAATTTTACTTCATCTACTGTATCAAAATAATGCATGAATACAGGTATTTTTGGTCCACAAAAATGGGAGGGGCGTCCACAAGTTGGGGCCTCCATCCTAGTCCAGAAGGGCATACCAGGCTGCGCCCATCTTCTTTCCTTGCTCCCCCCAGTCGAGCAAGGCCTCCACTGTCGGATCGCTGGTGTTGGCAGCATCCAGAATCCCAAGACTCAGCTCTGGGAACGCCTTCTCCACTTGGAAGCGGCATCGTAGCCAGCCTTCCTCATAGGCTTGCGCCCTTGCCTCACCTTGGGCTTGAATCTCACCGAGCTTCTCCATCAGTCGAGGCATCCGCCCAGGGATGGGAACCTTGATGGAGGAAAAGGACTCGTGATCCTCATCTTCAAAGGGAGGATAGGCCCAAAGCCTTCTCCATCTCCCATACGGAGACCATTGCCTTCTCCGGGCCCAAAGCCTTCTCCATCTCCCATACGGGGATCAGGAGCTTCTTGGGGTTAGTAGGATATTATCAGAGGTTTGTACCAGGGTTTTCTATTCTGGCATCTCTGCTTACGCAGTTGACCAAGAAGGGTCAACAGTTTATCTGGTCAGAGAAGTGCGAGTGGAATTTCCAGGAGTTGAAGCGGCAGTTGACTGACGCTCCGATTCTGATTCTTTTAGATCCAAGCTTACCGTATGTGATTTATACGGATGCTTCCACGTCCGGTTTGGGGTATGTGTTGATGCAGGAGCGTATTGTGGTAGCTTATGGGTCGACGCAATGCGACCGCATGAGCTGAACTAACCGACACATGATCCGGAGTTGGCTGCAGTGATTTATGTGTCAAACATTAGAAGCAATATATGTTAGATAATAAATTTCAGATTCTTACTGATCATAAGAGTCTGAAATATCTGTTTATGCAGAAGAAGCTTAATATGAGGCAGCGCAGATGGCTGGAATACATTAAGGACTATGATTGTAGTATCGAGTACATCTCTGGCAAGGGCAACACGGTTGCCGATGCACCGGCAGAAGTATACCGGGTTGGTTAAGGGAGGAAATGTTGGGGATCGATCCGAGGAGAGTGATTTGACATGCCTTTAGCACGGGGAAGCTCGGGAGCGTGCTCGAGTTTAGACACTTACTATACATTCTGAGTGGCTTGACAGGGAGCGCGAGGCGCAAGGTAGAGATCCGGGGTTGAGGAAATTATCTGGGGAAGATAAGGGTTTATTTGTTACCGGCGTTTCAAGATAGGCAGGATTGCTATACTTTCGAGACCGCCTTTATGTACCGGAGGATCGGGAGTTCGGAATAAGATTTTAGAGGAGGCACGGTCGGCAGTTTGAGCATCAGAAACTGGCAGGGACACTGCAGACTTTGCCCATTCCAGTTAGGAAGTGGGGCAATGTTACTATGGACTTTCTGACTGCACTGCCTCTGACACGGTCTCGTCATGATGCTATCGGGGTTTTTGTGGATCGGTTGACAAAGTGCGCACACTTTCTGCCTATTCGGCCGCTGCACCCTCTGAGAAGCTTGCCCGGCTTTACATCGGGGAGATTGTACGATTACATGGAGTACCGGACTCCATTGTATCGACCGTGATCCGCGTTTTACAAAGACGGTTCTCGATTGCTATTCATGAAGCACTGGGCACGCGACTCCATCCGAGTACTGACATATCACCCACTGACGGACGGGCAATCGGAGAGGGTGATTACGTCTTGGGGATATTCTGCGAAGCTGTACTTTGGATTTTGGAGGAGATTGGGACCAGCGATTACCTTTGTTAGTGTTCTCGTACAACAACGGCTTCCAGACTACGATTGGCATGGCAACATAAGAGGCGTTATACGGGAGGAAGTGTATGACACCACACCGTTGGACGGATTCGTCTCGATAGGGTTGAGTGGGACCCGAGCTTTTTGAGGAGACTACGGCAAAGATCAGATAGTTACTGGTGCGGATCAAAACTGCGAATGACCGCACCACCTCATGTGTGAACAGATGTCACTGGGATTTAGAATTTAAGATTGGTGACAGAGTTTGACTGGAGGTAGCACCGTTCAGAGGGACATTAAGATTTGGTAGGCGGGGCAAGTTACCCCGAGTTATATCGGTTCTCATGAGTTTCCAGAGTAAGTTGTTAGGTTGGCCTTACCCCCAATCAAGCTTCGAATTACGTGATGTCTTCCGTGATAGCCTGTTGAGGATCGGTAGATTTAGGTTCGGATACTGTGCGGGGTTTTCTGGTAGAAATACCGGCAACTGACTCGGGGTGCAATAAGATGCACCCAGAGAGTGGGACGCCGTTGAGAGGCTCTGTATGGTAGTTTAAACTACCACTCCCGCCGCACCAGTACGGTGGTCCGATTGTTCTTAGTAAGGAGAATATTTATATATTCTGGTGGGTAGCGACATCTGTATGGTTGGTTCAGGCTACTCTTGGAGGACCAAGAGTTCTAAGGGGGGGAGAATGTTACGGTCACCCCGAGTGGGTTGCGGCAAGGTGACCGGGGCTCGGTTTTGGCTGCGGGTCACGTTTTCGGTGTTCAGGTGGCTCCCGAGCCTTATCCGAGTATCATTTTGGCGAACCCTTTCGTTTTGAGGTCGTGTGGGTCCCCCGGACGTTTCGCCGAAAATATTTTTCCGACGCCGGGGGGTTGTCGGGGTCGTCTCGGGACGTACAGCGGGCTCGGTAGCGCTCCCGAGACCTCAGCTTGAGATGCCATTTGCAGTTTTGGAGTCATGGGAATGTCCCGGAGGTTTTTATGGAGAGTAATTTTTGGGGCGGGACGTTCGGTTCCGGGCGACTCCCGGGGCTCGGGACGGGAATCCCGGGGCTCGGGATGGAATTTCTCCGATGGCTCCATGGTTGGTTATGTTATAATTCAAGATGGATTTTATGAGTATTTTTTGGGAATTTTGGTGTGACGGAATTTTGGTTCAGGTTGACACGCTCGCACGTCGGTATTCGTTCGGGTTCAGCGAGCTCGGTAGGACACTCTGGAATTGTAAATGAACTTTTGTAACATGTTTTACGAATGTTATAATATTCTGAGGGTTGTGTCCAAGTTTCGTTTAATTTGGAGTTCGGTAGTTGTGTTGGGCCAAAATTGGAACTTTTGGAAGAGTTGGGAGGTTAATTTGCATTTGGGCACAAAATAAAAATAATTCAGCATGGGCAGCAGCAGCAGCTAATTTCGGCAGTTTGTGGGAGACATTAAGGGACACATGTCTTTCTTTTATTTAAGTTGAGAAGGGATGGGTTAAAGAGAAGGAATTATTTATATTGGCTATTATTTCATAAATGAAATTATATTTCATTTCTTCTCATTTCTTCTTCTTCTTCTTCATCACTTCTGCCGCCACCATTAGAGCATTCCTCCAAGCTTGAAGTCCTTCTCCTTGGGCTGAATTATCAAGAGCTTAGCTTCAATCTTGGGTAAGTTTACTTCCTAAGCTCTCTTCTCTTCTTGGAATCAAGTTTGGTTGATTAAAGAGGTGGTTTTGAGAATTAAGGATTTGTTCTTAGCTATAACCTAGGATGATTCTCTTCCTCCCATCTTTTAGTATGATGTTCTTGGGTTGTAGGGGAGTGATAATCAAGTGTTGGATTTTGGAAAAAACCCCTTGGATAAAAATCCCCAATTTGGCCGAATTTCTTGGAAATTCTAAAATGATGTGTGTTTGTTTTCTTGAATCATGCTTCAAGTATGTTAATCCTAGCATGATTCTAAGCTTATGTATGGATTCAATTTGATGGAAAACAAGTTGGGTTAGAAATCCCCAAATGGCCGAATGTATAGGTTGTTATTCAATGTTGAATTTGGTTGTTTTGGATGCAATTGGTTAGCATTCTTGGTTTAGGAGTGTAATTGGTGATTAGAATGGTTGTTTGGAAGCTTGAATGGATTGAATTGGAAGTTGGGTGAAATGTTGGTTAATAACCGAAATGTTGGAATGAAACTTTTCCTATGTTGGGGTTTGATTTTGGTTGAATTGGATGTTAAAGTGGTATTGGGGTTGGATTTAGGTGTGGTTTGATGTTTGAAACGTTGATTTCGGGTAAGAAATGGAAAAGTTACTATTATGCGGGTTTATCGGAAAATGTCGGGTAATGAAGGGTTTTAAGGTTGGATTTGATTAGTTCTGCTTGTTGGATTATGATTGCCAATGTATAATCTTGCGTTGTCTAAGTTGGTTCTGAATTCTGAAGTTTCTGTGGAAATCTGGAATTTTACCGAAATTCTGCCGGATTTTCGGTTTTGGGGTCGGGGGTGACAGTTTGGTAGTGTGGTTGGTAAGGTTGCTAATTTAGCTTGAATTGACAGATTCTGAGGTCCGGAAGTTAGAAAAAGAGGGGTTTCTGAGTTTCGGGTCGTGGTTTGGAAATCGTCCAGAATCGGTCAAATACTCTGGATTTGTGAGGTAAGGGTTTGGTTCTGTTATTTTGGTAAGATAGGTATATGTTTTGTTTAACTTTATGTTCTGCAAGTATTTCGGTATTATATGCCTTAGGGCATATTCGTAGTCTGTAGGTGTATGTGTTGTTGCACTTGTTTTGCGGTATTTGAAATTGTGCCTTAAGGTACGTTACATGTCTGTAGGTGTATGCCTTGTGGCATACTGCATGCATTAACCCTATGCAGTAGGTGTATGCCTTGTGGCATACTGCATGCATTAACCCTACGGCAGGTTGTGGGTTCGCTACCCACTGGTGCACCATGCTTTCGTAATAGATTCGGCTTCGACTCCCTTAGTGGGAGGTCATCGCTCGATTTGTTATAAGGGTTTATGGCGATTTAGAATCGCACATCCTTCGGGATTACGATCTGTTTTCTTTACATGCACGATATTCGTACTCTGTTTAATATATTCGTATATTGCTATCTTTCTCGCTTTTGCGGGGTTACATATGCTTATCTTACCCCAAATCCCTTACGGGTCCTTTCGAGGACTCACCCTTTTGGGTTCTGTTTTTGGGTTTGAGTAAACACAGTAGCAGCAGCTTTAGCTTTACCTTGCGGGCGGGGATTTTGTAGAGGTAGCGGTTTTGGTCCTGGATCCCCGCGAGGTATCGATGTTTAGGCTTTAGGTTGGCTCTGTAGTCGCATGTGCATACTTTCGGATTGTTGTGATGATTGTATATATATATATGTATGTATTCTTGTTGCATGTTACGAGCGCTTGGCGCTTGTTAGATACCCTAGGTTCGGGAATATTGTGTGTTCTATGTTATATGCGTAAGTAATCGTCCTCGGAGGCGGGGCTTACTTTGTTGTTATTACACGAACTGTATGTATGGTGATGGTGATGTTCTCGTCCGTTTCGAGAGGCGAGACTCACCATGGGTTTTGTTTTAGTTATATGTATGAAAATTTCAGGTTGCTTCCACAATCGCTACGTTTTGGGTCCGCGCGCGGCGCGGTCTCGATGGACTGCCACTTCGTATTATTCCGGCTTCCGCTTCCGACGCCCGGCGCCCCGCCTTCGCAACCGGGCTCGGGTGGCGTACGGGGTGACAGACTGGCGCGGTCGGCATTGGACCAATGAGATCAAGGCCCCACAGGCGAAGGACACCGGGTTTGTCTCAGGCTGGAGACTCCGTAGATGCCGCGGGCCGGGCAGGCCCAAAGGTATGTTTGCATATATAAGCGTATTGCATAAGTGTAAGAGGTTTAGTAAAACCTGGTGCGAAGTTTTCTTCTGTTTCTAGATGCCTCTATGGAGTCTCGCGAAGGCCGGGCAAGAGAGCGTCCATTCGCATTGCCCGGCAAGTACACCGGCATGTGCATTTGGGAAGGATGACCCTGCTGGGGCCGTTAAGGCGTTGGGGCGCATTACCCCTAAGCCGCAGAAGAAGAGGGCTGGCGCCAAGCCATCGGCATCCTCACAAAAAGAGAAGAGGAGGAGGGTGACTGCTGGCGAGGCGCAGCCTGGAGAGGGGAGTGCCTCCGCTGTCGTTGAGGAGAGCAGAGGGCCTGCAGAGGCCGAGGGGTCTGCAGCTGTCCCTTCTACTGAAGAGGCGGCGAGGCCGGTTGGAGAGGCCAAGGGGCCCTCCTGAAGCAGAGGGATCTGCAGCAGTCCCTGTTACTGAAGAGGCTGAAGAGCCTGTTGGGGAGGAGGCCCCCATCGTTGTGGAAGAGGCCACAGAGCCTGCTGAGGAGGCCGGGGGAGTGGAAGTGGAGGTCCTTTCCACTGCTGAAGGGGCCACGCCCATAAAAGCTGTGCCAGTGTCAGTGGTGCAGTCAGTCCCTCTTGAGGATGCTGCTGTCCAACTTGAGGACTTTGTGTCCAGGCTCTTTGCGAGCCCTTCTCCAGCTCAGGGCGAAGACTTGCCCGGGCACGTGGTTGCAGCAGAGATCATTGCGAAGGGGAGTGCCCTCCCTAAAAGGGGGAGAATGTCAGCAGGGGAAGTCCTGCTATTCATGAGGAAGAAGGGCCAATAGGCTGCTAAGGCCATAAGCAGTCCTAGCGAGCAGGAGGCAGTGATCACTCTTGTGGGGGATGAGGTGGCGATGGAGGTTGCTACTGCAATGGGGGTGGAGGCCCCAACTGCAAGGGAGGAGGCCCCTGTAGCGATCCCCTCAAGGGAGGAGACTCCTATAGTGACTCCTTTAAGGAGGCATCCCTTGTGGCGAAGGGGAAGGGGATCCTGAGGATTGAGGAAACTTCTTCCTCTTCTGATGGCGAGGACCTGAGGAGGGGGCACTGGTGGCGCGGTTCTCTGTGAGGACAAGTGGTTGGGAAGTAGCCCAACCCTCCAGCAGCCAACCAGAGGCAAGTGGATGGGCGCCGCCCTCTGCTGGTAAGTCTTTTTACTTTGAAAGTTTGCTTCCATTGCTTTGAGCTTGCGTTTCAGTTCTCAGTTTGTACTGCCCTTTACTGCTGTAGGTGCGGGGCCTTCTGGGCAGGAGCTCAGCCCCCGCGGGGTCCCAGTGGACCAAGGGGCCATGACTGAGGTCCCAGCAGACCTAGGGACCAGGACTGAGGTCCTTGAGGAGGCTGGGGTATGGTCCCACTACTTGGAGCGAAGGCGAATTGCTGCCAAGTCGGTCCCCAAGTGGTCTGAAGAGCCAGCCACCCTGAGGGTTAAGAGGCAGGAAGTCAGGGCCAAGGTGTACAGGGAGGAAGGGAAGCTCCTGCGCGATGCGTTGGACCCAGTCTTCTTTTTCAGGAACAGCAGCTCTTTGCTGAGGGGAGGGGAGCAGACCCTCCTATCATGCTTAGAGGGGCTGCGCACACCCTACGACAGGGAGGTGACAGAGCGTAGCCTCGACTCCCCTGCTGAGTTCATGAGGGAGGCAGCCCAACAGAGTCTGCAGGTAAGACAACTTCTGGTCTTTAAACATAAGCCTGGCTTGCTTTCTTTCTGTCTTTGTTTTAAATAAACTTGGATGCAGAGCGCTGCCATGGAGCAATGGCATGACTTTCTGAAGTATGCCAACAAGCAGGACGATGCCCAAGTAGCGGAAATTGCCTCCCTCAGGAAGGAGCTGGAAGCTTCCAAGAAAAGGGAGGAGGAACGCCAAGAGGAGCAGGCCAAACGTGTGGCCCAACTGGAGAGTTGGTGTGATTACGTCAACAAGGAGCGGACGGCTAGCAGGCTGTACCGGTGGGAGCAGGCCAGCCTAATTGATGCTGCAAAGCATCGCTTCCTTCAACAGGCAGCAGGGTTGGAAGCCCAACAGCTTGAGAATGCTGTTCTGAAGGAGTCCCTCCTTTCTCTGGAGGCAGAAACCAAGGCCGCCCTTGCAGTGGCGAAGGCTGAAGTCGAGCGGGCGAGGGCTGCCACCGAGGAAGTAGAAGTGAGCAGGCTTGCTGCTAAGGATGCCCTGAAGGCACAAACTGAGGTCACTACTGCTTTTGAAAAGGCGGTGGCCTCAGTGTGGGAGATGGAGAAGGCCCTGAGCCTCCCTCCTTTTGCAGGTGAGGACCCTGAGTCCTTTTCTTCCATCAAGGTGTCCATTCCTCAGAGGATGCCTCGACAGATGGCGAAGCTTGGTGAGATCCAAGCTCAAGGCGCGGCAGGGCGCAAGCCTACGAGGAGGGCTGGCTGCGATGCCGCTTTCAAGTAGAGAAGGCGTTCCCGCAGGCTGAGTCTCGGGGTTACGGATGCCGCTAACACCAGCGATCCAATAGTAGAGGCCACCGCTCGACCGGGGAGCAGGGGAAGAAGATGGGAGAAGCATGGTATGCCATCTTTGGAGTAGGGTAGAGGCTCCAGTCTGTGGATGACCCTCCGTCTTTTATGTACAAGGGATACCTGCATTTATGCATAATTTTGATAATAGTAGATGAAGTAAAGTTTTATTTTGCCTTCATTGTCTTGCAGCCTCGCTTTTGTCTTGCGATAGCGGTGTAGGGTACGTTAGCTAGGTTAACAACCGTAAGCTAAGTCCTGTTTGTGGCGAGAAGTCTGCTGGGGTTCGCAACGGCGAAGCCACAAAGGTCACTTGTCAAGAAGTCAAGATTCAGCTTGAGTTCATAGTGGCAATGCACTTGAAATCCGCAGCGGCGGGGCCACAAATATCTTTCCGGACAATTTGTGGGTTCACTTGTTGGGACAAGTTGAGGACCCATCCAAGGTTCGTAGTGGGGATGCCTTTGAAGACCATGGATGAGATTTTTCCATGTTGGAAAGTCTCTGGAGTCACGCAAGGCGGCTCACTCGAGACCATCCTGGTGATTTTTCAGGGAGTAAGCCCTTGGGTAGTGTACAGTGTACCAAGTAGAGGATACCTGCAGAGTGCTCATCATTTTATATGATAAGAATGAAGTAAAACTCAGTTTTACCTTGAGCCTGAAGCTGCACGACGGCGAAGGCGTTGGAACACTTGTTGAGGCAAGTGAAGAGCCAGTTGGAGTTCCGGGAGATGAGACCCGTAGCTGTGTTGAGGAGCCCGTGCGGAAGGTCCGGTGAGGCGCGCGAGGGCGACTTACACAGGGACCCTCCTGAAGGAGCCAAAAGGGGGTTACCCTTGGGGCGGGGTGAGTTGAAGGTCAGTTGGGGATGAGACCCGCAACTACCTGTGTGGAGGAGTCCGTGCGGAAGGTCTGCTGTGGCGCGCGAGGGCGACTTACACATAGACCTCCCTGAAGGAGCCAAAAGGGGGTTACCCTTCCGCAGCGCAAGGGGGTTACCCTTGGGGCGGGGCGGGGCGAGTTGAAGGTCAGTTGGGGATGAGACACTGCAACTACTGTGTGGAGGAGTCCGAGCGGAAGATCCGGTGTGGCGCGCGAGGGCGACTTACGAGGACCTTCTGAAGGAGCCAAAAGGGGGTTACCCTTCCGCAGTGCAAGGGGGTTACCCTTGGGGCGGGGCGAGTTGAAGGTCAGTTGGGGACGAGACCCGCAACTACCTGGCGCGACCGTAGGGGGCTGCCCTTTGTGTGGGTGCGCAAGTGAGACCTGACAAGGTCTGATGCCGTAATTTAGGCGAGTGGCCAGTCTGACCGGTCAGGTGCAGAGGGCGATTGGGAGGGCATTTATAATGCCACGTAATGCTGTAAGAGAGGGAGAAATACACATGTATTTTATTGAATTGAAAACTTAAGACTGAGGACTTACACGTAATATGGGCGTAAGTCATCCGCATGAAAGTTGCGGGGAAGAAGACGACCATCATGGTCTTGTAGTTCATAGACTCCTGGGCGGATTTGTTTATGAACAATATAGGGTCCGTCCCAGTTGGGTCGCAAGACACCCTGTTTGGGGTTGCGAGCGGTGAGGGAAGATTTGAGCAAGGCAAGGCCCCTTGTTGTAGTGCTTTGGGTTTTACCTAGCATTGTGGTAAAGACCGAGCCTCTGTTTGAGTGCGAACATACGGCGGCGCCCTCGCGCAATTCCTCGGTGAAGTTGATCATGCGGATCGTGGGGAGGTCTGCTTCAATAGGCAGAAGCGCGTCTGCGCCATATACCAGAGAGAAAAGCGTTTCGCCTATTGGGGTTCGTGTTGTGGTGCGGTAGTCCCACAGGACACTTGGGAGTTCATCTACCCACCGACCTTTGGCCCCCTCCAGGCGCTTCTTGAGGCCCTCCTTGAGGGTGCGGTTGGTGACCTCGACCTGCCCATTAGGCGGGGTGCGCCACTGGGCAAAAAGCATGCGGACATTGTTGTCCTGCGCCCATTGTTGGACGCTGTGACAGGCAAATTGAGTGCCATTATCTGTAATTATAGCACGAGGCTGCCGCATCGGCAGACAAGATTTTTCCACAGAATTTGATGATCTTGGCGGAAGTAATGGAGACCAGGGGTTCTACTTGACCCATTTAGAAAAATAATCAACCGCAACCACACGAAGCAGTGCGGCACTGGAGCGGTCGGCATCGGACCAATGAGGTCAAGGCCCCACAGGGCGAAGGGCACTGGGTTTGTCAGTGCTGGAGATTCCGTAGATGGCAGTCGCTGGATGCGAGAATTGATCTGGCACTGGTGGCATGTTTTGACCAGTGTAGCGGCGTCCTTTTTCAAGGTAGGCCAGTAGTACCCTTGACGAAGGGCTTTGTGGGCAAGTGCCTCCGCAGCAATGTGTGCGCCACAGTTGCCTTGGTAGAGAGTATCCAAGACAGAGTGTCCCTCAAGGGTGCTTGAGGCATCGATGGAGGGGTGCTGCAAACCCGCGATGCCATAATTAGTCATCAATGAGAACAAAGCGGATGGCCCGTTTGCGGCGTGGGGGTCCGTGGTGCTGGCTTTCAGCTCGGCGATAATAGAGTCTCTCGATCTGCAACCGGATCTTGTGTTTCTAGTTCGGCAATATCGATAGCCTCCGCAATGGAAGGGCTGGTCGGGGTGGCCATGGTGGAGGAGTCTTTCCTTTGACAAAGATGTTCTGCTGTGGTGTTCTCGGAATGAGGAACATGGATAAAGATGGCCTTCTCAAAGTTGGTCCGCAAGGTGTTTACCAATTTGAGGTACTTGATCGTGGTGGCGTCTTTGCACTCAAGCGCACCCTTGGACACAGTGAATCACCGATTGCGAGTCGCTATGGACATGAAGGCGGCGAATGCCTGCCCTCATGGCGAGCTTGAGCCCGCGATGAGGGCCTCATATTCTGCAACATTATTAGTTACTTGAAACTGAAAAGAGACACGAAGGGATACTTCCATACCTAGGGGTCTCGCAGATATATGCCCCTACGGGGATCCGAGTTTGGATGAGCCATCCACGAACATGTCCCACTGCGGGGAATGGGTTGTGGTACGGGGCCTGCTCGGGGCCGGGACGATGTCAACATCCGAGAATTCCGCAATGAAGTCGGCGAGGGCCTGGCCCTTAATTGCCTTTCTGGGCTCATAGTTGATGTTGAAGCCACCCACTCGATACACCATTTGGCAAGGCGCCCTAAATTTTCGGGCTACCTCGGAATATCCTGAATTGCCTTTCGGGCTCATAGTTGATGTTGAGCTTCCTTGCTGCATACACAAGAGATAAGATAGCTTTTTGGAGAGGAGGATACATTGTTTCCGTATCCTGGAGAGTATGGCTGGTGTAATAAATGGGCCATTGCTTGGCAGCCTCTTCCTTAATAAGGACAGAGGCGACGCTTTTGTCCGAGGTGGCGAGGTAGAGGACTAAGTCATCGCCTGGTCTAGGGAACTTGAGTGCAGGCAACTCTTGCAGTCTTTGTTTGATCGAGTCATATGCCTCTTGGCATTCTTCTGTCCACTTACAAGCCTTCTTCTTGCGAATTTGGTCGAAGAAAGGTTTGCAGCGGTTGCTGAGTTTAGAGACGAAGCGTCCTAAGGCCACTAGCTTTCCGCCGGTTGTTGAACTTCTTTCTGTCCTCTAGGGGCACGCAAAGTGGTTATAGCCGCAATCTTTTTGGGATTCACATGAATCCCTCCTTTGGAGATCTGGTAACCCGAAATTTGCCCTCACCAATGCCAAAGATACACTTCTTGGGGTTCAACCGCATATTATACTTGCGGAAGTTGGCGAACGTTTCCTCCAAGTCAGCGAGGTGTGTGGAGGTGGCCTTGCTTTTGACCACAATGTCATCGACATAAGCCTCAAGATTTCAGCCAATTTGGTCCGCGAAGACTTGATTCACAAGCCTTTAGAAAGTAGCCCCGCATTTTTAAGCGAAGGGCATTCGATATAATGGTAGACAACTTTGCGATGAGTGAAGGTGGTTTTACAGCGTCCTCTGGGTCCATAAAAACTTGATGGTATCCGCTGTAAGCGTCGAGGAAGGAGAAAACAGAGTGATGAACGGTTGAGTCAACCAGTTGATCGATAGAAGGCAGGGGATAGGGATCCCTTGGACAGGCCCTATTAACCCCTTTGTAGTCTACGTAAAGTCACCACTGACCGCCCTCCTTATCGGTGAGGACACATTCGCGACCCACTCAGAGTAGTGAACCTCCTTGATTATATTTGCCTTAAGCAAGTTATGCACTTCTGTGCGTACAAAGTCCTTACGGTCAGGGGCCATGCCCCTTGTTTTTTGTCTAACCGGGCTAAAGCCGAGGAGTACACTCAACTGGTGAGAAATGATAGCAGGATCCATGTTACGGTCACCCCGAGCGGGTTGCGACCGGGTGACCCGGGGCTCCGGTTTTGGCCTGCGGGTCACGTTTTTCGGCGTTCAGGCGGCTCCCGAGCCCTATCCGAGTATCATTTTGGCGAACCCCTCCGTATTTGAGGTCGTGTGGGTCCCCCGGACGTTTCCGCCGAAAATATTTTTTCTGGCGCCGGGGGGTTGTCGGGGTCGTCTCGGGACGTACAGCGGGCTCGGTAGCACTCTTGAGATCTCAGTTTGGGAAGCCGTTCGCAGTTTTGGAGTCGTGGAGACGTCCCGGAGGTGGTTGTAGAGTTTAATATTTGGGGCGGGACGTTCGGTTCCGGGCGACTCCCGGGGCTCGGGACGGGAATCCCGGGGCTCGGGATGGAAATTCTCTGACGGCTTTGGGGTAAGTTGTGTTTTAATTTAAGATGGAATTTATGGAATTTTTATAGAATTTTTGGAGTGACGGAATTCCGGTTCGGAGTTGACACGCCGCACGCGTCGGGTTGGTTCGGGTTCGTGAGCTCGGTAGGACACTCCGGAAAGGTAAATGAACTTCTGAAAAATGTTCTGTGAATGTTATAATATTCTGAAGGTTGTGTCCAAGTTTCATTAATTTTGGAATTCGGTAATTATTTTTGGGCAAAAAGAATTGGAACTTTCGGAAAAATTGGGAGCTAAAATGCAAATGGGTGCAAATTTAAAAGGAAAATCAGCATGGGCAGCAGCAGGCCTCTCTCAATTTCGGCAGAATTGTGTGTGTGTGATTATTGGGGGACACATGTCCCATTTTAATTAAAGGAAGAGAGGCATGGGTATTATAAAGTAGGAAAATATATATATCATATTATTACATAATATTACACTTACCTCATTTCTTTCTTCTTCTTCCCTCTGTTCTTGCTGCCGAAACACCATTGAAGAAGCTCCTCCAAGCTTGACTTCCTTCATCTTTGTGGAAATCAAAGGAGAATTGCTTGCCACTTGTGGTAAGTGTCATCCTAACTCCTCTTTTGTCATTAGTTTGGAAGTTTAGTGGTTAAAAGAGGAGATTTTGAGAAGTTTGGGTTTGTTCTTCACTACATGATTGAGTGATCCTCTCCTCCCATCTTTTAGTATGTTGTTCTTGGGTGATAGGAGAGTGTTAATCAAGTGTTAGATTTTGGAAAACACAAGTTGGAAGCAAAACCTAGGTTGGCGATTTTTGGAAGAATTTCCAAAATGGTGTGTGTTTGTTATCTTGTTTCATGCTTCAAGTATGTTAGTCCTAGCATGATTCTAAGGCTATCCATGGTTTTAATTTGATGGGGAACAAGTTGAGGTGAAAACCCCTAATGGCCGAATATATATGAGTGTATGTTCTTGATGGATTTTGTTGTTTGGGTGCAATTGGATAGCATTCATGGTTTAGGAATGTAATTGGTGATTAAAGAGTGCAAATGGAACTTTGTTTGGATTGAAATGGAAGTTGGGTGAGAAACCCCTCTTTGGCCGAATTGAAAGGTGAAGGGGTTTTGTTGATTTTGGTGTAATTGGTTAGTAAGCATGCTTAGGAAGTGGAATTGGTGATTAATATGATTATTTGGAAGCTTGAATGGATTGAATTGGAAGTTGGATAAAGGTTGGTTGAAAACCGAATCTTTGAATGATTCTTTTCAATGTTAGAGGTTCATTTTGGTTGAATTGGATGTTAATTTGGTGTTGGGGTTGAATTTAGGAGTGGATGGAAGTTTGAAATGTTGAATTCGGTTAAGGAATGAAAAAGTTACAATTAATCGGGATTATCGGAAAATGGCGGGTAATGAAGGGTTTAAGGTTGGATTTGATCAGTTACGCTTATGGTATGATGTTTGTCAATGTGAAATCTTGCATTGTCTAGGTTGGTTCTGAATTCGACGTTTTCGTGAAAATCGGGATTTTACGGAAAGTGCAGCCGGATTTTCGGTTTGTCACCGCACGCCGCCCGAGCCCGGTTGCGGAGGCGGGGCGCCGGGACGCCGGAAGCGGAAGCCGGAAACGAGAGGTGGCAGTCCATCGAGACTGCCGCGCAGAAGCGGACCCGAAACGGAAAGATTGTGGAAGCAACCTACAAATATTTCGCGCATATAACTGAAAATAAAACCAAAACATGCAATTCATGCACTAATAACAGAGTAAGCCCCGCCCTCCGTGGACGAGTGCTTACGCACCAAAACACATATACATACAGAATTCACAGAACCTAAAATGTCTAGCAAGCGCCAAGCGCTGAGAACAGATATAGAACAGAATATACAAATGTATATACAGACATACAACCATCATAGCAATACAGAAAGTGTGCATATGCAACTACAGAGCCAACCTTAGAACCTATGTAACAAAGTACCTTGCGCGGGATTCACACCAAGTACACAATCCCGGACCGCAAGGTGCAACTGCNGCAAAACACAACCNAGGTANAACCTCAAGGAAATCTACTCCGCAGGCCGCTTATCGTGTCTACTCGAAACCCAAATACAGTACCCAATGAAGGGTGAGTACTAAAAGGACCCCGTAAGGGATTTGGGGTAAGATTAGTATATGTATCCCTGCAATACAGAAAGATAGCAATATATGCAATGAATACGGAATAGCATGCATGTACGTAAAATAAATCGGAATCCCGAAGGACGTGCGATTCTAAATCGCCGTAAACCTTATAACAGATCGAACGACAGCCTCCCACTAAGGGGAGTCGAAGCCGAAGCTATTACGAAGCATGGTGCACCACTGGGTAGCGAACCCACAACTGTCGTAGTGTTAATGCATGAGTATGCCATAAGGCATACTCCTACAAACGTAGGATTAATGCACAGTATGCTACAAGGCATACACCTACGAGCATCACGTAACTTACCTTAAAGCGTAAATTCCAAATACCCGCAAAATGTAAATGCTACAATATCCATACACCTACAGACTACAGAATATGCTCTAGGCATATAATACTAAAATACCTGCAGTAATGTAAACTGAAACCAAAACATATACTTAGCTTACCAAACAATGTAACCAAACCCTTACCTCAAAATCCAGTATTGGACCGATTCTCGGATAACACCTACACCGTGCCCCAAACTTGGCACTCCTCTTTTCCTAACCACCGAAACTCGAATCCGCCAAACCAAGTTGATTTAGCATTCTTATCAACCACACTACCAAATTACAACCCCCGACCCCAAAACCGAAAATCCGACAGAATTTCCGTAAAATTCCAGATTTTCACAGAAACGTCAGAATTCAGAACCAACCTAGACAATGCAAGATTTCACATTGACAAACATCACACAATAAGCATAACTGATCAAATCCGACCTTAAACCCTTCATTACCCGCCATTTTCCGATAATCCCGATTAATTGTAACTTTTTCATTCCTTAACCGAATTCAACATTTCAAACTTCCATCCACTCCTAAATTCAAGCCCAACACCATATTAACATCCAATTCAACCAAAATGAACCTCCAACATTGAAAAAGAATCATTCAAAGATTCGGTTTTCACTCAACCTTTTATCCAATTTCCAATTCAATCCATACAAGCTTCCAAATAATCATATTAATCACCAATTCCACTTCCTAAGCATGCTTACTAACCAATTACACCAAAATCAACAAAACCCCTTCACTTTTCAATTCGGCCAAAGAGGGGTTTCTCACCCAACTTCCATTTCAATCCAAACAAAGTTCCATTTGCACTCTTTAATCACCAATTACATTCCTAAACCATGAATGCTATCCAATTGCACCCAAACAACAAAATCCATCAAGAACATACACTTACACAATTCGGCCATTTGGGGATTTTTCCCTCAACTTGTTTTCCATCAAATTGAATCCATACACAAGCTTAGAATCATGCTAGAACTAACATACTTGAAGCATGAGACAAGATAACAAACACACACCATTTTGGAAATTCTTCCAATAATTCGGCCAAACCTCAATTTCCACCCAAGTTGTGTTTTCCAAAATCTAACACTTGATTAACACTCTCCTATCACCCAAGAACAACATACTAAAAGATGGGAGGGAGAGGATCACTCAATCATGTAGTGAAGAACAAACCCAAACTTCTCAAAATCTCCTCTTTTAACCACTAAACTACCAAACTAATGACAAAAGAGGAGTTAGGATGATACTTACCACAAGTGGCAAGCAATTCCTCTTTGATTTCCACAAAGATGAAGGAAGTCAAGCTTGGAGGAGCTTCTCCAATGGAGTTTCGGCAGCAGCAAGAACAGAAGGAAGAAGAAGAAGAAAAGAATGAGGTAAGTGTAATATTATGTAATAATATTGCTTATATAATTTCCATGCTTTTTGCCCATACCATTCTTCCTTTAAATAAAAATGGGACATGTGTCCCAAATAAATCACACACTCACACA
The DNA here is from genome assembly GCA_024586325.1 of Stellera chamaejasme. Lineage (NCBI taxonomy): Eukaryota > Viridiplantae > Streptophyta > Magnoliopsida > Malvales > Thymelaeaceae > Stellera > Stellera chamaejasme. Next base: position 19,065,742 of record CM044979.1, read on the forward strand.
CTTCTGCCGAAAATAAAAGGGCTGCTGCTGTACCCATGCTGATTTCCTTTTAATTTGCACCCATTTGCAAATTAACTCCCAATTTTTTCAGAAAGTTCCAATTCTTTTTGCCAAAAAATAATTATCGGATCCCAAAATTAATGAAACTCGGACACAATCTTCAGAATATTATATCATGCACAGAACATTTTTCAGAAATTCATTTGCCTTTCCGGCGTGTCCTACCGAGCTCGCTGAACCCGAACCAGAACCCGACGTGCGAGCGTGTCAACCTGAACCGAAATTCCGTCACTCCCAAAATTCTACAAAAATTCCCATAAATTCCATCTTAAATTCAAATACAACTTACCCCAAAGCCGTCAGAAAATTTCCATCCCGAGCCCCGGGATTCCCGTCCCGAGCCCCGGGAGTCGCCCGGAACCGAACGTCCCGCCCCAAATATTAAACTCCACAACCAACACCGGAACGTCACCACGACTCCAAAACTACAAACGGCTTCTTAAACTGAGATCTCGAGAGCGCTACCGAGCCCGCAGACGCCCCGAGGCGACCCCGACAACCCCGGCGCGAGAAAAATATTTTCGGCGGAAACGTCCGGGGACCCACACGACCTCAAATACGGAAGGGTTCGCCAAAATGATACTCGGATAGGGCTCGGGAGCCGTCTCGAACGCCGAAAACGTGACCCGCAGCCAAAACCGAGCCCCGGTCACCCGGCCGCAACCCGCTCGGGGTGACCGTAACATTCTCCCCCTTAGAACTCTTGGTCCTCCAAGAGTAGCTCGAACCAACCAGACAGTGTCGCTACCAACCGTAAAATATAACTATTCCTCTAACCTGTAACAATCGGACCACCGTGCTTTGGTGCGGCGGGAGTGGTAGTTTAGACTACCATACAGAGCCTCACGGCGTCCCACCCTCCGGTGCATCTTATTGCACCCGAGTCGCTTGCCGGTATTTCTACCAGACAACCCTGCATAAGACCGAACCTAAATCTAACCGATCCACAACAGGCTATCCCGGAAGACATCACGTAAAATGAAATAGTTGGGGGAAAGATCAACCTAACAACTTACTCTAGAAACTCATGAGAACCGATAAAATTCGGGGTAACTTGCCCCGCCTATCACATCTTATCTGTTTCTCGAACGGTGCTACCTCCACCAAATTCTATTACCAAACTCGATTCAAGAGCCCTACGGCGACGGTTCGTATAAACAGTGGTGCAGTCATTCGCGGTTTTAATCCGCGCCTATAACAATCTGATCTTTGCCGTAGACTCCTCAAAAAGCTCGGGTCCCAGCTTAACCCGATCAGACGCATTTGTCCAACAGTATGGTGTCATACACCTCCCGTACAACACCTCATAGGGTGCCATGTCAAACGTAGTCCAAAGCAATTGTTGTACGAGAACTCTATCAAAGTGACTGCTAGTCCCAAACTCCTCCAAAATCCAATATACAGATTCGCAACATATCCTCCGATATCAGAATCACCCACTCCGACTGCCCGTCCGTCGGTGGGTGATAAGCTGTATTCAGATGGAGTCGCGTGCCCAATGCTTCATGAAAAGCAATCCGTAACCGTCTCTGTAAAACGCGGATCACGGTCGATTCAATGGAGTCCGGTGCTCCATGTAAACGTACACTCTCCCTGATGTAAAGCCGGGCAAGCTTCCCCAGAGGGTCTATGACCCGAATAGGCAGAAAGTGTACGCACTTTGTCAGCCGATCCACAAAAACCCAGATAGCATCATGATGAAACCGTGTCGTGGCGGGCGGCAAATGAAAGTCTATCATAACATTACCCCACTTCCAGACTGGAATGGGCAAAGTTTGCAGTGTCCCTGCCGGTTCCTGATGCTCACACTGCTCGAGTGTGCCTCCTCTAAAATCTCATTCCAGAACTCCTGATTCTCAGGTACATAAAGGCAATCTCGGAAGTATGGCAATCCCTGCCTATACTGAAACGTCGGTAACAAATAAATCCTTATCTTCCCAGATAACTTCTTCAATACCAAATTCTACCTTGCGCTTCGCGCATCCTATCAAGCCACTCGTAATGTATGGTAAGTGTAATAACTCGAGCACGCTCCCGTAGCTGCCACCGTGCCAAAGGCACGTCGATCACTCTCCTCGATCAGTCCCCAACATTTCCTCCCTTAACTAAGCCGGTATACTTTCGCCAGAGCATCGGCAACCGTGTTGCCCATGCCAGAGATGTACTCGATACAACAACCATAGTCCTTAATGTATTCGAGCCATCTGCGCTGCCTCATGCTAAGCTCCTTCTGTGTAAACAGATATTTCAGACTTATGGTCGGTAAGAATCTGAAATTTATTACCAAACAGATATTGATTCCAATGTTTCAGCGCATAAATTATTATAGCCAACTCCAGATCATGTGTCAGTCAGTTCAGCTCATGCGGTCGCAGCTGCCTCGACCCATAAGCTACCACAAAACGCTCCTGCACCAACACACATCCCAAACCAGATGTGGAAGCATCCGTATAATTCACATACGGCAAGATCGGATCTGAAAGAGTCAGAATCGGAGCGTTAGTCAACCGCCTCAACTTCTGGAAATTCTGCTCACACTTATCAGACCAGATATACAGTTGACCCTTCTTAGTCAATCGCATAAGCGGAGATGCCGAATAGAAAATCCCAAGTACAAACCTCCGATAAAAATCCTGCTAACCCTGTGGAGCTCTTGATCTCCCGTGCCGTGGTAAGTTGTTTCCAATCCCGAATTGCCCTCACCTTCTCCGGATTCACTGCATGCACCATGCTCGGAAATAACGTGTCCCGAAAGGTGACCTCCCGAATCAGTAACTCACACTTTGAGAATTTAGCATAAAGCTGATGTTCCCAAAGTGTCTGCAGAACTATCCTCAGATGCTCCCGATGCGAGTCCGCATCCCGAGAATATATCAGAATATCATCAATAAAGACCACTACAAATGAGTCCAAGTACGGTCGGAACACCCGATGCATCAGATCCATGAATGCCACCGGAACATTGGTCAGCCCGAATGGCATGACCGTAAACTCAAAGTGTCCATACCGGGTGCGGAAAGCAGTCTTAGGTATGTTCTCATCCTTCACCCTAAGCTGAAAATACCCAGATCGGAAATTAATCCTAGAGGAAATTCTTGAACCCCGAAGTTGATCAAAAAGATCGTCAATCCTTAGCAACGGATACTTATTCTTTACAATAAGTGCATTCAACCGTCTGTAATCAATACAAAGTCAGAGTGTCCCATCATTCTTCTTAACAAACAGTAACAACCAGAGCACCCCACGCCGAAGTGCTCGGTCAGATGAAACTCTTTTTCTGTAATTCCTCCAGTCGCTTCTTCTACTCCTGCATCTCAGAAATGGGCATCCGATAAGGAGGAATAGATATCGGAGCAGTACCTGACTGCAAGTGGGTGTCAAACACAATTTCCCGCTCTTATGGTAATCCGGCAACTCCTCCGGAAATACCCGCGGAAAATCTCGAACCAACGATAAACCATCCAACTTCAACCTAATACCAGCTTCATTCAGATCATAGCATTCCCCTACACCAACCATCGACAGATGATCCAGAATCCGCAGTACTGCATTCGTCGTGCGATAGTCAAACCAATCGAGTCGTGAGAGGTAGTACCTCTCCAGAAACCATAATAGTACGGGTTGCACAATCAACGTGCACAGAGTTCTTGGATAGCCAGTCCATCCCCAGAATAATATCATAGTTCGGCGTGTCTAAAATTAACAAATCCGATACCATCAGATGTCCGCCTACAGATATCATACAACCCCGAACCATCTCATTGGAAAACAGAACCTGACTTCCTGCAGATTTTACTAAATGCGCTTGAGGCAAGGTACTGACAGACAGATACAGAAATGTAACACATTTCGGTGTTACAATGGGAACAAATGCTCCTGTATCAAATAACGCATGAACCGGTATCTCATTCGGAAATATAGTACCTTACAGAACTTCCTGCTGACTCAAGCCCCCCCTGCTGACTAGTGCCCGCATGCTAACTAGGTTCTCCCTGATAACCAGGGCCTCCCTTCAGAAAAAGGAAAACCCGTCCTGCTCTGAGCTGCGGTGACGGAGGGGGTGGCTGAAGCTGCTGTCGCCACTGAGGTCTCGGGCCACCCTGCTGAAACCCACGCCGCGCGGCGCGTTGGGTTGCGTCCGAGACTATGGACGCTGAAGACTGCCAAAACTTAAGTCTTGTAATAATAAGTCATGTGCTTTGCACATGACATCCTTTTTGACATCATAGTGAATCATAATCACTAGAAATAACAAGAGACCAAGTCCAATACTTTCCACTAATCACATTTCGCCAAGTGTCACAGCTTGGCTCGCCCGAGCCCGAAAACCGCCCAAACCGTAATTTCGACCGTAACATTTTTCTTCACGTAAAAATGTAAATTATATCCCGACTCCAGATCTTCCTCAAAACCGCAACTGAGTCCCGGTCACTCCCGAGCCGCTTTCTCCGCCCAAAATCCCGAAAATCGTCCGACGGCAACCCCCGCCCCAAAAATATTTTCCGCGGAAATGTCCTATACATCGCCAGACACTAGAAATCAGATATCGGGTCAATCCGAACTCCGGTTCGAACTGGAAGCAACCGACCGAGTAGCCATTGGCCCGCGCCAACCGACTCGAATAGCCTCCTCCGGAGTTTGTCAACTCGCAAACCAAGTCTCTACTACCCTGCACTTCTCGGTCATTGAACCTCGGGGGGGGGTTCAAACTCTAAAACCTCTCCAAAAGTCTGACCTCGCCAGACTGGTGCCCCAGATCTCCTCGTCGTTAATAGGACCGACGAGAAGTCTAGGTGTCGTAGTGACCACCCTTGTCAGAGTCACTCACTTACCGATCCCAAAACTATGGCGAGCAGTGGCTTAAGTCTCGCTATCACCACCTAATCAAAATGCCCTTACCGTGGCATAAACAGATCTTCCCCTGCCTACTGCCGCCTCTGAACCAGCTAGGCTGGCGGTAATACCAAATCAGAGAGGGGTCCTTACGACCACTAAACCTCGGGGTGGTGAGTGTGGTTGTTCAGACCTTGGGTTACACTGAACCCGTATCCTATTCCACGGAGGTGTGGGATCTCAGTCCCGCCCCTCCGGTACCAAATCACGCTATCTACGCGTGTTAACCATATCTCAAAAATTTCAGACCAAACAGAGTCCAGACAGAAATCGGTCACTCCTACTCTCTACAGAAGTTAGCAGCAGTTTTCTAAGGCTCTGTAGTGCAATGCAGTACTTGACACAGAAGTTACTTCTCAGAATGATAAAATCATGCATTTCACAGAATCACAGAAGCAGTTCATGCTTATTTCACCAAATCTTTTCCTAACACACAATTTTACGTACCTGAAACTTTTCCACAATCCCCTTACTCGTAATAATCTTACCGAATTCCGAAATCCCAAGTGCCGAAATCGCAACTATCGTGATAACTTGAAGGATCAACTTTGTTCCACAATTTTATTTTGAAGTGGTTCGAGTAAGGAGGTGGCCAATCTCCGTACCAAACCATTCTAAAATAAAATGTGCAACAATAGTTGTCACTACAAGTCACCACTGACGACCAATACGGTCACTTACCTGCTCTGATACCAACTTGTCACCGCACGCCGCCCGAGCCCGGTTGCGGAGGCGGGGGCGCCGGGACGCCGGAAGCGGAAGCCGGAAAACGAGAGATGGAAGGTCCATCGAGACCGGCCGCGCGTTGCGGACCCGAAAACGGAAAGATTGTGGAAGCAACCTACAAATATTTCGCGCATATAACTGAAAATAAAACCAAAACATGCAATTCATGCACTAATAACAGAGTAAGCCCCGCCCTCCGTGGACGAGTGCTTACGCACCAAAACACATATACATACAGAATTCACAGAACCTAAAATGTCTAGCAAGCGCCAAGCGCTGAGAACAGATATAGAACAGAATATACAAATGTATATACAGACATACAACCATCATAGCAATACAGAAAGTGTGCATATGCAACTACAGAGCCAACCTTAGAACCTATGTAACAAAGTACCTTGCGCGGGATTCACACCAAGTACACAATCCCGGACCGCAAGGTGCAACTGCTGCAAAACACACCCAAGGTAGAACCTCACGGAATCCTACTCCGCAGCCGCTTATCGCCTACCGAAACCCAAAAAGTAACCCAAAGAAGGGTGAGTCCTAAAAGGACCCCGTAAGGGATTTGGGGTAAGGTAAGTATATGTAACCCCGCAAAACAGAAAGATAGCAATATATGCAATGAATACGGAATAGCATGCATGTACGTAAAATAAATCGGAATCCCAAGGACGTGCGATTCTAAATCGCCGTAAACCTTATAACAGATCGAACGACAGCCTCCCACTAAGGGGAGTCGAAGCCGAAGCTATTACGAAGCATGGTGCACCACTGGGTAGCGAACCCACAACCTGCCGTAGTGTTAATGCATGCAGTATGCCATAAGGCATACTCCTACAAACGTAGGATTAATGCACAGTATGCTACAAGGCATACACCTACAGATCACGTAACTTACCTTAAAGCGTAAATTCCAAATACCTGCAAAATGTAAATGCTACAATACATACACCTACAGACTACGTAATATGCTCTAGGCATATAATACTAAAATACCCGCAGTAATGTAAACTGAAACCAAAACATATACTTAGCTTACCAAACAATGTAACCAAACCCTTACCTCAAAATCCCAGTATTGGACCGATTCTGGATAACACCTACACCGTGCCCGAAACTTGGCACTCCTCTTTTCCTAACCACCGAAACTCAGAATCCGCCAAACCAAGTTGATTTAGCATTCTTATCAACCACACTACCAAATTACAACCCCCGACCCCAAAACCGAAAATCCGACAGAATTTCCGTAAAATTCCAGATTTTCACAGAAACGTCAGAATTCAGAACCAACCTAGACAATGCAAGATTTCACATTGACAAACATCACACAATAAGCAGAACTGATCAAATCCGACCTTAAACCCTTCATTACCCGCCATTTTCCGACAATTCCGATTAATTGTAACTTTTTCATTCCTTAACCGAATTCAACATTTCAAATTCCCATCCACTCCTAAATTCAAGCCCAACACCATATTAACATCCAACTCAACCACAATGAACCTCCAACATTGAAAAAGAATCATTCAAAGATTCGGTTTTCACTCAACCTTTTATCCAATTTCCAATTCAATCCATTCAAGCTTCCAAATAATCATATTAATCACCAATTCCACTTCCTAAGCATGCTTACTAACCAATTACACCAAAATCAACAAAACCCCTTCACTTTTAAATTCGGCCAAAGAGGGGTTTCTCACCCAACTTCCATTTCAATCCAAACAAAGTTCCATTTGCACTCTTTAATCACCAATTACATTCCTAAACCATGAATGCTATCCAATTGCACCCAAACAACAAAATCCATCAAGAACATACACTTACACAATTCGGCCATTTGGGGATTTCCACCTCAACTTGTTTTCCATCAAATTAAATCCACACACAAGCTTAGAATCATGCTAGGACTAACATACTTGAAGCATGAAACAAGATAACAAACACACACCATTTTGGAAAATCCTCCAAAATTTCGCCAAACCTAAATTTTGTTTCCAAGTTGTGTTTTCCAAAATCTAACACTTGATTAACACTCTCCTATCACCCAAGAACAACATACTAAAAGATGGGAGGGAGAGGATCACTCAATCATGTAGTGAAGAACAAACCCAAACTTCTCAAAATCTCCTCTTTTAACCACTAAACTACCAAACTAATGACAAAAGAGGAGTTAGGATGATACTTACCACAAGTGGCAAGCAATTCCTCTTTGATTTCCACAAAGATGAAGGAAGCCAAGCTTGGAGGAGCTCTCATCAATGGAGTTTCGGCAGCAGCAAAGAGAAGAAGAAGAGAAGAAAGAAAGAAATGAAATAAGTCAATATTATGTAATAATATTGCTTATATAATTTCCATACTTTTTGCCCATACCATTCTTCCTTTAAATAAAAATGGGACATGTGTCCCAAATAAATCACACACTCTCACACTTCTGCCGAAAATAAAAGGGCTGCTGCTGTACCCATGCTGATTTCCTTTTAATTTGCACCCATTTGCAAATTAACTCCCAATTTTTCCGAAAGTTCCAATTCTTTTTGCCCAAAAATAATTATCGGATTCCAAAATTAATGAAACTCGGACACAATCTTCAGAATATTATATCATGCACAGAACATTTTTCAGAAATTCATTTGCCTTTCCGGAGTGTCCTACCGAGCTCGCTGAACCCGAACCAGAACCCGACGTGCGAGCGTGTCAACCTGAACCGAAATTCCGTCACTCCCAAAATTCTACAAAAATTCCCATAAATTCCATCTTAAATTCAAATACAACTTACCCCAAAGCCGTCAGAAAATTTCCATCCCGAGCCCCGGGATTCCCGTCCCGAGCCCCGGGAGTCGCCCGTAACCGAACGTCCCGCCCCAAATATTAAACTCCACAACCAACACCGGGACGTCTCCACGACTCCAAAACTGCAAACGGCTTCCCAAACTGAGATCTCGAGAGTGCTACCGAGCCCGCCGAAAAATATTTTCGGCGGAAACGCCAGACGCCCCGAGGCGACCCCGACAACCCCGGCGGTCGAAAAATATTTTCGGCGGAAACGTCCGGGGACCCACACGACCTCAAATACGGAAGGGTTCGCCAAAATGATACTGGAGGTCGCTGCTCCGATTTACTATATGAGTTATGGCGATTTAGAATCGCACGTCCGGGACTCCGATCTGTTTTCTGCTCATGCATGTTATTCCGTAGATTGCATATATATTGCTATCTTCTGCATTTTGCGGGGTTACATATACTTACCTTACCCCTTATCCCTTACGGGGTCCTTTTAGGACTCACCCTTCTTTGGGTGACTGTTTTGGGTTTAGTCGAACGATAAGCGGCCTGTGGAGTAGGGTTTTGTGAGGTTCTACCTCGGTTGTATTTTGCGGCAGCTTCACCTTGCGGCCCGGGATTGTCTTTTGGATCTGAATCCCGCGCGAGGTATTTGACGCTTAGTCTTAGGCTTGGCTCTGTAGCTGCATGTACATACTTTCTGATTTGCTATGATGTTTGTATGTCTGTATATATATTTGTATATTCTGCTCTATATCTGTCCTCAGCGCTTGGCGCTTGCTAGACTTTTTAGGTTCTGTGTATTCTGTATGTATATGTGTTTTGGTGCGTAAGCACTCGTCCACGGAGGGCGGGGCTTACTCTGTTATTAGTTCATGAATTGTATGGTTGCATTTTATTTTGTTTATATGCATGAAATGTCCGTTAGTTTGCTTCCACAATCCTTCCGTTTTCGGGTCCGCTACGCGCGGCGGGTCTCGATGGACCTGCCACTCCTTTCCATTCCGGCTTCCGCTTCCGGCGTCCCGGCGCCCCCGCCTCCGCAACCGGGCTCGGGCGGCGTGCGGTGACAAGTTGGTATCAGAGCAGGTAAGTGACCATATTGGTCGTCAGTGGTGACTTGTAGTGACAAGCTATTGTTCTACATTTTATTTTAGAATGGTTTGGTACGGAGATTGGCCACCTCCTTACTCAAACCACTTCAAAATAAAATTGTGGAGCAAAGTTTGGTCCTTCAAGTTATCCGGGTGGTTGCAGAGTACGGGATACAGAATTTTGAGACTTTGGTAAAAGTGTTACAAGTTAAGGGTTGTGGAAAAGTTTCGTACGTAAAATTGTGTGTTAGGGAAAGATTTGGTGAAATAAGCATGAATTGCTTCTGTGATTCTGTGAAATGCATGATTCTACCATTTTGCAAAATAACTTCTGAGTTAAGTACTGCATTGCACTACAGAGCCTTAGGAAGCTGCTGCTAGTTTCTGTAGGGATTAGAGGTAACTGATTGTTTTGGACTCTGTTTGGTCCGAAATGTTTCAGGAATGGTTAACACGCGCCGACAGCGTGATTTACGACCGGAGGGAGGGGACCGTAATCCCACGCCTCCGAGGGGTAGAGAGCAGAGGCAGGGCATTTCGAGCGAGCGGGTACCTACCCCGCCACCGGTTGTGCAGCAGGTCGGGGTCTACCACCGCTTTGGTTCATGTCTTTGGAGCAGTCCAGCAGCTTCTTGAGGACACTGGTACCGAGCAGTTCCGACAGCCACAGTGCAGAGGATTCGGCCGCGGCACCATCTCGTGCATTCTGATGGGAGGGTGAGCAGCCACACCCGGACTACCACCCACACTCATGTACGGGCCCGATCTGAGAGTGACTCGGAGGAGGACGCGGAGCGCAGGAACCCGCGATCTCGGAGGATACGACCAGAGCGTAGCCCCGTAGCTCGCTCCGATCGCTCGACCAGAGACACGTCAGCCCCTCGACGCCGACGGAGGGTTATTGAGCTGGATTTCGATACCACCCGCCGGACCCACCGACGACCGGGAGGTTTGGGGCATCACTCGATTCGATGATGTCCGTTTATTAGAGAGGTTCCAGCGGCTGAACCCTAGGAAGTTTGATGGCAAGGGAGGTCCCGAGGCAGCGGAGACTGGTTCATGGAGATTGATAAGCTCCCGGGAGGTTACACTTACCTTCCACGGTGATGGTATCCCTTGCCACGTTCAACTGGGCAGGAGGGAGCAGATCATTGGTGGAGGAGCCTTTCAGGGCAGTCGAGGGCGAATGCGGGGCTGGCACCCGATCTGGAGGTGGAGGTCACTTGGGAGCAGTTTTCACTGCTGTTCCATCGGAGGTTCATCGGGGCTGCAGCTAGGGATCTGCGACAGGCACAGTTTGACGAGCTTCAGCAGGGAGATAGGACTGTCGCAGAGTATGAGAGGGAGTTTGACAGCTTATCCACTACTTACCGCAGTAACACGGTATGTAGGAGGATAAGGCGAAGAGGTTCATTCGTCGACTGCGACCCGAGTACAGATGGGCTCTGATGACATTGGCTATTACTACCTACGGTGAGTCAGTTCACAAGGCTCAGCTCCTCGAGCAGGAGGATGTTGAGAGTCGCCTCACCTCGCAGAGAGGTCAGGGGACTTCGAGGGGTTCCACGCAGCAGGGACCCCGGCAGGGTTCTGGACGGCAGAACAGACCCGGGCAGTCTAGTGGAGGTAGGGGGGGAGCACCACCCTCACGACCTTGTCCGACTTGTGGTGGGTATCACCCGGGTAGACCTTGTTACCGGCAGGAGGGCCGGTGTTTGCGATGCGGGTCGGATACTCACTGGTGCGGACTGCCCTCGACGGTGGGGCGGTGGTTCTGGTAGTTTTCAGCGTCAGCAGTCTCGGGCACCGCCCAACGCACCGCGAGGGCGTGGGTTTCAGCGGGGTGGCCCGAGACCTCAGCAGCGACCCCAGCTTCAGCCACCCCCTCCACCGCAGCAGCCTAGAGCTGGACGCGTTTTTCAGATAGAGCAGGGAGGTCCTAGTCAGCGAGGAGGCCCTAGTCATCAGGGAGGACCCAGTCAGCAGGCGGGCCCCAGCCAGCAGGGAGGCTCGACTCAGCAGGGAGTCTTGCAAGGTACTGTATTTCTGAACGATACATCTGTTCATGCGTTATTTGAGACAGGAGCGTCTATCTCTATTGTAGCACAGAAATGTGTTACATCTCTGCACCTGCCTGTTAGTACTTTGTCGCAGATGTATTTAGTAAAAACTGCTGGGAGTCAGTTTCTGTTTTCCAATGGGATGGTTCGGGGTTGTACTATATCTGTAGGCGGGCATCAGATAGTATCGGACTTGTTGGTTCTGGACACGCCGAACTATGATGTTATTCTTGGGATGGATTGGCTATCCAAGAATTCTGTGCACATTGATTGTGCAGCCCGTACCATTATGGTATCTGGAGAGGTACTACCTCTCACGACTCCGACCGATTTGACTATCGCACAGCATAGCACAGAGTTGCAGATTCTGGACCAGCTGTCGGTAGTTGGGGTAGGGGAATGCTTCGATCTGAATGAGGCGGATACTAGGTTAAGGCTAGCTAGTATACCGGTAGTTCGAGATTTCCCGCAGGTATTTCCGGAGGAGTTGCCCGGATTACCACCAGAGCGGGAAATTGTATTTGAGATTTACCTGCAGTCGGGCACTGCTCCGATATCTATTCCCCCTTATCGGATGCCCATTTCTGAGATGCAGGAGTTAAAGAAGCGCTTGGAGGAGTTACAGCAGAAGGGCTTCATCCGACCGAGCACTTCGCCGTGGGGTGCTCCGGCTCGTTTGTAAAGAAGAAAGATGGGACACTCCGACTCTGATAGACTACAGACGGTTGAATGCCCTTACTGTGAAGAATAAGTATCCCTTGCCGAGGATTGATGATCTTTTTGATCAACTTCGAGATTCGAGAGTTTTCTCGAAGATTGATCTACGATCGGGATACTTTCAGCTTAGGGTGAAGGAGGAGGATATACCTAAGACTGCTTTCCGCACCCGATACGGACACTTTGAGTTTACGGTCATGCCATTTGGGCTGACCAATGCTCCGGCAGCATTCATGGATCTGATGCATCGGGTGTTCCGTCCATACTTGGACTCTTTTGTGGTGGTCTTCATTGATGATATTCTGATATACTCTCGGGATGCGGACTCGCATCGGGAGCATCTGAGGGTAGTTCTGCAGACACTTTGGGAACATCAGCTTTACGCTAAGTTCTCAAAGTGTGAGTTCTGGATCCGGGAGGTCACCTTTCTGGGACATGTTATTTCTGAGCATGGTCTGTCTGTGGACCCAGAGAAGGTGAGAGCAGTTCAGGATTGGAAGCAACCTACCACGGTACGAGAGATCAGGAGCTTCCTGGGACTAGCAGGATATTATCGGAGGTTCGTACCGGGGTTTTCTATTCTGGCATCTCCGCTCACGCAGTTGACCAAGAAGGGTCAACCGTTTATCTGGTCTGATAGGTGTGAGCAGAATTTTCAGGAGTTGAAGCGACAGCTGACTCACGCTCCGATTCTGACTCTTCCAGATCCGAGTTTGCCGTATGTGATCTATACGGATGCTTCCACGTCCGGTTTGGGGTGTGTGCTGATGCAGGATCGGAATGTGATAGCTTATGGGTCGAGGCAGCTGCGACCGCATGAGCTGAACTATCCGACACATGATCTGGAGTTGGCTGCAGTGATCTATGCGCTGAAACAATGGAGACATTATCTGCTTGGTAACAAATTTCAGATTCTTACCGACCATAAGAGTCTGAAATATCTGTTTACGCAGAAGGAGCTTAACATGAGGCAGCGCCGATGGCTCGAATACATTAAGGACTATGATTGCAGTATCGAGTACATCTCTGGTAAGGGCAACACGGTTGCCGATGCACTGAGCAGGAAGTATACCGGGTTGGTCAAGGGAGGAGGTGTTGGTGACCGATCCGAGGAGAGTGATCTGACGTGCCTTTGGCACAGGTGGCAGCTCTGGGAGCGTGCTCAGGTATACACACTTACTATACATTCTGAGTGGCTTGTTAGAGTACGCGAGGCGCAAGGTAGAGATCCGGGGCTGAAGAGGTTATCTGGGAGGATAAGGGGTCTTTGTTACCGGCATTTCAAGATAGGCAGGATTGCTATACTTCCGAGACCGCCTTTATGTACCGGAGGATCGGGAGCTCCGAGTGAGATTTTAGAGGAGGCGCACTCGAGCAGATTGAGTGTTCATCCCGGGAGTGAGAAGATGTATCATGATCTGCGTACTCACTTCGGTGGCACAGGATGAGGAGGCACATTGCCACACATGTGTCTAGGTGTGCCGTTTGTCACAGGTGAAGATTGAGCACGTAAACCGGCGGGGACACTGCAGACATTGCCCATTCCAGTTCGGAAGTGGGGCAATGTTACTATGGATTTTCTGACTGCACTGCCCCTGACACGGTCCCGCCATGATGCTATCTGGGTTATTGTGGATCGGCTGACAAAGTGCGCACACTTTCTGCCTATTCGGATCACGGACCCTCTGGAGAAGCTTGCCCGGCTCTACATCAGTGAGATTGTACGATTACATGGAGTACCAGACTCCATTGTATCTGACCGTGATCCGCGTTTCACGGCACGGTTCTGGAAGGCTTTTCATGAAGCGCTGGGCACGCGACTCCATCTGAGTACAGCTTATCACCCCCAGACTGACGGGCAGTCGGAGCGGGTGATTCAGATATTGGAGGATATGCTACGGAGCTGTACTATAGATTTTGGAGGGGATTGGGACCAGCAATTGCCTTTGATTGAGTTCTCGTACAACAACAGCTTCCAGACTACGATTGGTATGGCACCATATGAGGCGTTGTACGGGAGGAGATGTATGACACCGCATTGCTGGACCGATGCGTCTGATAGGGTTGAGTTGGGACCCGAGCTTATTGAGGAGACTACGGCGAAGATCAGATTGATTCAGCGCGGATCAAAGCCGCGAACGACCGCACCACCACTTATGCGAACCGTCGCCGTAGGGCTCGGAGTTTGAGGTTGGGGATAGGGTTTGGCTCAAGGTAGCACCTATCCGCGGGACAGTCAGATTCGGGAAGAAGGGCAAGTTGGCCCCACGGTATATCGGCCCATATGAGATTCTGGAGCGGGTCGGTAGGGTGGCATACCGGTTGGCATTACCTCCTAGTCTGTCTGCTGTGCACAATGTCTTCCATGTTAGCATGTTGAAGAAGTGCATTCTGGATCCGACTCAGACGATTCCAGTGGAGGAGGTACAGCTGGAACCCGATCTTTCTTATCAGGAGGTACCGGTAGCCTTTCTGGATAGGGATGTCAGGAGACTCCGTAGCAAGTTGATTCCCATGGTCAAGGTTCAGTGGTCACATCATACTGACCGGGAGGCGACTTGGGAGACAGAGAAGGACATTCAGGATCGATACCCCGAGCAGTATCAGCGGTTGATACAGCTCTTGGAGGACCAAGAGTCCTAAGGGGGGGAGGATGTTACGGTCACCCCGAGCGGGTTGCGACCGGGTGACCCGGGGCTCCGGTTTTAGCCTGCGGGTCACGTTTTTCGGCGTTCAGGCGGCTCCCGGGCCCTATCCGAGTATCATTTTGGCGAACCCCTCCGTATTTGAGGTCGTGTGGGTCCCCCGGACGTTTCCGCCGAAAATATTTTTCTGGCGCCGGGGGGTTGTCGGGGTCGTCTCGGGACGTACAGCGGGCTCGGTAGCACTCTTGAGATCTCAGTTTGGGAAGCCGTTCGCAGTTTTGGAGTCGTGGAGACGTCCCGGAGGTGGTTGTAGAGTTTAATATTTGGGGCGGGACGTTCGGTTCCGGGCGACTCCCGGGGCTCGGGATGGAAATTCTCTGACGGCTTTGGGGTAAGTTGTGTTTTAATTTAAGATGGAATTTATGGAATTTTTATAGAATTTTTGGAGTGACGGAATTCCGGTTCAGGTTGACACGCCGCACGTCGGGGTGGGTTCGGGTTCAGCGAGCTCGGTAGGACACTCCGGAAAGGTAAATGAACTTCTGAAAAATGTTCTGTGAATGTTATAATATTCTGAAGGTTGTGTCCAAGTTTCATTAATTTTGGAATTCGGTAATTATTTTTGGGCAAAAAGAATTGGAACTTTCGGAAAAATTGGGAGCTAAAATGCAAATGGGTGCAAATTTAAAAGGAAAATCAGCATGGGCAGCAGCAGGCCTCTCTCAATTTCGGCAGAATTGTGTGTGTGTGTGATTATTGGTGGACACATGTCCCATTTTAATTAAAGGAAGAGAGGCATGGGTATTATAAAGTAGGAAAATATATATACCATATTATTACATAATATTACACTTACCTCATTTCTTTCTTCTTCTTCCTTCTGTTCTTGCTGCTGCCGAAACACCATTGAAGAAGCTCCTCCAAGCTTGACTTCCTTCATCTTTGTGGAAATCAAAGAAGAATTGCTTGCCACTTGTGGTAAGTGTCATCCTAACTCCTCTTTTGTCATTAGTTTGGAAGTTTAGTGGTTAAAAGAGGAGATTTTGAGAAGTTTGGGTTTGTTCTTCACTACATGATTGAGTGATCCTCTCCCTCCCATCTTTTAGTATGTTGTTCTTGGGTGATAGGAGAGTGTTAATCAAGTGTTAGATTTTGGAAAACACAAGTTGGAAGCAAAACCTAGGTTGGCCGATTTTTTGGAAGAATTTCCAAAATGGTGTGTGTTTGTTATCTTGTTTCATGCTTCAAGTATGTTAGTCCTAGCATGATTCTAAGGCTATCCATGGTTTTAATTTGATGGGGAACAAGTTGAGGTGAAAACCCCTAATGGCCGAATATATATGAGTGTATGTTCTTGATGGATTTTGTTGTTTGGGTGCAATTGGATAGCATTCATGGTTTAGGAATGTAATTGGTGATTAAAGAGTGCAAATGGAACTTTGTTTGGATTGAAATGGAAGTTGGGTGAGAAACCCCTCTTTGGCCGAATTGAAAGGTGAAGGGGTTTTGTTGATTTTGGTGTAATTGGTTAGTAAGCATGCTTAGGAAGTGGAATTGGTGATTAATATGATTATTTGGAAGCTTGAATGGATTGAATTGGAAGTCGGATAAAAAGTTGGTTGAAAACCGAATCTTTGAATGATTCTTTTTCAATGTTAGAGGTTCATTTTGGTTGAATTGGATGTTAATTTGGTGTTGGGGTTGAATTTAGGAGTGGATGGAAGTTTGAAATGTTGAATTCGGTTAAGGAATGAAAAAGTTACAATTAATCGGGATTATCGGAAAATGGCGGGTAATGAAGGGTTTAAGGTTGGATTTGATCAGTTCGCTTATGGTATGATGTTTGTCAATGTGAAATCTTGCATTGTCTAGGTTGGTTCTGAATTCGACGTTTCGTGAAAATCGGGATTTTACGGAAAGTGCAGCCGGATTTTCGGTTTTGGGGTCGGGGTTGTAATTTGGTAGTGTGGTAGATGAGGATGCTAATGCAACTTGGTTTGGCAGATTCTCGAGTCTCGGTGGTTAGGAAAAGAGGAATTCTAAATTTCGGGGCACGGTGTAGGTGTTATCCGTAATCGGTCCAATACTGGATTTTGAGGTAAGGGTTTGGTTCGGTGTTTTGGTAAGCTAAGTATATGTTTTAGTTTCCGTTTCTGTTCTGCTAGTATTTCGGAATATTGTGCCGTTGGGCATATTCCGTAGTTTGTAGGAGTATGCCTTATGGCATACTCTGTCTGTTTATATTACGACAGTTGTGGGTTCGCTACCCCAGCTGGTGCACCATGCTTCCGTATTAGCTTCGGCTTCCGACTCCCATAGTGGAGGCTGTCGTTCCGATTTACTATATGAGTTATGGCGATTTAGAATCGCACGTCCTTCGGGACTCCGATCTGTTTTTCTGTTCATGCATGTTATTCCGTAGTCTGTTGCATATATATTGCTATCTTTCTGTTTTGCAGTGTTACATATTCTTACCTTACCCCTTATCCCTTACGGGGTCCTTTTAGGACTCACCCTTCTTTGGGTTCTGTTTTTGGGTTTCAGGTCGACCCGATAAGCGACCTGTGGAGTAGGGTTCTGTGAGGTTCTACCTCGGTGGTTTTTTGCGGCAGCTTCACCTTGCGGCCCGGGATTGTCTTTTGGATCTGAATCCCGCGCGAGGTATTTGACGCTTAGTCTTAGGCTTGGCTCTGTAGCTGCATGTACATACTTTCTGATTTGCTATGATGTTTGTATGTCTCGTATATATATTTGTATATTCTGTTCTATATTCTGTCCTCGGCGCTTGGCGCTTGCTAGACTTTTTAGGTTCTGTGAATTCTCGTATGTATATGTGTATTGGTGCGTAAGCACTCGGCCCACGGAGGGCGGGGCTTACTCGTTGTTAGTTCATGAATTGTATGGTTGCATTTTATTTTGTTTATATGCATGAGATGTCCGTTAGTTTGCTTCCACAATCCTTCCGTTTTGGGTCCGCTACGCGGCGGGTCTCGAAGGACCTGCCACTCCGTATTCATTCCGGCTTCCACTTCCGGCGACCCGGCGCCCCCGCCTCCGCAACCGGGCTCGGGTGGTGTACGGTGACAGAAATGATAGCAGGGTCCACACCTGGTAAGTCCTCAGGGGTCCATGCGAAGACATCGCCGTTGGCATGGAGGAGATGGATGAGCACTTGCTGGTCTTTTTCCTTGAGGTCCTTTCCAACTCAGAACTTCTTGCCAGGGGAGATTTCAACTTCTTCAAAGGCCCCAGACAAGTCAGGAGCGACGTCGCCCGCGGGACCAGTCTCCTCCTCGGGCGCCTTTCTTTTAGGCTCAGATGGCTTGGGGAGCTGAGGAGGTCCTGCGAGGGTAGAGACATAATTGCCCCTGGCCACCTTGGCGGGTTGGATTTGTGACAAAGGCACCTTGGCCTCAACCAGAGTGTGTTTCTAGATCATGTTGGCATTTGCCCTAGTGTCCATGTAGACTCTGTCAATGTCCCATCCCGCGATACGGGCGGTGATAACCAAAGGGTCCGCGTGAGGTACCGCCACCGAGGTGCCATCGCGCGATGCAGGTAAGTGAGTAGAGGAGTGGTTGACCTGGTAGATCTGTATCATATGACGTCGTCTCGACGATGCGCCCTCACATTTTGTGATTACACTGATGTGCCCCCTTGGTGGCGGAATTTCGACCAGACCTTCTCGATCCGGGTTCTGCTGGGAGTGACCCCATCTACGATTACCTTGACGGCGGTCCTCCCGATTACCTTCCCACTGCGACCCCCATCGTCATGGAGTAAGAACTCCATGAGTTTGCCTTGAGCGAGCATTTCCCCAATCATGTGTTTAAGCTCGAAACAGTCCTCGTGTCGTGTCCCTTGTCGCGATGGTAACGACAGTATTTAGTACTAGACCCGACGATCTCACGGGAGAGGCGGGGCCACTTGGGGACCTCCTTCTTTTGTTCCAGGCATGAAGGATGTTAGTGCGAGATTCCCGTAGTGGGGAAGAATGAAATACGCCTCCTCCTGTTGGATGGCGTAGGGTACGCCTCTGGGACACGGGGTCCGCTCGCGAGGGTTGTCCCTTCGCATCTGCCGTGGCGGCCCTGGCGAGTGGTCGAGTGACCTCCTCCGTGTTCATAAACAGTGATGCCGTGCTCAAGAACTGTTCCATGTTGGTAGGAGGGTTGGTGTGTACATCTACGAAGAAAAGGGACTCCCATCGAAGACCCTGAATGGCCGCAAGTAGGCGGGCTTCCTCCCCCAAATTAGAGACCTGGATGGATTCTGCCTGGAAGCGCTGAATATACTCTCTGAGGGGCTCATCTTTCTTTTGCCGAATCTTGAGGAGATGTCCCGCCGTTTTGGGGGGAGGTTTAGACACCACAAAGTGGTTGGAGAAGTTGCGGGAGAGCTCCTCAAAGGAGTCAAACCGTTTATCACGGAGGGTGGTATACCAGTTGGCGGCGGCTCCCGTGAGTGTGGAGCTGAAGGCTCTACAGAGCGTGTTATCGTCCGCCCTGGCGATGGCCATTGCGGAAACGTAACGCTGGAGATGAATATCGGGGTCCGAGAGACCGTCATAGGCGTCCAGTTTAGGCTGGCGAAACTGTTCTGGAAGAGGGGTCTCCAAAACCCGTTGAGTGAAAGGTTGGGTCTAGAGGTGGTCCAGACCCATTCTGGAAACATTATGAACATTGGCCCTTTCGTCCCTTTTTACCACTTCCTCTAATCGTCTAGTAAGTGCGATAAGTAACGACGAAGAAGGGTCAGGGTTACTTACTTGTCGAGGTGGAGTAGCAGGGCGTTCAGGCTGACTAGTCCATAGCGTTCCAACGCTATCCAGAACGCCCCTGAGAGTGGTGGCGAGTGTTTCACGCAAGTTATGAGCGACCGCATCGGTGATTGTTTGCGAACAGCCAGATCAAGGCTCGTTGGTGTTGTGTTTGGTGGTGGAGTATTATGTTCGAGGCACGTCACGATTAACGTGGAAGGAGCTTTCCTCCATTGAATGAATAGAAAGTTCTCCCGTTGTGGGGAAGCGTTGTTTGGAGATGGTTCCGATCGTGGATCGTTGTTCATGTTAAATCGCGGGAGGATTCCTCCTTCCCCGACGGCTGTACCTACTTGCACTCCGGGTAGTTGGCATGACTTGCTACTTGTGGTTTGTGATATGGGTTTACGATAAGAACTTTTCGTTTCTCTCGTTCCCACAGACGGCGCCAAACCGATAATCTCGTACCAGAAGCAGGCCTGGATTCTCAGTTGAATGATTAATGATGATGGTGTTCTTGAGGCTCCAAGCTTGCTTATTATGAGTAATCTGTAAAAGATAGAGAATACTCAGAAGTAGCAAGAGAGGAGTGGGGGCGTGTAGTAGCTTACCCAATTTAGGGTGGACATCACCCTATTTATAGAGTGATGCCAGGAGAAGAGCCTCCCCCAGTTGAAGCCTTGGACAGGCTGTGAGACAAGACTGACAAGTCTGCCAGATTTCAGGAGATAAGGCGGCTGTGATGATGAAGATCTCAGCAAACCGCTTTAGAAGATTCACTTGTCAGGGAATGTTTGGCGTACAAATCTGGTGAAGATCACTCAGGCTCGTGCTGACCTTCTTATTGGCTGCTTAATGTCAGGTGACCAAGTGGTCTATCTCCAAGTGGAGCAAGCAGCAGGCGAAGGCCTGTAAGGGGCGAAGGCCTGTAAGGGGCGAAGGCCCAGATAGAATATAGCCAATAAAGGAGTGAGGATCGCACGAACCTGAGTGTAGGGGCCTTATCTGGCCGAGGCCAGTACAGGCATGAGAGTCCTCGTGAAGGCAAGTTAAGACCGCGGGAGTAAGACCCGTAAGGGCGAGTGGGATCGCAGGGGCGAGACCTGAGACCGCGAGGGTAACCCGCGAAGGCCTAAGGGACGCAAAGGCGAGTGTGAGACATCGCCAAGGCGAGACTTAAGGCCCGCGAGGGCAAGACCCCGCGCAGGTGAGACTGGAGACCGCAAGGGTGAGACCTTGCTCAGGCGATACTGGAGACCACAAGGGCGAGACCTTGCGAAGGCGATACTAGAGACCGCAAGTGTGAGACCTATGAGAAGGCCTTGTATGATTCTGATGCAACGCGAGGATGCGTTTGCTTGGGTAGTGTACCAAGGTGTTACAGACCGTGTACAGTACCAAGATATTGTCCGTTTTGGGGTTACGGTCCAGCCTTTTCCCCTTACGGTTTTGTTTCTAACGGAATGGATGGTCTTGGGGTTACGACCCAGCCTTTTCCCCCTCAATCCAACATCCGTTAAAAGGCCTCTTGAAGGGGAGAAGGGTGGTGTACAATATATACACCAAAATCCCCTTTAACCCTTCCAAGTGGGATGTAACATCCACCCCAGGAGCCCATCGTCTCTCGGCACATGTGCACTGCATAACCTGGCTCGATACCAACTGTAACAGACCGTGTACAGTGCCAAGATATTGTCCGCTTTGGGGTTACGGCCCACCATTTCCCCCTCACGGTTTTGTTTCTAACGGAATGGATGGTCTTGGGGTTACGGCCCACCTTTTCCCCTTAATCCAACATCCGTTAAAAGGCCTCTTGAAGGGAAGAAGGGTGATGTACATTATATACACCATAATCCCCTCTAACCCTTCCATGTGGGATGTAACACTGTCCATATAGCGGCCGCCCCTGTAAGGGTAGTTGAACCAGTTTCCCCTGAGGAGCCCTCCAACCTTGAGGCCTTCGTGTCTGGGCATTTCGCGAGCCCACCTCAAGCCAAAGGAGAAGACCTGCCTGGGCATGTGGTTGTGGCAGAGATTACTGCCAGGGGGACCGCGCCCCTTCACAGAGGCAGGATGTCAGCAGGCGCACTCCTGCTGTCTATGAGGAGGAGGAGCAAGCTGGCTGCTAAGGAGAGCAGCAGTTCTGGGCAGCAGGAGGCGGTGGCCATTCCTGTAGGGGAGGAGGCGGTGGCCATTCCTGCAGGGGAGGAGGCCTTTGTGGCGAAGGGCGGGAGGCCTCAAGCATTCGGGAGGCTTCTCCATTGAAAACCCCATTCCCAAGGAGGGTCGCGAAGAGGTTCCTTCTAATAGTGAGGCCCCATGGAGGGCGTTGGTGGCGCAGACCCCTGCTGGTAAGTCATTTATTTTAACTGTCCAAACTTTTCAGTGGTACTGATACTTGCGATCTGTTGATGTTGTAGGTGCGGGGCCTTCAAAACAAGGCCATAGCCTGTGCGGAAGCGCAGTGGACTTGGGGCCATGTCTGCTGTCTTGGAAGAGACTGGGTGTTATTACGGTCACCCTGAGCGGGTTGCGACCGGGTGACCCGGGGCTCCGGTTTTGGCCTGCGGGTCACGTTTTTCGGCGTTCAGGCGGCTCCCGAGCCTTATCCGAGTGTCTTTTTGGCGAACCCTTTTGTTTTTGAGGTCGTGTGGGTCCCCGGACGTACCGCCGAAAATATTGTTCCGGCGCCGGGGGGGTTGTCGGGGTTGTCTCGGGACGTACAGCGGGCTTCGTAGCGCTCCCGAGACCTCAGATTGTGATGCCGTTTTCAGTTTTGGAGTCGTGGGAATGTCCCAGAGGTTTTTATGGAGAGTAATTTTTGGGGCGGGACGTTCGATCCGGGCGACTCCGGGGCTCGGGACGGGAATCCCGGGGCCCGGGATGAAATTTCTCCGATGTCTCCATGGTTGGTTATGTTATAATTCAAGATGGATTTTATGAGTATTTTTGGGGAATTTTGGTGTGACGGAATTTTGGTTCAGGTTGACACGCTCGCACGTCGGTATTCGTTCGGGTTCAGCGAGCTCGGTAGGACACTCTGGAATTGTAAATGAACTTTTGTAACATGTTTTACGAATGTTATAATATTCTGAGGGTTGTGTCCAAGTTTCGTTTAATTTGGAGTTCGGTAGTTGTGTTGGGCCAAAATTGGAACTTTTGGAAGAGTTGGGAGGTTAATTTGCATTTGGGCACAAAATAAAAATAATTCAGCATGGGCAGCAGCAGCAGCTAATTTCGGCAGTTTGTGGGAGACATTAAGGGACACATGTCTTTCTTTTATTTAAGTTGAGAAGGGATGGGTTAAAGAGAAGGAATTATTTATATTGGCTATTATTTCATAAATGAAATTATATTTCATTTCTTCTCATTTCTTCTTCTTCTTCTTCTTCCTCACTTCGCCATTGCCACCGTACGCCACCCGAGCCCGGTTGCGGAGGCGGGGCGCCGGACGTCGGAAGCGGAAGCCGGAAAATACAGAAATGGCAGGTCCATCGAAACTGCCGCGCGTAGCGGACCCGAAAGGCGATTGTGGAAGCAACGAAAATTTTCATACATAGAACTAAAATAAAATCCAAACATACAATTCATGCATCAGCAACAGAGTAAGCCCCGCCCTCCGTGGACGAGTGCTTACGCACTAAAACATAGATACATACAGAGTTCACAGAACCTAGGGTGTCTAGCAAGCGCCAAGCGCTCAGAACATGCAACAGAACAGAATATATATATATATATATATATATATATACAATCATCACAACAATAAAACAGAAAGTATGCACATGCAGCTACAGAGCCGACCCTAGGCCTAAACGTCAAAATACCTCGCGCGGGATTCAGACCAAGTAGACAAAATCCCAGCCCGTAAGGTACTGCTGCTGCTCAACACAACCAAGGCAGAAGCCTCACGGAAACCTACTCCGCTGGCTGCTTACTGCACCTACACGAAATCCAAAACATAACCCAAAAGGGGTGAGTCCTAAAAAGGACCCGTAAGGGATTTGGGGTAAATAAGCATATGTAACCCGCAAAAGCAGAAAGATAGCAATATACAGAATATATGCAATGAATACGAGAATATCGTGCATGTAATAAAACAGATCGTAATCCCGAAGGAATGTGCGATACTAAATCGCCATAAACCCTTATAACAAATCGGAACGACAACCTCCCTCTAAGGGAGTCGAAGCGAAGCTATTACGAAGCATGGTGCACCACTGGGTAGCGAACCCACAAGCTGTCGTAGGGTTAATGCATGCAGTATGCCACAAGGCATACACCTACAAATTACAGAACGTACCTTAAAGCAGAAATTTCCGAAATACCTGCAAAACAGAAGTGCAACAACACATACACCTACAGACTACAGAATATGCCCTAGGCATATAATACCGAAATACTTGCAGAACAGAAAGTGAAACAAAACATATACCTATCTTACCAAAATAACAGAACCAAACCCTTACCTCACAAATCCAGAGTAGTTGACCGATTCTGGACGACTTCCAAACCACGACCCGAAACCAGAAAACCTCTCTTTTTCTAACTTCAGGACCTCAGAATCTGTCAAATCAAGCTAAATAAGCAAACTTACCAATAAAACTACCAAACTACACCCCGACCCCAAAATCGAAAATCCGTGAGAATTTAGTAAAATTCGATTTCCATAGAAACCTCCGAATTCAGAACCAACTTAGGCAATGCAAGGTTGTACATTGACAAACATAATCCAATAAGCAGAACTGGTCAAATCCAACCTTAAAACCCTTCATTACCCGACATTTTCCGATAAACCCGCATAATTGTAACTTTTCTATTTCTTATCCGAATTCAACGTTTCAAACTTCAAACCACACCTAAATTCAACCCCAATACCACTTTAGCATCCAATTCAACCAACATCAAACCCCAACATGGAAAAAGAATCATTCCAATAATTCGGCCCCTTTGCCAATTTTTACCCAACTTTCAATTCAATCCATTCGAGCTTCCAATTAATCATACTAACCACCAAATACACTTCTAAACCAAGAATGCTAACCAATTGCATCCAAAACAACCAAATTCAACATTGAACATCAACCTAAATATTCGGCCAAATGGGGTTTTTAACCCAACTTATTTTTCATCAAATTGAATCCACACATAAGCTTAGAATCATGCTAGAATTAACATACTTGAAGCATGAATCAAGATAACAAACACACATCATTTTGGAACAAACCCATCATTTGCAAAATCTCCTCTTTTCTTCCCTAAACCTTGATTCCAACAAGTAAAGAGAAGAAGGAAGGATGCTTACCACATAAAGCACCCAATTCCTCTTTGATTTGAGCCAAGATGAAGAACTTCAAGCTTGGAGGTGCTCTTCAATGGTGGCGGCAGCAGCAAGAGGAAGAAGAAGAAGAAGAGAAGTGAAAATGAGATATATCCCTTTTATGAAATAATAAGCATAATATATATTTCCCCTCACTTTTTAACCCATACTTCTCATCTTAAATAAGAAAAAGCCAAGTGTCCTCTAATTCTCACACACATGCTGCCGAAAAAATCAGCTGCTGCTGCCCATACAGATTTTTATTTATTTTGTAACCAAATACAACTTAATCTCCCAACTTTTCCGAGAGTTCCAATTCTTTTTGCCCAAAAATAACTACCGAACTCCAAATTGAATGAAACTTGGACACAACCCTCAGAATATTATAACATTCGTAAAACATATTCCAAAAGTTCATTCACAATTCCAGAGTGTCCTACCGAGCTCGCTGAACCCGAACAAATCCCGACGTGCGGCGTGTCAACCTGAACCAAAAGCCCATCACACCAAAATTCCACAAAAATACTCATAAAATCCATCTTGAATTATAACATGATTTACCCCAAAGCCGTCAGAAGATTTCCATCCCGAGCCCCGGGAGTCGCCCGGGACCAAACGTCCCGACCCAAATATTATATTCCATAAAAACCTCCAGGACATTCCCACGACTCCAAAACTGCAAACGGCATCTCAATCTGAGGTCTCGGGAGCGCTACCGAGCCCGCTGTACGTCCCGAGACGACCCCGACAACCCCCCGGCGCCAGAAAAATATTTTCGGCGGAAACGTCCGGGGGACCCACACGACCTCAAAAACGAAAGGGTTCGCCAAAATGATACTCGGATAAGGCTCGGGAGCCGCCTGAACACCGAAAAACGTGACCCGCAGGCCAAAACCGGAGCCCCGGGTCACCCGGTCGCAACCCGCTCGGGGTGACCGTAACATTCTCCCCCCCTTAGAACTCTTGGTCCTCCAAGAGTAGCCTGAACCATCCATACAGGTGTCGCTACCAACCAGAATATAAAAATATTCTCCTTACTAAGAACAATCGGACCACCGTCTTGATGTAGCGGGAGTGGTAGTTTAGACTACCATACAGAGCCTCACGGCGTCCCACCCTCTGGGTGCATCTTATTGCACCCCGAGTTAGTTTCCGGTATTTCTACCAGACAACCCAGACAGTACCGAACCTAAATCTAACCAATCCTCAACAGGCTATCACCGAAGACATCACGTAATACGTAAGCTTGATTGGGAGGGGGAAGACCAACCTATCTACTTACTCTAGAAAATCAGGAGAACCGATAAAACTCGGGGTAACTTGCCCCGCCTACCAAATCTTCTTGTCCCTCGAACGGTGCTACCTCCACCAAACTCTGTCACCAATCTCGATTCCAGAGCCCTACGGCGGCGGTTCGTACAAGCAGCATGGTGTCATGGTTTTAATCCGCGTCTGTATTAACTGATCTTCGCCGTAGTCTCCTCAAAAACTCGGGTCCCACCAACCCTATCGACGCATCTATCCAACGGTGTGGTGTCATACACCTCCTCCCGCACAACGCCTCATATGGTGCCATGCCAAATGTAGTATGGAAGGCTGCTGTTGTACGAGAACTCTAACAAAGGTAAGCTGCTGGTCCCAATCTCCTCCAAAATCCAAAGTACAGATTCGCAAAGATATCCTCCAAGATCGTAATCACCCACTCCGACCGCCCGTCCGTGCATGGGTGATAAGTCAGTACTCAGATGGAGTCGCATGCCCAGTGCTTCATGAAAAGCAATCCGTAACCGTCTTTGTAAAACGCGGATCACGGTCGATACAATGGAGTCTCGGTACTCCATATAAACGCACGATCTCCACGATGTAAAGCCGGGCAAGCTTCTCCAGAGGGTCTGTGACCCGAATAAGCAGAAAGTGTGCGCACTTTATCAGCCGATCCACAAAAACCCAGATAACATCATGGCGAGACCGTGTCAGGGGCAGTGCAGTCAGAAAGTCCATAGTAACATTGCCCCACTTCCAGACTGGAATGGGCAAAGTCTGCAGTGTCCCTGCCGGTTTCTGATGCTCAAACTGCTCGAGTGTGCCTCCTCTAAAATCTCATTCCAGAACTCCTGATCCTCAGGTACATAAAGGCGGTTTCGGAAGTATAGCAATCCCTGCCTATACTGAAACGTAGGTAACAAATAAACCCTTATCTTCCCCAGATAATTTCTTCAACCCCGGATCTCTCTACCTTGCGCCTCGCGCACCCTGTCAAGCCACTCAAAATGTATAGTAAGTGTATAAACCTGAGCACGCTCCCAGAGCTGCCCCCTATGCCAAAGGCATGTCAAATCACTCTCCTCGGATCGATCCCCAACATTTCCTCCCTTAACCAACCCGGTATACTTCTGCCAAAGGCATCGACAACCGTGTTGCCCTTGCCAGAGATGTACTCGATACTACAATCATAGTCCTTAATGTATTCGAGTCATCTGCGCTGCCTCATGTTTAAGCTCCTTCTGTGTAAACAGATATTTCAGACTCTTATGGTCGGTAAGAATCTGAAATTTATTACCAAACAGATATTGCTTCCAATGTTTCAACGCATAAATTACTATAACCAACTCCAGATCATGTGTCAGTCAGTTCAGCTTATGCGGTCGCAGCAGCCTCGACCCATAAGCTACCACAAAACGCTCCTGCAACAACACACACCCCACACTGGATGTGGAAGCATCCGTATATGTCACGTACGGTAAGCTCGGATCTGGAAGAGTCGAATCGAGCGTTCGTCAACTGCCGTTTCAACTCCAGAAAATTCTGCTCACACCTATCAGACCAGATAAACTGTTGACCCTTTTTGGTCAACTGCGTAAGCGGAGATGCTAGAATAGAAAATCCCAGTACAAACCTCCGATAATATCCTGCTAACCCCAAGAAGCTCCTGATCTCCCGTACAGTGGTAAGTTGTTTCCAATCCCGAACTACCCTCACCTTCTCTGGATCCACAGACAGACCATGTTCAGATAAAATGTGTCCCAGAAAAGTGACTTCCCGAATCCAGAACTCACACATTGAGAATATAGCATAAAGCTGATGTCCCCAAAGTGTCTCAGAACTATCCTCAGATGCTCCCGATGCGAATCCTCATTCCTAGAATATATCAGAATATCATCGACAAAGACCACCAAAAATGAGTCCAAGTACGGTCGGAACACCCGATGCATCAGATCCAAGAATGCCACCGGAACATTGGGCAGCCCGAATGGCATGACCGTAAACTCAAAATGTCCATATCGGGTGCGGAAAGCAGTCTTAGGTATGTCCTCATCCTTCACCCTAAGTTGAAAGTACCCAGATCGGAGATCAATCTTTGAGAAAACTCTCGAACCCCGAAGTTGATCAAAAAGATCGTCAATCCTCGGCAACGGATACTTATTCTTTCCAGTAAGTGCATTCAACCGCCTGTAATCAAAACAAAGTCAGAGTGTCCCATCTTTCTTCTTAGCAGATGTAACCGGAGCACCCCACGGTGAAGTGCTCGGTCGGATGAAGCCCTTCGCTGTAATTCCTCCAACTGCTTTCTTCAACTCCTGCATCTCGAAATAGGCATCCGATAAGGAGGAATAGATATCGGAGCAAGATGCCACCGCAGTAGATCTCAAACACAATTTCCCGCTCTGGTGGTAATCCGGGCAACTCCTCCGAAAATACCTACGGAAAAACTCGAACCACTGGTAAACCATCCAACTTTAACCTAGTACCAGCCTCAAACAGATCATAACATTACCCCACACCAACTATCGACAGCTGAATCCAGAATCTGTAACTCTATACTGTGCTGCGCGATAGTCAAACCAGTCGGAGCCGTGAGAGGTAGTACCTCTCCAG
Organism: Stellera chamaejasme; assembly: GCA_024586325.1. Classification (NCBI taxonomy): domain Eukaryota; kingdom Viridiplantae; phylum Streptophyta; class Magnoliopsida; order Malvales; family Thymelaeaceae; genus Stellera; species Stellera chamaejasme. The sequence continues at coordinate 19,094,676 of CM044979.1, forward strand.
AAACCATAATGGTACGGTTTGCACAATCAATGTGCAAAGAATTCTTGGATAGTCAGTCCATCCCAAGAATAATATCATAGTTCGGCATGTCAAAACCAACAAATCCGATACTATCGGATGTCCGCCTACGATGTCGTACAACCCCGAACCATCTCATTAGAAAACAGAAACTGACTCCCAGCAGTTTTTACTAAGTACATTTGAGGCAAGGTACTAACAGACAGAGATGTAACACATTTCTGTGTTACAATGGAAACAGATGCTCCTGTATCAAATAATGCATGAACCGACACCTCATTCAGAAATAAAGTACCTGCAGTAACTCCCCGCCGACTCGAGCCTCCTCGCCGACCGGTACTGACCGCTGACTAGGTCCTCCTTGATAACTAGGGCCTTTCCCCTCAATATGAAAAACTTGTCCCACTCTGGGCTACTGTGGTGGAGGGGGTGGCTGAAGCTGCTGTCGCTGCTGAGGTCTCGGGCCACCCCGCTGAAACCCACGCCCCCACGGCGCGTTGGGCTGTGCCCGAGACTGTGGACGCTGAAGACTGCCAAAACCCTGCCTGCAAATCGGATAAGATCGTGCCGGTGGTGCTCCCTCTCTGCCTCTACTAGACTGCTTAGGCCTGTTCGGCCATCCATTAATCTGCCGGGGTCCCTGCTGTGTGGAGCCCCTCGTACTCCCCTGACCTCGCTGCGAGGTGAGGCGACTCTCAACCTCCTCTTCCATACCATGGTACTGCGGTACGTAATAAACCAACCGGTCAAACTCTCACTCAAACTCTCCGACAATCTTGTCTCCCTGATGAAGCTCATCAAACTGTGCCTGTCGCAGATTCCTGGCTACATCCCCGCTGCACTGCTGGTGGAAAATGTAGCCTCCCCCAGGAGTTTGTCAACTCCTGCAAACCAAATCTCTACTACCTCGGCCCTTCACGGTCATTGAACCTCGGGGGGGGTTCAAATTCTGAAACCTCTCCAGAAGTCTGACCTCGTCAGACTGGTGCCTCAGATCTCCCCATCGTTAATAGGACCGACGGGAAGTCTAGGTGTCGTAGTGACCATCCTCCTCGGAGTCACTCACTTACCAATCCCAAAGCTGTGGCGAGCAGTGGCTTAAGTCTCGCTATCACCACCTAATCAAAATGCCCTTACTGTGGCATAATCAGATCTTCCCCTGCCTACTGCCGCCCCTGAACCAGCTAGGCTGGCGGGTAATACCAAATCAGAGAGGGGTCCCTACGACCGCTAAACCTCGGGGGCGGTGAGTGTGGTTGTTCAGACCCTGGGTTACGCTGAACCCGTATCCTATTCCACGGAGGTGTGGGCCGGTACCAAATCACGCTATTCGCGTGTAGTACACAATTCCTCAAACCAAGTCCAACCAGAAAAACAACTTATCCCAAACCAAATTTCCAAACCATATACCAACTCAACCCATAACCAACAGTTCAAACCCTATCTCTCGGAGGCGTGGGATTACAATCCCCTCCCTCCGGTCGCAAAACACGCTGTCTATGCGTGTTAACCAAACCTGAGACATTTCAGACCAAACAGAGTCCAGACAAATCGGTCACTCCTAATCCCTACAGAAGCTAGCAGCAGTTTCCTAAGGCTCTGTAGTGCAATGCAGTACTTGACACATAAATTATTTCTCAGAATGCTAAAATCATGTATTTCACCAAATCACAGAAGCAGTTCATGCTTATCTCACCAAATCTTTTCCTAACACACAAGTTTACGTACCCGGATCTTTTCCACAATCCCTCGATCGTAATAATCTTACCAGAATCCAGAAATCCCGAGTTCCGAAATCTGCAACTATCAGGATAACTTGAAGGATCAACTTTGTTCCACAATTTTATTTTAAAGTGGTTCAAGTAAGGAGGTGGCCAATCTCGTACCAAACCATTCTAAAACAAAATGTACAACATTAGTTGTCACTACAAGTCACCACTGACGACCAATACGGTCACTTACCTGCTCTGATACCAACTTGTCACCGTACGCCACCCGAGTCCGGTTGCGGAGGCGGGGGCGCCGGGACGTCGGAAGCGGAAGCCGGAAAAATACAGAAATGGCAGGTCCATCGAGACCTGCCGCGCGTAGCGGACCCGAAAGGCGATTGTGGAAGCAACCTGAAAATTTTCATACATATAACTAAAATAAAATCCAAACATACAATTCATGCATTAGCAACAGAGTAAGCCCCGCCCTCCGTGGACGAGTGCTTACGCACCAAAACATATATACATACAGAGTTCACAGAACCTAAAGTGTCTAGCAAGCGCCAGGCGCTCAGAACATGACGCGAAACCGACAAGTGATCTAGATGCACCCATGTGCAACCTTGAGGATCCAAGAGCTCACATGCCAAAAGAAGACGTCATTGGCTTTTATGACACTTCCACCTTCAATGGACCTATGACAAGGAGTCAAACCAAGAAGGCTAAGGACGCTCTCAACCTGTTGATGCACAGTTTTGCAAAGTGTGAGGAGCAAAGTGAAGATATCCACAAAGATGAAGGAAAAGTGCAAGCACTCCTCAATTTGGGCCAACCCAATTCCCAAATGGTGCAAACAATTTTCAACATTTCGGTTTGGGCTCAACCAAATGACAATTTGGCCCAAGTGCATGGTTCACGAATATCTCAACCTGTTGAGATTCCAGCTGGCGCATTCAATGCTTTCCCAAAGCTTCCAACCGTTCACTTCTCTTCAAGGACGAACTTCAGCAGCCTTGAGGACTCAAGAGTTCAAGAGCACTTAAATGAGGATCATTTACTCCACATTTATTGGCCAAAACTCATCCCTCATCTTCCAACTCGAATTTTTATCATTTTATTTCAGTTTTCAGAGTTGTTTTGGCTAGGTCTACCCATTAGCTAGCCTAGAATAATTTTTAGAAATAATTATTTTAAATTCCCATATTTACATCTCCTTTAATTTCCATCATTAAGAATGGAGATGAAGGGACTTGTCAATAGGTTTAGAATTCCAACTTCCTTGTCCTATAAAAGGAGGTCTAGGTTAGTTTGCAAGACACAAATTCAATCATCAAATATATTTCACCTTTTTCCTTGAAATTGAGAGTGATTCTCTTTTCAACCTATCTACCATTTTCCACTCAATTCTTGTTAAGTTTTCTTTACAAGTCTACTAAGACCAATATTGCCTTCTCATTGGAAGAAGGAGGTGTTGGCCCCATCTACATTCCCCCCCTCAATTTTGGCAACGAAGGCTTTCTTTGTCTTGGACCTTTTTCGGTATCAAGAAGGAGGAGTCGCCAAAGGCATAACACCATCTTTGCCCGGGCAAGGATCCAGGAGGAGTTGGCGGCCATATCCGTTCGTTTCACAAGCTTCCGCATCGTTTTGCTTTGTGCATTTCGGATCTGTCAACCTGTTGACATTTCCGCCTCATCAATCATACCTACCTCGTGTTGCTCCTTTGTTGGCTAGATCTGCTCCTCGTGTTCCAGGATACCCTCCGGAATCACATCAATTGGTATCAGAGCATTCTGACAACCACATCAATTGGTATCAGAGCCACTTGCTCAACAAGGAGAAGTTTTTCTACCCTTTTCTTTTTATTCCGCAACATATATCATTTTTGTTATCATTGTGTTTTTCTCGGTTGTTCTTGCCATTTTTAATTTCTTGTTCCAGTGTTGTGCAATCTGCATAGAAAAAAAAATTGAAAAAAATTTCGCATCTTATTTGCATTTAAAAAAAAAAGAAAAAAAAATGAAAATTAAAAAACCTGTTAACAGATTGCAGAAAAGGCAATTTGAAGAATTCTTGGAACAATTTCAAACAAAGGGCAAGAAAAAGAACAACCTCAGAGCCTTTTCAAACCTGTTCTTTCAAAAGTTGCGGAATATCCTTTTCCAAAACCCACAAAAGAACCGTTTTGCAAAAAGTAACAACACTTCCCTCAACCTGTTGAGGTTTGTTTGAGGTTTTATTTTATTGTGTCTTTTGTGTCTTGTTTTGAATCACTTTTTCAAGAATTTTGAGCCAGAAAAAGTTGCTAGGTTTATAAAGAGAATCTGTGAGTTTTTGAGAGAAAAAAATGGCTGATGAAGCATTGCTAGAACAATTTCAAAGAATGTTGCAGGAACAAGTTGCTCCAATAAATGAAAGGCTTACTCGATTCGAGAATGGTCAAAAAGCAGAAAAGCCTCATGGCCGAGGATGTCTAAAACGCCTTCAAACCATTGTCCAAGGCACTAAATGTGTTGAAGACTACCATAAAGAGATGGAGGCAGCCCTTCTTAAGGCAGGTATGGTTGAGAAAGGTGAAGTGAAAATGTCTAGGTTCATCCAAGGACTTAGACCTGAAATTGTGGAGATTTTGCAATTATGTGAGTACAATAATTTTCATGAGTTGTTGCAAAAAGCCATCAGAATTGAAAGAAAGCTTGAGAGAGGCAACACTTCCGCCAAGGTTCGACGATGCAACACTTTACCAAAAGCTCCACAAAGATCCCGACCATCACCACCAAAAGGTACCCCTTCCAAACCTTCCATTTCTATCCCTTCCACTTCCCAAGACCATTTCAAAAATCATCCACCTTTTAAATCTCGTCATGAGATTGAATTTCTGGAAGTAATGACCATGAGAAATGAAGAGAGCAAAAGTTCTCATACTTTTGAAGACAAATGTGCACAACATGTTTCCGAAGAAGAATTGGCCTTTCCAGTTGAAGGTACTTTGATGACAGCAAGAAAAGTTCTACTTGTGCAAGCGAATCCTCCAGCTTCTCAAGAAGATACTCCTCTTCATTCAAGAGCGCGTGTTGTTGGTGTGACCAATCAATACACAGCTCAACCTGTTGACAGAACGTTCGCTGTGGTGCCTTTAGCCCAACAACAAACCCATGACAACAAGATCCACCTTCAGAGTGAGTCCAAGGGTAAGATGGGTAAACACATGGGAAACACTGAAAATAAAATGAAATCCCAAGTGGATTTGCAAGAGTCAAGTGTCTTTTGGGATGGTGAGAGAATAACTAGGAAAAGAGAGATGAGTGCTTGAGAGAAAATGGTGAGCAAAAGACCCAAGTTGTCTTATCAAAAGAAAGAGTTGAGTGTTTCGAGTGGAAAAATAATGAGTTTGAGAGAAAACAAGAGTCACCTCCACTTTCTCAACGTGTTGAACTAGAGAGCACCTTGCCTCCAACAATCCCAAATGATTTACTAACGTCTAATGAATTGCAAGTTTGTTCTTCTTTGATGTTTGTGCAGGAGAATGATGATGTTCAAGAAGGTAAGAACATCAACCTTAAGGAAGAGCAAGAAGTTGTGGTTGAAGTACCACTCGTGCCACCTTTGGAAATTGTGTCTACGATTGTATAAAATGTTGAAAATCAAGATGAAAACTCTTTGTTTGAAGCATTATCCATGAAGGAAGATGAACCACATCAAGAGGAAATATCAATTTTGATGGATGGTAAATTTTCTCTTTATTCAAATGATTTATTTGTTAAAAATAATTCTTTGAGTATTAATTTGCATGATGTTGGAAAATATGAAACTGTGCATGAAGTTATTCCATTGAATGATTTGTGCTCTAGTTTAAGATTTGTTCAGTCTTTTATTCAACCTGTTGAATATGTTGACCGATATGCTTCATTGTCATTGTCTTATGTGAATTGGAGAAATATTGTCAAGAATGCTTCATTTTCACCTTCTATTCTTGCTAGAGTAGAAAGCGAATTTGTAATTAATTCCTGGGAAGCAGTTTCTCAACGTGTTGACAGTGATTTGAAAATTGTACAATTCATTGGATCAGGTGCATATAAAGATGCTAAACGTGTTGAACATGCCGAATTTTTTGAAAGGAAATTTCTCAATGCTAGAATTAGTGTTGAATTCAACTTTGGTCATGAATTCTTTTTATGTGTCAAAATTGATGGCACATGTTTGATGAAGTTGAATGAAATGATTGAAAGAACAATATTTGTGTTTGACCCGGGAGTATGTTTGAGTCATCTCAACGTGTTGAGTAAGCATGGGCAAAATTTCTTTCAAAGTCCATTGCTTGAAAGTGGTGAAGTTTTACCTACTACCATGTTTCGAATTGAGTTGATTGAAAATGGTGATGATTTACAATGTACTTGTTTCAGTTTAAGTTCACCATATGATGATTTGTGTTATGACGTCTTCATTGAACAATGTGTATGTAAGCATGTCTTGATCTTTGAAAAGCATGCTTTGGATGAATTTATGTGTTTAGGGACACATGCTGAATTAATTGGTCATAATTTGTGCATTGAACTTGTCGTATGTATGCTAAATCTTGAATATCTGGTGGTATCAATTTTTGCATATTTGTTGGCTATATGTTCTATATATGTTCATGTACAAGAAGCATCCCTAAAGCAATCATGTGATGTAAAGGATGAACTAGGTACCATATCATGTGAAAATGTCACTTCCAATCACTTGGTTCATCACATCGACTTTTCCAAGCAATTACATATCTTGTTCTCATACATTTTATGTGTTGCTATTTTTGCCCATAAAGTTTATAATCTAGCCAAAGAGAAAGGGCTACATTTCTTTTGCAGATTCAAAGGATTTATCTTTGAAGTCTTGAACTTCCAAAAAGAAGTCCACATTCATGAGAAATTACTCCAAAAATTTTCAAGACATAAGCCCCTTGAAAATTTCAAGAGGGCTACCAAGGGAAGTAATTTGTTTCTCAACTTCTTTATGCATTGGATGTACATGTTCGGAATTGCTTCATCTAACCTCCTATATTTTTCTGTTACAGAACATTATGATTCGAGGTCGAATCATTTTCAAGAGGGAGGGATGACGCGAAACCGACAAGTGATCTAGATGCACCCATGTGCAACCTTGAGGATCCAAGAGCTCACATGCCAAAAGAAGAGGTCATTGGCTTTTATGACACTTCCACCTTTAATGGACCTATGACAAGGAGTCAAACCAAGAAGGCTAAGGAAGCTCTCAACCTGTTGATGCACAGTTTTGCAAAGTGTGAGGAGCAAAGTGAAGATATCCACAAAGATGAAGGAAAAGTGCAAGCACTCCTCAATTTGGGCCAACCCAATTCCCAAATGGTGCAAACAATTTTCAACATTTCGGTTTGGGCTCAACCAAATGACAATTTGGCCCAAGTGCATGGTTCACGAATATCTCACCTGTTGAGACAGCAGCTGACGCATTCAATGCTTTCCCAAAGCTTCCAACCGTTCACTTCTCTTCAAGGACGAACTTCAGCAGCCTTGAGGACTCAAGAGTCATCCAAAATCATCCAGGAACCAATGGTGAGGAAGGAGTTACAAGCCTTGAAGCCCTCCATCAAGAGCACTTAAATGAGGATCATTTACTCCACATTTATTGGCCAAAACTCATCCCTCATCTTCCAACTCGAATTTTTATCATTTTATTTCAGTTTTCAGAGTTGTTTTGGCTAGGTCTACCCATTAGCTAGCCTAGAATAATTTTTAGAAATAATTATTTTAAATTCCCATATTTACATCTCCTTTAATTTCCATCATTAAGAATGGAGATGAAGGGACTTGTCAATAGGTTTAGAATTCCAACTTCCTTGTCCTATAAAAGGAGGTCTAGGTTAGTTTGCAAGACACAAATTCAATCATCAAATATATTTCACCTTTTCCTTGAAATTGAGAGTGATTCTCTTTTCAACCTATCTACATTTTCCACTCAATTCTTGTTAAGTTTTCTTTACAAGTCTACTAAGACCAATATTGCCTTCTCATTGGAAGAAGGAGGTGTTGGCCCCATCATCATTCCCCCTCAATTTTGGCAACGAAGGCTTTCTTTGTCTTGGACCTTTTTCGGTATCAAGAAGGAGGAGTCGCCAAAGGCATAACACCATCTTTGCCTGGGCAAGGATCCAGGAGGAGTTGGCGGCCATATCCGTTCGTTTCACAAGCTTCCGCATCGTTTTGCTTTGTGCATTTCGGATCTGTCAACCTGTTGACATTTCCGCCTCATCAATCATACCTACCCCGTGTTGCTCCTTTGTTGGCTAGATCTGCTCCTCGTGTTCCAGGATACCCTCCGGAATCACATCAATTGGTATCAGAGCATTCTGACAACCACATCAATTGGTATCAGAGCCACTTGCTCAACAAGGAGAAGTTTTTCTACCCTTTTCTTTTTATTCCGCAACATATATCATTTTTGTTATCATTGTGTTTTTCTCGGTTGTTCTTGCCATTTTTAATTTCTTGTTCCAGTGTTGTGCAATCTGCATAGAAAAAAAACACAAAAAAATCGCATCTTATTTGCATTGGTAAAAAAAAAGAAAAAAACTGCTACTGATTCAACCTGTTTACAGATTGCAGAAAAGGCAATTTGAAGAATTCTTGGAACAATTTCAAACAAAGGGCAAGAAAAAGAACAACCTCAGAGCCTTTTCAAACCTGTTCTTTCAAAAGTTGCGGAATATCCTTTTCCAAAACCCACAAAAGAACCGTTTTGCAAAAAGTAACAACACTTCCCTCAACCTGTTGAGGTTTGTTTGAGGTTTTATTTTATTGTGTCTTTTGTGTCTTGTTTTGAATCACTTTTTCAAGAATTTTGAGCCAGAAAAAGTTGCTAGGTTTATAAAGAGAATCTGTGAGTTTTTGAGAGAAAAAAATGGCTGATGAAGCATTGCTAGAACAATTTCAAAGAATGTTGCAGGAACAAGTTGCTCCAATAAATGAAAGGCTTACTCGATTCGAGAATGGTCAAAAAGCAGAAAAGTCTCATGGCCGAGGGTGTCTCAAACGCCTTCAAACCATAGTCCAAGACACTAAACGTGTTGAGGAATATCACAAAGATATGGAGACAGCCCTTCTTAAGGCAGGTATGGTTGAGAAAGGTGAAGTGAAAATGTCTAGGTTCATCCAAGGACTTAGACCTGAAATTGTGGAGATTTTGCAATTATGTGAGTACAATAATTTTCATGAGTTGTTGCAAAAAGCCATCAGAATTGAAAGAAAGCTTGAGAGAGGCAACACTTCCGCCAAGGTTCGACGATGCAACACTTTACCAAAAGCTCCACAAAGATCCCGACCATCACCACCAAAAGGTACCCCTTCCAAACCTTCCATTTCTATCCCTTCCACTTCCCAAGACCATTTCAAAAATCATCCACCTTTTAAATCTCGTCATGAGATTGAATTTCTGGAAGTAATGACCATGAGAAATGAAGAGAGCAAAAGTTCTCAACCTGTTGAAGACAAATGTGCACAACATGTTTCCGAAGAAGAATTGGCCTTTCCAGTTGAAGGTACTTTGATGACAGCAAGAAAAGTTCTACTTGTGCAAGCGAATCCTCCAGCTTCTCAAGAAGATACTCCTCTTCATTCAAGAGCAAGTGTTGTTGGTGTGACCAATCAATACACAGCTCAACCTATTGATAGAACGTTCGCTGTGGTGCCTTTAGCCCAACAACAAACCCATGACAACAAGATCCACCTTCAGAGTGAGTCCAAGGGTAAGATGGGTAAACGCATGGGAAATACTGAAAATAAAAATGAAATCCCAAGTGGATTTGCAAGAATCAAGTGTCTTTTGGGATGGTGAGAGAATAACTAGGAAAAGAGAGATGAGTGCTTGAGAGAAAATGGTGAGCAAAAGACCCAAGTTGTCTTATCAAAAGAAAGAGTTGAGTGCTTCGAGTGGAAAAATAATGAGTTTGAGAGAAAACAAGAGCCACCTCCACTTTCTCAACGTGTTGAACAAGAGAGCACCTTGCCTCCAACAATCCCAAATGATTTACTAACGTCTAATGAATTGCAAGTTTGTTCTTCTTTAATGTTTGTGCAGGAGAATGATGATGTTCAAGAAGGTAAGAACATCAACCTTAAAGAAGAGCAAGAAGTTGTGGTTGGAGTACCACATGTGCCACCTTTGGAAGTTGTGTCTATAGTTTTCCAAAAGAACAAAAAGTCAAGGTGAAAAATCATGTTTAGAAGCATCTTCCATGAAGGACGAAAAGCCACATCAAGAGGAAACATTAGTTTTGAATGATGGTAGTTATTCTCCTTACTTAAATGATTTATCTGTTAAAAATAATTCTTTGTGTATTGAATCACTTGATGTTGAAAAATCTAGAACTATTCATGAATTTATTCCATTGAATGATTTATGTTCTAGTTTAAGATTTGTTCAGTCTTTTATTCAACCTGTTGAATATGTTGACCCTTATGCTTCATTGTCATTGCCTTATGTGAATTGGAGAAATATTGTCAAGAATGCTTCATTTTCACCTTCTATTCTTGCTAGAGTAGAAAGCGAATTTGTAATTAATTCATGGGAAGCAGTTTCTCAATGTGTTGACAGTGATTTGAAAATTGTACAATTCATTGGATCAGGTGCATATAAAGATGCTAAACATGATGAACATGCCAAATTTTCTGAAAAGAAATTTGTCAATGCTAGAATTACAATTTGGTCTTGAATTCTTTTTATGTGTCAAAAATTATGGCACATGCTTGATGAAGTTGAATGAAATGATTGAAAGAACAATATTTGTGTTTGGCCCGAGAGTATGTTTGAGTCAGCTCAACTTATTGAGTAAGCATGAGAAATTTTTCTTTCCAAGTTCATTACTTGAAAGTCATGAAGTTTTACCTACTACCATGTTTCTAATTGAGTTGATTGAAAATGGTGATGATTTACAATGTACTTGTTTCAGTTTAAGTTCACCATATGATGATTTGTGTTATGACGTCTTCATTGAACAATGTGTATGTAAGCATGTTTTGATCTTTGAAAAGCATGCTTTGGATGAATTTATGTGTTTAGGGACACATGCTGAATTAATTGGTCATAATTTGTGCATTGAACTTGTCGTATGTATGCTAAATCTTGAATATCTGGTGGTATCAATTTTTGCATATTTGTTGGCTATATGTTCTATATATGTTCATGTACAAGAAGCATCCCTAAAGCAATCATGTGATGTAAATGATGAACTAGGTACCATATCATGTGAAAATATCACTTCCAATCACTTGGTTCATCACATCGACTTTTCCAAGCAATTACATATCTTGTTCTCATACATTTTATGTGTTGCTATTTTTGCCCATAAAGTTTATAATCTAGCCAAAGAGAAAGGGCTACATTTCTTTTGCAGATTCAAAGGATTTATCTTTGAAGTCTTGAACTTCCAAAAAGAAGTCCACATTCATGAGAAATTACTCCAAAAATTTTCAAGACATAAGCCCCTTGAAAATTTCAAGAGGGCTACCAAGGGAAGTAATTTAGTTCTCAACTTCTTTATGCATTGGATGTACATGTTCGGAATTGCTTCATCTAACCTCCTATATTTTTCTGTTACAGAACATTATGATTCGAGGTCGAATCATTTTCAAGAGGGAGGGAATGACGCGAAACCGACAAGTGATCTAGATGCACCCATGTGCAACCTTGAGGATCCAAGAGCTCACATGCCAAAAGAAGACATCATTGGCTTTTATGACACTTCCACCTTTAATGGACCTATGACAAGGAGTCAAACCAAGAAGGCTAAGGAAGCTCTCAACCTGTTGATGCATAGTTTTGCAAAGTGTGAGGAGCAAAGTGAAGATATCCACAAAGATGAAGGAAAAGTGCAAGCACTCCTCAATTTGGGCCAACCCAATTCCCAAATGGTGCAAACAATTTTCAACATTTCGGTTTGGGCTCAACCAAATGACAATTTGGCCCAAGTGCATGGTTCACGAATATCTCAACCTGTCGAGACAGCAGCTGGCGCATTAAATGCTTTCCCAAAGCTTCCAACCGTGCACTTCTCTTCAAGGACGAACTTCAGCAGCCTTGAGGACTCAAGAGTCATCCAAACTCATCCAGAACCATTGGTGAGGAAGGAGTTACAAGCCTTGAAGCCCTCCATCAAGAGCACTTAAATGAGGATCATTTACTCCACATTTATTGGCCAAAACTCATCCCTCATCTTCCAACTCGAATTTTTATCATTTTATTTCAGTTTTGAGTTGTTTTGGCTAGGTCTACCCATTAGCTAGCCTAGAATAATTTTTAGAAATAATTATTTTAAATTCCCATATTTACATCTCCTTTAATTTCCATCATTAAGAATGGAGATGAAGGGACTTGTCAATAGGTTTAGAATTCCAACTTCCTTGTCCTATAAAAGGAGGTCTAGGTTAGTTTGCAAGACACAAATTCAATCATCAAATATATTTCACCTTTTTCCTTGAAATTGAGAGTGATTCTCTTTTCAACCTATCTACATTTTCCACTCAATTCTTGTTAAGTTTTCTTTACAAGTCTACTAAGACCAATATTGCCTTCTCATTGGAAGAAGGAGGTGTTGGCCCCATCATCATTCCCCTCAATTTTGGCAACGAAGGCTTTCTTTGTCTTGGACCTTTTTCGGTATCAAGAAGGAGGAGTCGCCAAAGGCATAACACCATCTTTGCCTGGGCAAGGATCCAGGAGGAGTTGGCGGCCATATCCGTTCGTTTCACAAGCTTCCGCATCGTTTTGCTTTGTGCATTTCGGATCTGTCAACCTGTTGACATTTCCGCCTCATCAATCATACCTACCTCGTGTTGCTCTTTTGTTGGCTAGATCTGCTCCTCGTGTTCCGGGATACCGTCCCGGAATCACATCAATTGGTATCAGAGCATTCTGACAACCACATCATTAACCCAAAAGGGGTGAGTCCTAAAAGGACCCGTAAGGGATTTGGGGTAAGATAAGCATATGTAACCCCGCAAAACAGAAAGATAGCAATATACGTAATATATGCAATGTAATACGTAATATCGTGCATGTAATAAAAACAGATCGTAATCCCGAAGGAATGTGCGATACTAAATCGCCATAAACCCTTATAACAAATCGAACGACAGCCTCCCTCTAAGGGAGTCGGAAGCCGAAGCTATTACAGAAGCATGATGCACCAGCTGGGGTAGGGAACCCACAACTGTCGTAGGGTTATAAGACTTAGTTTTCCACAAGGCATACTCCTACAAATTATACGTACCTTAAAGTAGAAATTTCCAAAATACCCGCAAAAGCGAAGTGCAACAACACATACACCTACAGACTACGCAATATGCCCTAGGCATATAATACCGAAATACTTGCGTAATGTAAAGTGAAACAAAACATATACCTATCTTACCAAAATAATGAACCAAACCCTTACCTCACAAATCCAGAGTAGTTGACCGATTCGGACGATTTCCAAACCACGACCGAAACTGGAAAACCTCTCTTTTCTAACTTCCAAACCTCGAATCTGTCAAATCAAGCTAAATTAGGAACCTTACCAATCACACTACCAAACTACACCCCCGACCCCAAAACCGAAAATCCGGCAGAATTTCCGTAAAATTCCAGATTTCCACAGAAACCTCAGAATTCAGAACCAACTTAGGCGATGCAAGGTTATACATTGACAAACATCATCCAACAAGCAGAACCGACCAAAACCAACCTTAAAACCCTTCATTACCCGACATTTTCCGATAAACCCGCTTAATAGTAACTTTTCCATTTCTTACCCGAAATCAATGTTTCAAACATCAAACCACACCTAAATCCAACCCCAATATCACTTTAGCATCCAATTCAACCAACATCAAACCCCAACATGGAAAAAGAATCATTCCAATAATTCGGCCCCTTTGCCAATTTTTACCCAACTTCCAAATCAATCCATTCAAGCTTCCAATTAATCCTACTAACCACCAATTACACTTCTAAACCAAGAATGCTAACCAATTGCATCCAAAACAACCAAATTCAACATTGAACATCAACCTAAATATTCGGCCAAATGGGGGTTTCCAACCCAACTTATTTTCCATCAAATTGAATCCACACATAAGCTTAGAATCATGCTAGAATTAACATACTTGAAGCATGAATCAAGATAACAAACACACATCATTTTGGAATTTTCCAAGAATTTCGGCAATTTAGGGGTTTTCATCCAAGGTGTGTTTTCCAAAATCCAACACTTGATTAACACTCCCCTACTACCCAAGAACATCATACTAAAAGATGGGAGGAAGAGAACCATCCTAGCTTATAGCTAAGAACAAACCCATCATTTGCAAAATCTCCTCTTTTCTTCCCTAAACCTTGATTCCAACAAGTAAAGAGAAGAAGGAAGGATGCTTACCACATAAAGCACCCAATTCCTCTTTGATTTGAGCCAAGATGAAGAACTTCAAGCTTAGAGGTGCTCTTCAATGGTGGCGGCAAGAAGAGGAAGAAGAAGAAGAAGAGAAGTGAAAATGAGATATATCTCCTTTTATGAAATAATAAGCATAATATATATTTCCTCACTTTTTAACCCATACTTCTCATCTTAAATAAGAAAAAGCCAAGTGTCCTCTAATTCTCACACACATGCCGAAAAAATCACCTGCTACCCATACTGATTTTTATTTATTTTGTAACCAAATACAACTTAATCTCCCAACTTTTCCGAAAGTTCCAATTCTTTTGCCCAAAAATAACTACCGAACTCCAAATTAAATGAAACTTGGACACAACCCTCAGAATATTATAAAATTCGTAAAACATATTTCAAAAGTTCATTTACAATTCCAGAGTGTCCTACCGAGCTCGCTGAACCCGAACAAATCCCGACGTGCGAGCGTGTCAACTCGAACCAAAATCCCGTCACTCCAAAATTCCACAAAAATACTCATAAAATCCATCTTGAATTATAACATGATTTACCCCAAAGCCGTCAGAAAATTTCCATCCCGAGCCCCGGGATTCCGGTCCCGAGCCCCAAAGTCGCCCGAACCAAACGTCCGACCCCAATACCAAACGTGCCGCCACCATTAGAGCATTCCTCCAAGCTTGAAGTTCTTCTCCTTGGGCTGAATTATCAAGAGCTTAGCTTCAATCTTGGGTAAGTTTACTTCCTAAGCTCTCTTCTCTTCTTGGAATCAAGTTTGGTTGATTAAAGAGGTGGTTTTGAGAATTAAGGATTTGTTCTTAGCTATAACCTAGGATGATTCTCTTCCTCCCATCTTTTAGTATGATGTTCTTGGGTTGTAGGGAGTGATAATCAAGTGTTGGATTTTGGAAAAACCCTTGGGTAAAAATCCCCAATTTGGCCGAATTTCTTGGAAATTCTAAAATGATGTGTGTTTGTTTTCTTGAATCATGCTTCAAGTATGTTAATCCTAGCATGATTCTAAGCTTATGTATGGATTCAATTTGATGGAAAACAAGTTGGGTTAGAAATCCCCAAATGGCCGAATGTATAGGTTGTTAATGAATGTTGAATTTGGTTGTTTTGGATGCAATTGGATAGCATTCTTGGTTTAGAAGTGTAATTGGTGATTAGAATGGTTGTTTGGAAGCTTGAATGGATTGAATTGGAAGTTGGGTGAAATGTTGGTTAATAACCGAAATGTTGGAATGAAACTTTTCCTATGTTGGGGTTTGATTTTGGTTGAATTGGATGTTAAAGTGGTATTGGGGTTGGATTTAGGTGTGGTTTGATGTTTGAAACGTTGATTTCGGATAAGAAATGGAAAAGTTACCCTATTGCGGGTTTATCGGAAAATGTCGGGTAATGAAGGGTTTTAAGGTTGGATTTGATCAGTTCTGCTTGTTGGATTATGATTGCCATTGTATAATCTTGCGTTGTCTAAGTTGATTCTGAATTCAAGTTTCGTGGAAATCTTGAATTTTACCAAATTCGCCGATTTTCGGTTTTGGGGTCTGGGGTGACAGTTTGGTAGTGAGGTTGGTCAGGTTGCTAATTTATATTGAATTGAAAGATTCTGAGGTCCGAAGTTAGAAAAGAGGGGTTTCGAGTTTCGGTCGTGGTTTGGAAATCGTCTAATCGGTCAAATACTCGGATTTGTGAGGTAAGGGTTTGGTTCGTTATTTTGGTAAGATAGGTATATGTTTTGTTTCACTTTCTGCTCGCAAGTATTTCGGTATTATATGCCTTAGGGCATATTCTCGTAGTCCGTAGGTGTATGTGTTGTTGCACTTCGCTTTGCAGTATTTCGGAAATTGTGCCTTAAGGTACGTTCAGTCTGTAGGTGTATGCCTTGTGGCATACTGTCTGCATTAACCCTACGTCGTAGGTGTATGCCTTGTGGCATACTGCATGCATTAACCCTACGACAGCTTGTGGGTTCGCTACCCCACCTGGTGCACCATGCTTCGTAATAGCTTCGCTTCGACTCCCTTAGTGGGAGGCCGCTGCTCGATTTGTTATAACGGTTTATGGCGATTTAGAATCGCACATCCTTCGGGATTCTGATCTGTTTTCTTTACATGCACGATATTCGTACTCTGTTTAATATATTCGTATATTGCTATCTTTCTATTTTGCAGGGTTACATATGCTTATCTTACCCCAAATCCCTTACGGGTCCTTTCGAGGACTCACCCTTTTTGGGTTTCAGGTAAACCTGGTAAGCAGCAGCTTTAGCTTTACCTTGCGGGCGGGGATTTTGTAGAGGTAGCGGTTTTGGTCTGGATCCCGCGCGAGGTATCTGATGTTTAGGCTTTAGGTTGGCTCTGTAGTCGCATGTGCATACTTTCTAGATTGTTGTGATGATTGTATATATATATGTATGTATTCTGTTCTGTTGCATGTTCTGAGCGCTTGGCGCTTGTTAGATACCCTAGGTTCGGGGAATATTGTGTGTTCTATGTTATATGCGTAAGTACTCGTCCTCGAAGTGCGGGGCTTACTTTGTTGTTATTACATGAACTGTATGTATGGTGATGGTGATGTTCTCGTCCGTTTTCGAGAGGCGAGACTCACCATGGGTTTTGTTTTAGTTATATGTATGAAAATTTCAGGTTGCTTCCACAATCGCTACGTTTTTCGGGTCCGCTACGCGCGGCAGGTCTCGATGGACCTGCCACTTCTGTATTATTCCGGCTTCCGCTTTTGACGTTCCGGCGCCCCCGCCTCCGCAACCGGGCTCGGGTGGCGTACGGGGTGACAGTGTGGTCCCATTACTTGGAGCGGAAGCGCATTGCTGCTGCAAAAGTCCCCAAGTGGTCCGAAAAAGCGGCTGCGCTGAGGCTCATGAGGGAGGACCGCAGGGCCAAAGTGTACAAGGAAGAGGGGAAGCCATTGCATGAGGCATGGGACCCAGTCTTCCTTCTTAACAATAACAACTGCTTGTTGTTAGGAGGGGAGAGCATCCTCCTGTCGTGCCTGGAGTGGCTGCGCACCCCCTATGACAGGGAGGTAATAGGGCGAAGCTTGGACTCCCCTGCTGAGCTCATGAAGGAGGCAGCCAAGCAAAATCTGCAGGTAAGACAATCTTTGTTCTCTGTCTTATAAGTTATGTTGTTTCCTTTCTGCCTTGCTGAGTAATCTTGGATGCAGGCCGCCGTCTGTGTGGGTATGCTGCCATGGAGCAATGGCAAGACTTTCTAAAGTATGCCAACAGCCGGAACGGTGCCCGAGTTGAAGAGATTGGACGCCTGGGGAGCTAAAAGCTACCCAAGAAGGGGGAGGAGCAGGCCAAGTGGGTGGCCCGGTGGAGGCCTGGTGTGACTATCTCAACAAGGAGCAGACTACTTGTAGGCTACTCCGGTGGGAGTAGGCCAGTCTGATAGATGCATTTCAGCGCCGTTTCCTTCAACAGGGTGCGGAGCTGGAAGCCAAAAACATTGAGGCCGCCGTCCTGAAGGAGTCATTCCTCTCCCTGGAGGCTGATACCAAAGCTGCCCTTGCGGAGGCAAAGGCTGAAGTTGAGCTGGCGAGGGCTGCAGCTGAAGAAGCGAAGCGCCAGGCTACCGCCCAAGCCCAGTTGGCGAAGGAGAAGGCAGAAGAGACCAGGCTCGCTGCTGAGGACGCCGCAAAGGCACTTCTGGAGGTCACCACTGATTTCAAGAAAGCGGTGGCCTCAGTGTGGGAGATGGAGAAGACCTTGGGTCTTCCTCCCTTTGCAGATGAGGACCCCGAGTCCCCTCTTCTATCAAGGTGTCCATTCCGAGAGGATGCCTCGACTGATGGAGAATCTTGGTGAGATCCAAGCTCAAGGTGAAGCTGGGGTGCAGGCCTATGAGGAAGGCTGGCTGCTATGCCGCTTCCAAGTAGAGAAGCTGTTCCCAAAGCTAAGTCTTGGGACTTTGGATGCTGCGAACACCAAAGCAATCCAGTAGAGGCCCCGCTCACCTGGGGGAGCAGGGGGAAGATGGGAGATGCATGGTACGTCATGCTGGACTAAGGTAGAGGCTCCTATTTGTGGATGACCCCCTTTTTGTATATAAGGGATACCTGCAATTCTTGCATAACTTTGATAATAGTTACGAAGTAAACTTTCAATTTACCTTCATTGATTGTAGCTCCGCTTTTGTCTTGCGATAGCATTGTAGGGTACGTTAGCTAGGTTAACAACCATAGGCTAAGTCCCGTTTATGGCGAAGGGTCTGTTGGGGTTCGCGACGGCGAAGCCACAGAGATCACTTGTCGAGACAAGCTGAGACAGAGATCACTTGTTGAGACAAGCTGGGACAGAGACCACTTGTTGAGACAAGCTGAGACAGCTTTAGGATTCGCAGAGCGATGCCCTTGAAGACCATGGGTGAGATTTTCCCATGTGGAAGGTTTGCTGGGGCTCGTGAAGGCGGCTCACGCAGAGACCTTCCTGGCGATATCGCAAGGAGTAAGCCCTTGGGTAGTGTACCACCTTGGGTAGTGTACCACCTTGGGTAGTGTACAGTGTACCAAGATGAGGACACCTGCAAAGTGCTCATAAGTTGTATGAGAGCGAAGTAAAGCTCAGTTTACTTTGAGCCTGAAGTCGCATGATGGCGAAGGCAGAAGAGCACTTGTTGAGACAAGTGGAGGGTCATTTGGGGTTCGTAGAGACGAGACTCGCAACTACCGGTGTTGAGGAGTCCGCGCGGAAGGTCTGCTGCAGCGCGCGAGGGCGACTTATACATAGACCTCGCTGAAGAAGCCAAAAGGGGATTACCCTTGGGGCGAGGCGAGTTGAAGGTCAGCTAGGGTTTGTAGAGACAAGACCCGCAGCTACCTGTGTTGAGGAGTCCGTGCGGAAGGTCTGCTGCAGCGCGCGATGGCGATTTACACATAGACCTTCTTGATTAATCCAAAAGGGGATTACCCTTTCACACCGCAAGGGGATTACCCTTCGGGTGAGGCGAGTTGAAGGTCAGCTGGGGTTTGTAGAGACAAGACCCGCAGCTACCTGTGTTGAGGAGTCCGCACGGAAGGTCTGCTGCAGCGCGCGAGGGCGACTTATACATAGACCTCCCTGAAGAAGCCAAAAGGGGATTACCCTTTCGCACCGCAAGGGGATTACCCCGGGCGAGGCGAGTTGAAGGTCAGCTGGGTTTATAGAGACAAGACCCGCAGCTAAGCGTGTTGAGGAGTCCGCGCGGAAGGTCTGCTGCAGTGCGCGAGGGCGACTTACACATAGACCTCCCTGAAGAAGCCAAAAGGGGATTACCCTTGGGGCGAGGCGAGTTGAAGGTCAGCTGGGGTTCGTAGAGACAGGACTCAGAACTACCCGGCGTGACCGCAGTGGGATTCCTTTTTTGTGGGTGCGCGAGTGGGACCCGACAAGGTCTGGTGCCGTTATTTAGGCGAGTGGCCAGTCTGACCGGTTGGGTGCAGAGGGCGATTGAGAGGGTAGTTGTGTTGCCGTGTAATGCTGTAAGAGAGGAAGAAATACACTAGTATTTTATTGAATTAAAACATGAAGCTGAGAACTTACATGTAATATGGGCGTAAGTCATCCACATGAAAGTTACGGGGAAGAAGACGACCATTCATGGTCTTGTAATTCATAAATCCACGGGCGGACCTGCTTATGAACAATGTAAGGTCCGTCCCGGTTGGGTCACTGAGACACCTGTTTGGGGTCGTGAGCGGTGAGGGCGGACTTGAGCAAGGCAAGATCCCCTTGTTGTAGCGCCTTGGGTCTGACCCTGGCATTATGGTGAAGATTGAGTCTCTGTTTGAGGGCAAACATGCGGAGGTGAGTGCCTTCGCGTAATTCCTCGAGCAGGTCGAGTTTGGCGCGAAGCCCCTGAGCGTTGGCTTCGTCAGTGAAGTTGATCATACGGATCGTGGGAGATCTTCCTCAATAGGTAGAAGCGCGTTTGCGCCATAAACCGAGGAGAAAGGTGTCTCACCTGTTGGGGTGCGTGTTGTGGTGCGGTAGTCCAACAAGACGCTTGGAAGTTCATCCACCCAGCGGCCTTTGGCCCCCTCGGGCGCTTCTTGAGGCCCTCCTCGAGGGTGCGGTTGGTGACCTCAACTTGGCCATTGAAGCGGGGTGCGCCACCAGTGGCGAAAAGCATGCGGACTTTGTTGTCCTGGGCCCATTCTTTGGACGCTATGGCTGTCAAACCGAGTGCCATTGTCTGTAATGATGGCGCGGGGGCTGCAGTACCGGCAAACGATATTCTTACAAAGAAACTTTATGATTTTGGCGGAGGTGATGGAGACCAAAGGCTCTACCTCGACCCATTTAGAAAAATAATCAACCGCGACAACACAAAAACGGTACTGACCTGGCGCGGTCGGCATTGGGCCAATGAGATCAAGGCCCCATAGGGCGAAGGGCACTGTGTTTGTCGATCTTTGGAGACTCCGTAGATGGCGATCGCTGGATGCGAGAGTTGATCCGCATTGGTGGCATGTTTTGACCAAAGGCGGCGGTGTCCTTTTTAGGGTGGGCCAATAGTATCCTTGGCGGAGAGCCTTGTGGGCAAGTGCCTCCGCCGCCGTGTGTGCGCCACGCTTGCCTTATTGGAGGGTGTCCAAGACGGAGTGTCCTCGAGAGGCCGAGGCAGCGTTGGAGGGCGCTGCAAATCCGCAATGCAATAGTTGCTCATCAATGAGAAGAAATCGGATGGCACGCTTGCGAGTTTGAGGTTCACGCGGTGGCCTGAAGCTCAGCGATGATGGGGTCTCGCCAATCCGTAACCAGATCTTGTGTTGCCGGTGAGGCAATATTGATAGTCCCGCGATTGAGGGTTGTCGAGAGTGGCCAACGTGGAGGGTGTCTTTCCCTTGGATAGCATGTCTGATGTGGTATTCTCGAACGGGAATGTGAATGAAGATAGCTTCCTCAAAGCTGGTCCGCAGTGGTGTGCACCAATTTGAGGTACTTGCTCAGTGGTGGCGTCTTTGCATTCAGCGCACCCTTGGACTGGTGGATCACCGGTTGCGAGTCATTGTGGACATGGAGGCGGCGAATACCTGCCCTTATAGAGGAGTGACTCTTCGTGTTCATGAACCGGGATGCCGTGTTCAGGAACCGCTCTTTGTTGTAAGAGGGGTTGGTGTGTACATTCACGAAGAAAAGAGGTTCCCAGCGGAGACCCTGAATGGCTGCGAGCAAAGGGCCTCCTCCCAAGATTGGGGACTTGGATAGATTCGCCTGAAATTGCTGAATGTACTCACTGAGGGATTCATCTTTCTGTTGCAGTATCTTAAGGAGGTGTCCCGCCGTTTTGGGCGAGGTTTGGACACCACAAAGTGTTTGGAGAAATTGCGGGAGAGCTCCTCAAAGGAGTCAAAACGCTTTTCGCGAAGGGTGGTATACCAGTTTTCCGCGGCCCCAGCGAGTGTGGAGCTGAGAGACGTAACGTTGTAAATGAATATCCGGATCTGACAAACTGTCATAAGCATCCAGCTTGGGCTGGCGAAACTGATCCGGAAGAGGGTCTCCAAAACCCGCCGAGTGAAAGGCTGGATCGAGAGGTGGTCCAAACCCATCCTGGTGATGTTATGGACACGGCCCTCTCTTCCCTTTTTCCATTTCCTCTAACCGTCTAGTAAGTGCTATAAGCATAGACGAGGGAGGAGGGTCAAGATGACTTACTTGTTGAGGCGGGGTGGCAGGGCGTTCAGGTTGACTGGTTTGTAGCGTTCCCGCGCTATCCAAAACTCCTATGAGAGTACTAGCGAGTGTTTCGCGTAGGTTTTGAGCCACTGCCTCAGTGATTGATTGCAGGATGGCCGGATCAAGGCCTGTCAGTGGAGGATTTGCCAGCGGAGTGGTGTGCTCCTGAGGCACGTTGCGATTAACGTGGGAGGAGCTTTCCTCTGTCGAATGAACAGAGAGTTCCCCTGGTTGTGGGCGGACGTTGTCCGGGGAGGTTTCCGTTGGTGGATCGTTGTTGGCGACCGTGACGGGCGGATTCCTCCTTCCTTGGCGATTGTGCCTACTTGTGCTTCGAGTAGTTGGCATGGCTTGTTTCTTGTGGTTTTTGATATGGGTTTTTGATGAGAACTTTTCATTCCCACAGACGGCGCCAATCTGATAGTCGCGTTCCTTTGCAGGTGCGGACTCTCAGATGATTTGTTGATGGTGTTGTGTTCTTGAAGACTCCAAGCTTGCTGTTCAGAGTAATCTGTAAAAGATAAGGAAGCACTCAGAAGTAGCAAGAGAGGAGTGGGGGGCGTGTAGTAGCTTACCCATTTTAAGGTGGACATCACCCTATTTATAGGGTGATGCCGGGAGAAACCTCCCCAGGTTGAAGCCCTTAGACAAGTTGTTTGAGATAAGGCGGGTGTGATGATGAATATCTCAAAGAAACCGCCTCGATTGATTAGTTTTCGAGAGGATGTACGGCGTGTGAATCTGGTGAAGATCACTCGTGCTCGTGCTGACCTCCTTATTGGTCGCTTAATGTCGATGACCAAAACCAACCTTAAAACCCTTCATTACCCGACATTTTCCGATAAACCCGCTTAATAGTAACTTTTCCATTTCTTACCCGAAATCAATGTTTCAAACATCAAACCACACCTAAATCCAACCCCAATATCACTTTAGCATCCAATTCAACCAACATCAAACCCCAACATGGAAAAAGAATCATTCCAATAATTCGGCCCCTATGCCAATTTTTACCCAACTTTCAATTCAATCCATTCGAGCTTCCAATTAATCATACTAACCACCAAATACACTTCTAAACCAAGAATGCTAACCAATTGCATCCAAAACAACCAAATTCAACATTGAACATCAACCTAAATATTCGGCCAAATGGGGGTTTTTAACCCAACTTATTTTCCATCAAATTGAATCCACACATAAGCTTAGAATCATGCTAGAATTAACATACTTGAAGCATGAATCAAGATAACAAACACACATTATTTTGGAATTTTCCAAGAATTTCGGCAATTTAGGGGTTTTCATCCAAGGTGTGTTTTCCAAAATCCAACACTTGATTAACACTCCCTACTACCCAAGAACATCATACTAAAAGATGGGAGGAAGAGAATCATCCTAGCTTATAGCTAAGAACAAACCCATCATTTGCAAAATCTCCTCTTTTCTTCCCTAAACCTTGATTCCAACAAGTAAAGAGAAGAAGGAAGGATGCTTACCACATAAAGCACCCAATTCCTCTTTGATTTGAGCCAAGATGAAGAACTTCAAGCTTGGAGGTGCTCTTCAATGGTGGCGGCAGCAGCAAGAGGAAGAAGAAGAAGAAGAGAAGTGAAAATGAGATATATCTCCTTTTATGAAATAATAAGCATAATATATATTTCCCCTCACTTTTTAACCCATACTTCTCATCTTAAATAAGAAAAAGCCAAGTGTCCTCTAATTCTCACACACATGCTGCCGAAAAAATCAGCTGCTGCTGCCCATACAGATTTTTATTTATTTTGTAACCAAATACAACTTAATCTCCCAACTTTTCCGAAAGTTCCAATTCTTTTTGCCCAAAAATAACTACCGAACTCCAAATTGAATGAAACTTGGACACAATCCTCAGAATATTATAACATTCGTAAAACATATTTCAAAAGTTCATTTACAAATCCAGAGTGTCCTACCGAGCTCGCTGAACCCGAACAAATCCCGACGTGCGAGCGTGTCAACTCGAACCAAAATCCCGTCACTCCAAAATTCCACAAAAATACTCATAAAATCCATCTTGAATTATAACATGATTTACCCCAAAGCCGTCAGAAGATTTCCATCCCGAGCCCCGGGATTCCCGCCCCGAGCCTCGAAGTCGCCGACCAAACGTCCCGACCCAAATATTATATTCCATAAAAACCTCCAGGACATTCCCACGACTCCAAAACTGCAAACGGCATCTCAATCTGAGGTCTCGGGAGCGCTACCGAGCCAGCCAGACGCCCCGAGACGACCCGACAACCCCTGGCCGAAAAATATTTTCGGCGGAAACGTCCGGGACCCACACGACCTCAAAACGAAAGGGTTCGCCAAAATGATACTCGGATAAGGCTCGGGAGCCGCCGAACACCGAAAACGTGACCGCAGCCAAAACCGGAGCCGGGTCACCCGCCGCAACCCGCTCGGGGTGACCGTAACATTCTCCCTCCTTAGAACTCTTGGTCCTCCAAGAGTAGCCTGAACCATCCATACAGATGTCGCTACCCACCGTAATATATAAATATTCTCCTTACTAAGAACAATCGGACCACCGTCTTGAGTGCGGCGGGAGTGGTAGTTTAGACTACCATACAGAGCCTCACGGCGCCCCACCCTCCGAGTGCATCTTATTGCACCTCGAGTCGATTGCGGTATTTCTACCTGACAACCCCAGACAGTACCGAACCTAAATCTAACTGATCCTCAACAGGCTATCCTGGAAGACATCACGTAATACAGAAACAGTTGGGGGGGGGAAAGACCAACCTAACAACTTACTCTAGAAACTCAGGAGAACCGATAAAACTCGGGGTAACTTGCCCCGCCTACCAAATCTTACTGTCCCTCTGAACGGTGCTACCTCCAGTCAAACTCTGTCACCAATCTCAGATTCCAGAGCCCTACGGCGGCGGTTCGTACAAGCATGGTGCGATGTTCGCGGTTTTAATCCGCGTCAGATCAACTGATCTTCGCCGTAGTCTCCTCAAAAACTCGGGTCCCAGCTCAACCCTATCGACGCATCTATCCAACGGTGTGGTGTCATACACCTCCTCCCGCATAACGCCTCATATGGTGCCATGCCAAATGTAGTCTGGAAGCCTGTTGTACGAGAACTCTAACAAAGGTAATCGCTGGTCCCAATCTCCTCCAAAATCCAAAGTACAGATTCGCAAAGATATCCTCCAAGATGTAATCACCCACTCCGACCGCCCGTCCGTCTGCGGGTGTTAAGCTGTACTCGATGGAGTCGCATGCCCAAAGTGCTTCATGAAAAGCAATCCGTAACCGTCAAAACGCGGATCACGGTCGATACAATGGAGTCTGGTACTCCATATAAACGCACGATCTCCCCGATGTAAAGCCGGGCAAGCTTCTCCGGAGGGTCTGTGGCCGAATAAGAAGAAAGTGTGCGCACTTTATCAGCCTATCCTCAATAACTCCGATAACATCATGGCGAGACCGTGTCGAGGCGGTGCGGTCGAGAAAGTCCATAGTAACATTGCCCCACCTGCATTTGGAATGGGCAAAGTCTGCAGTGTCCTCGCCGGTTTCGATGCTCAAACCGCCGAGTGTGCCTCCTCTAAAATCTCATTCCGTAACTCCCGATCCTCGGGTACATAAAGGCGGTTTCTAAGTATAGCAATCCTCGCCTATACCGAAACGTAGGTAACAAATAAACCCTTATCTTCCCAGATAATTTCTTCAACCCCGGATCTCTCTACCTTACGCCTCGCGCACCCCGTCAAGCCACTCAAAATGTATAGTAAGTGTATAAACCTCGAGCACGCTCCCAGCTGCCCCCTGTGCCAAAGGCATGTCAAATCACTCTCCTCGGATCGATCCCCAACATTTCCTCCCTTAACCAACCCGGTATACTTCCTGCTCAGTGCATCGGCAACCGTGTTGCCCTTGCCAGAGATGTACTCGATACTACAATCATAGTCCTTAATGTATTCGAGCCATCTGCGCTGCCTCATGTTAAGCTCCTTCTGTGTAAACAGATATTTCAGACTCTTATGGTCGGTAAGAATCTGAAATTTATTACCAAACAGATATTGCTTCCAATGTTTCAGCGCATAAATTACTATAACCAACTCCAGATCATGTGTCAGTCAATTCAGCTCATGCGGTCGCAATCGCCTTGACCCATAAGCTACCACAAAACGCCTCGCACCAACACACACCCCAAATCAGTATGTGGAAGCATCCGTATATATCACGTACGGTAAGTTCAGATCTGGAAGAGTCGAATCAGAGCGTCAGTCAACTGCCGCTTCAACTCCTGGAAATTCTGCTCACACCTATCTGACCAGATAAACTGTTGACCCTTCTTGGTCAACTGCGTAAGCGGAGATGCTAGAATAGAAAATCCCAGTACAAACCTCCGATAATATCCTGCTAACCCCAAGAAGCTCCTGATCTCCCGCATGCTGGTAAGTTGTTTCCAATCCCGAACTACCCTCACCTTCTCTGGATCCACGCATGCACCATGCTCGATAAAATGTGTCCCTAAAAGTGACTTCCCGAATCCAAAACTCACACTTTGAGAATTTAGCATAAAGCTGATGTCCCCAAAGTGTCTTGAACTATCCTCGGATGCTCCCGATGCGAGTCCTCATTCCTAGAATATATCGAATATCATCGACAAAGACCACCAAATATGAGTCCAAGTACGGTCGGAACACCCGATGCATCGATCCAAGAATGCCACCGAACATTGGGCAGCCCGAATGGCATGACCGTAAACTCAAAATGTCCATATCGGGTGCGGAAAGCAGTCTTAGGTATGTCCTCATCCTTCACCCTAAGTTGAAAGTACCCAGATCGGAGATCAATCTTTGAGAAAACTCTCAAACCCCGAAGTTGATCAAAAAGATCGTCAATCCTCGGCAACGGATACTTATTCTTTCCGGTAAGTGCATTCAACCGCCCGTAATCAAAACAAAGTCGGAGCGCCCCATCTTTCTTCTTAGCGCATGTAACCGGAGCACCCCACGGTGAAGTGCTCGGTCGGATGAAGCCCTTCGCTGTAATTCCTCCAACTGCTTTCTTCAACTCCCGCATCTCGTAAATAGGCATCCGATAAGGAGGAATAGATATCGGAGCAAGACTCCAACCGCAGTAGATCTCAAACACAATTTCCCGCCCGGTGGTAATCCGGCAACTCCTCCGGAAATACTGCGGAAAACTCGAACCACCGGTAAACCATCCAACTTTAACCTAGTACCAGCCTCAAACAGATCATAACATTACCCCACACCAACTATCGGCAACTGAATCAGAATCAGTAACTCATATCTGTATACGCGATAGTCAAACCAAGCCGGAGCCGTGAGAGGTAGTACCTCTCCGAAACCATAACGATACGGTTTGCACAATCAATGTGCAAAGAATTCTTGGATAGTCAGTCCATCCCAAGAATAATATCATAGTTCGGCATGTCAAAAACCAACAAATCCGATACTATCGATGTCCGCCTATGATGTCGTGCAACCCCGAACCATCTCATTAAAAAACAGAAACTGACTCCCAACAGTTTTTTTTTTTTTACTAAGTGCGTTTGAGGCAAGGTACTAACAGACAGATACAGAGATGTAACACATTTCTATGTTACAATGGAAACAGATACTCCTGTATCAAATAATGCATGAACCGACACCTCATTCAGAAATAAAGTACCCTACAGAACTCCCTGCTGACTCGAGCCTCCCTGCTGACTGGTACCTGACCGCTGACTAGGTCCTCCCTGATAACTAGGGCCTTCCCCTCAATATGAAAAACTTGTCCCACTGGCTACCGTGGTGGAGGGTGGCTGAAGCCGCTGCCATTCTTGAGGTCTCGGCCACCCCGCTAAAACCCACGCCCCACGGCGCGTTGGGCCGTGCCCGAGACTGTGGACGCCGAAGACTGCCAAAACCCTACCCTACAGCAAATCGGATAAGATCGTGCCGGTGGTGCTCCCTCTCTGCCTCTACTAGACTGCCCAGGCCTGTTCGGCCATCCAGAAATCTGTCGGGGTACCTGCTGTGTGGAGCCCCTCGTACTCCCCTGACCTCGCTGCGAGGTGAGGCGACTCTCAACCTCCTCTTCCATACCATGGTACTGCGGTACGTAATAAACCAACCGGTCAAACTCTCACTCAAACTCTCCGACAATCTTGTCTCCCGATGAAGCTCACCGAACTATGCCTCGACGCAGATCCTCGGCTACATCCCCGCCGCACCGCTGGTGGAAAATGTAGCCTCCCAGAGTTTGTCAACTCCTGCAAACCAAATCTCTACTACCTCTGGCCCTTCTCGGTCATTGAACCTCGGGGGTTCAAATTAAACCTCTCCGTAAGTCTGACCTCGTGACCGGGTGCCTCAGATCTCCCGTCGTTAATAGGACCGATGAGAAGTCTAGGTGTCGCAGTGACCATCCTCCTGAGTCACTCACTTACCAATCCCAAAGGCGTGGCGAGCGGTGGCTAAAGTCTCGCTATCACCACCTGATCAGAATGCCCTTGCGTGGCATAATCAGATCTTCCCTTGCCTCCGCCGCCCCGAACCAGCCTAGGCTGGCGGGTAATACCAAATCGAGAGAGGGTCCCTACGACCGCTAAACCTCGGGGCGGTGAGTGTGGTTGTTCAGACTCGGGTTACGCTGAACCCGTATCCTATTCCACGGAGGTGTGGGATCCCATCCCCGCCTCCGGTACCAAATCACGCTATTCGCGTGTAGTACACAATTCCTCAAACCAAGTCCAACCGAAAAACAACTTATCCCAAACCAAATTTCCAAACCATATACCAACTCAACCCATAACCAACAGCTTCAAACCCTATCTCTCGGAGGCGTGGGATTACAATCCTCCCTCCGGTCGCAAAACACGCTGTCTATGCGTGTTAACCAAACCTGAGACATTTCAGACCAAACAGAGTCCAGACAAATTGGTCACTCCTAATCCCTACAGAAGCTAGCAGCAGTTTCCTAAGGCTCTGTAGTGCAATGCAGTACTTGACACAGAAATTATTTCTCAGAATGCTAAAATCATGTATTTCACCAAATCACAGAAGCAGTTCATGCTTATCTCACCAAATCTTTTCCTAACACACAAGTTTACGTACCCGGATCTTTTCCACAATCCCTCGATCGTAATAATCTTACCGTAATCCGAAATCCCGAGTTCCGAAATCTGCAACTATCAGGATAACTTGAAGGATCAACTTTGTTCCACAATTTTATTTTAAAGTGGTTCAAGTAAGGAGGTGGCCAATCTCCGTACCAAACCATTCTAAAACAAAATGTACAACATTAGTTGTCACTACAAGTCACCACTGACGACCAATACGGTCACTTACCCGCTTCGATACCAACTTGTCACCGACGCCACCCGAGCCCGGCCATGGAGGCGGGGCGCCGGACGTCTAAGCGGAAGCCGGAAAAATACAGAAATGGCAGGTCCATCAAACCGCCGCACGTAGCGGACCCAAAGGCGATTGTGGAAGCAACCTGAAAATTTTCATACATAGAACTAAAATAAAATCCAAACATACAATTCATGCATCAGAACAGAGTAAGTCCTCGCCCTCCGTGGACGAGTGCTTACGCACTAAAACATAGATACATACGAGTTCACGGAACCTAGGGTGTCTAGCAAGCGCCAAGCGCCGTAACATGCAATGTAGAATATATATATATATATATATATATATATATATATACAATCATCACAACAATAAAACAGAAAGTATGCACATGCAGCTACAGAGCCGACCCTAGGCCTAAACGTCAAAATACCTCGCGGGATTCAGACAAAGTAGAAAAAATCCCGGCCCGCAAGCTCCAGATGCTGCTCAACACAACCAATCCAGAATCCTCACGGAAACCTACTACGCCGGCTGCTACTGCACCTACCGAAATCCAAAACATAACCCAAAAGGGGTGAGTCCTAAAAAGGACCCGTAAGGGATTTGGGGTAAGATAAGCATATGTAACCCTGCAAAATAGAAAGATAGCAATATACAGAATATATGCAACAGAATACAGAATATCGTGCATGTAAAAAAAACATATCAGAATCCCGAAGGAATGTGCGATACTAAATCGCCATAAACCCTTATAACAAATCGGAACGACAGCCTCCCTCTAAGGGAGTCAGAAGCCGAAGCTATTACAGAAGCATGGTGCACCAGCTGGGGTAGCGAACCCACAACTGTCGTAGGGTTAACAGACAAAGTATGCCACAAGGCATACTCCTACAAATTACAGAACGTACCTTAAAGCAGAAATTTCCGAAATACCTGCAAAACATAAGTGCAACAACACATACACCTACAGACTACAGAATATGCCCTAGGCATATAATACCGAAATACTTGCGTAATGTAAAGTGAAACAAAACATATACCTATCTTACCAAAATAACAGAACCAAACCCTTACCTCACAAATCCGAGTAGTTGACCGATTCAGGACGATTTCCAAACCACGACCCGAAACTGGAAAACCTCTCTTTTTCTAACTTCCAAACCTCGAGAATCTGTCAAATCAAGCTAAATTAGCAACCTTATCAATCACACTACCAAACTACACCCCGACCCCAAAACCGAAAATCTGGCAGAATTTCCGTAAAATTCCAGATTTCCACAGAAACCTCAGAATTCAGAACCAACTTAGGCAATGCAAGGTTATACATTGACAAACATCATCCAACAAGCAGAACCGACCAAAACCAACCTTAAAACCCTTCATTACCCGACATTTTTCGATAAACCCGCTTAATAGTAACTTTTCCATTTCTTACCCGAAATCAATGTTTCAAACATCAAACCACACCTAAATCCAACCCCAATACCACTTTAGCATCCAATTCAACCAACATCAAACCCCAACATGGAAAAAGAATCATTCCAATAATTCGGCCCCTATGCCAATTTTTACCCAACTTCCAAATCAATCTATTCAAGCTTCCAATTAATCCTACTAACCACCAATTACACTTCTAAACCAAGAATGCTAACCAATTGCATCCAAAACAACCAAATTCAACATTGAACATCAACCTAAATATTCGCCAAATGGGGTTTCCAACCCAACTTATTTTCCATCAAATTGAATCCATACATAAGCTTAGAATCATGCTAGGATTAACATACTTGAAGCATGAATCAAGATAACAAACACACATCATTTTGGAATTTTCCAAGAATTTCGGCAATTTAGGGGTTTTCATCCAAGGTGTGTTTTCCAAAATCCAACACTTGATTAACACTCCCCTACTACCCAAGAACATCATACTAAAAGATGGGAGGAAGCGAATCATCCTACCTTATAGCTAAGAACAAACCCATCATTTGCAAAATCTCCTCTTTTCTTCCCTAAACCTTGATTCCAACAAGTAAAGAGAAGAAGGAAGGATGCTTACCACATAAAGCACCCAATTCCTCTTTGATTTGAGCCAAGATGAAGAACTTCAAGCTTGGAGGTGCTCTTCAATGGTGGCGCAAAGAAGAAGAGGAAGAAGAAGAAGAGAAGTGAAAATGAGATATATCTCCTTTTATGAAATAATAAGCATAATATATATTTCCCTCACTTTTTAACCCATACTTCTCATCTTAAACAAGAAAAAGCCAAGTGTCCTCTAACTCATCCCCAAATCTGCCTAAAAGATCAGCTGCACCCATGCTGATTTTTATTTATTTTGTAACCAAATACAACTTAATCTCCCAACTTTTCCGAGAGTTCCAATTCTTTTTGCCCAAAAATAACTACCGAACTCCAAATTGAATGAAACTTGGACACAACCCTCAGAATATTATAACATTCATAAAACATGTTTCAAAAGTTCATTTACAAATCCAGAGTGTCCTACCGAGCTCGCTGAACCCGAACAAATCCCGACGTGCGAGCGTGTACAACAGAACCAAAATCCCATCACACCAAAATTCCACAAAAATACTCATAAATTCCATCTTAAATTATAATATGATTTACCCCAAAGCCGTCAGAAGATTCCCATCCCGAGCCCCGGATTCCGGTCCCGAGCCCCGAAGTAGCCTCGACCAAACGTCCCGACCCCAATACCAAACGTGCCGCCACCATTAGAGCATTCCTCCAAGCTTGAAGTTCTTCTCCTTGGGCTGAATTATCAAGAGCTTAGCTTCAATCTTGGGTAAGTTTACTTCCTAAGCTCTCTTCTCTTCTTGGAATCAAGTTTGGTTGATTAAAGAGGTGGTTTTGAGAATTAAGGATTTGTTCTTAGCTATAACCTAGGATGATTCTCTTCCTCCCATCTTTTAGTATGATGTTCTTGGGTTGTAGGGGAGTGATAATCAAGTGTTGGATTTTGGAAAACCCCTTGGATAAAAATCCCCAATTTGGCCGAATTTCTTGGAAATTCTAAAATGATGTGTGTTTGTTTTCTTGAATCATGCTTCAAGTATGTTAATCCTAGCATGATTCTAAGCTTATGTATGGATTCAATTTGATGGAAAACAAGTTGGGTTAGAAATCCCCAAATGGCCGAATGTATAGGTTGTTATTCAATGTTGAATTTGGTTGTTTTGGATGCAATTGGTTAGCATTCTTGGTTTAGGAGTGTAATTGGTGATTAGAATGGTTGTTTGGAAGCTTGAATGGATTGAATTGGAAGTTGGGTGAAATGTTGGTTAATAACCGAAATGTTGGAATGAAACTTTTCCTATGTTGGGGTTTGATTTTGGTTGAATTGGATGTTAAAGTGGTATTGGGGTTGGATTTAGGTGTGGTTTGATGTTTGAAACGTTGATTTCGGGTAAGAAATGGAAAAGTTACTATTATGCGGGTTTATCGGAAAATGTCGGGTAATGAAGGGTTTTAAGGTTGGATTTGATCAGTTCTGCTTGTTGGATAATGATTGCCAATGTATAATCTTGCGTTGTCTAAGTTGGTTCTGAATTCTGAAGTTTCTGTGGAAATCTGGAATTTTACCAAATTGCCTGATTTTCGGTATTGGGGTCGGGGTGACAGTTTGGTAGTGTGGTTGGTAAGGTTGCTAATTTAGCTTGAATTGACAGATTCTCGAGGTCCGTGGTTAGAAAAAGAGGGTTTCGAGTTTCGGTCGTGGTTTGGAAATCGTCCAGAATCGGTCAAATACTCTGGATTTGTGAGGTAAGGGTTTGGTTCTGTTATTTTGGTAAGATAGGTATATGTTTTGTTTCACTTTCTATTCTGCAAGTATTTCGGTATTATATGCCTTAGGGCATATTCTGTAGTCTGTAGGTGTATGTGTTGTTGCACTTGCTTTGCAGTATTTCGAAATTGTGCCTTAAGGTACGTCTACTGTAGGTGTATGCCTTGTGGCATACTGCCTCTGCTAACCCTACGCTCGTAGGTGTATGCCTTGTGGCATACTGTCTGCTAACCCTACGACAGTTGTGGGTTCGCTACCCACTGGTGCACCATGCATCGTAATAGCTTCGCTTCGACTCCTTAGTGGGAGGTCTGTCGCTCGATTTGTTATAACGGTTTATGGCGATTTAGAATCGCACATCCTTCGGGATTCTCGATCTGTTTTCTTTACATGCACGATATTCGTACTGCTTAATATATTCGTATATTGCTATCTTTCTGTTTTGCAGGTTACATATGCTTATCTTACCCCAAATCCCTTACGGGTCCTTTCGAGGACTCACCCTTTTGGATTCTCGTTTTTGGGTTTTGTAAACTCGGTAAGCAAGCAGCTTTAGCTTTACCTTGCGGGCGGGGATTTTGTAGAGGTAGCGGTTTTGGTCTGGATCCCGCGAGGTATCTCGATGTTTAGGCTTTAGGTTGGCTCGTAGTCGCATGTGCATACTTTCTGGATTGTTGTGATGATTGTATATATATATGTATGTATTCTGGTATGTTGCATGTTCTGATCGCTTGTCTCTTGTTAGATATCATAGGTTAGGGGAATATTGTTTTTTCTATGTTATATTCGTAAGTACTCGTCCTCTGAGGGCGGGGCTTACTTTGTTGTTATTGCATGAACTGTATGTATGGTGATGGTGATGTTCTCGTCCGTTTTCGAGAGGCGAGACTCACCATGGGTTTTGTTTTAGTTATATGTATGAAAATTTCAGGTTGCTTCCACAATCGCTACGTTTTTCGGGTCCGCTACGCGCGGCAGGTCTCGATGGACCTGCCACTTCTGTATTATTCCGGCTTCCGCTTCCGACGTTCCGGCGCCCCCGCCTCCGCAACCGGGCTCGGGTAGCGTACGGGGTGACAAGTTGGTATCAGAGCAGGTAAGTGACCGTATTGGTCGTCAGTGGTGACTTGTAGTGACAACTGTTGTTGTACATTTTATTTTAGTATGGTTTGGTACGGAGTGTTACACCCACCCCGACGTTCTGTAACTTTCCGGCGAGTGTCGACTGGAATTTCGAATTCTGTAAATTATCGGAATAATGTTGGAATATGATGAATTATTGGAATTCAATGTTTGGAAGTGAATTTGGTGATATTTATAAGTGTTTTACGTGTTGGACGGCAATTTTTGAGTTCCGGGACATTTTGCCGAAATTTGGTTTCGGAGGGCAAAATGGTCACCGTTGGGCAAAAATTGGGGAAAATCACAAGTTGGGCTTACTCAATTGTTGGGCTGCTTGTTGGGCTGATTTATGGGAATTGGAAGATGAAAATATCTTTCTAAGGTCAATGCATATTGGCCAAGTATTTCTCAACCAATCCCCTTTCAACACCATTTTTCCACTCACCACTTTAAATCAATTTTGGCCAAGTATTCTCTATCTCAGCCATTTTGGCTGAATATATCTCTCTCTCACTCAATGATTCAGCTCACTTTACTCCTTTTCAGCAACTTAACACTTAGAAGATATTTAGAAAAAACTCTCCTTGCTTCATCTTGCTGCCCAATTTTCGTCCCTCTGTCTTAGCGTTTCCTGCTCCATTTAGAGGCCGAATCAGATCTTGTGGTAGTTAGAGAAAATCTTCCTTAACCTCTTGGCTTCAACTTTGCTGAAGGGGCCATGGTCCAAAAACGTCGGGAAGACCTCCAAATCTGAGCTGCACGAAAACGGGTCTGCTGTGATGTTGGTGCTGAGAACTCAAATTTGAAGTTTCGGTTTTTGTGGTTCAACAAGCTTGGTTCTTGCACTTTCTTAACTCACATTTCAGTGACAATCAAGGTAAATTTGAGTTTGTTTTGGGCTAATCATCATGTTTGAGGTTGAACATGTATGGAAGTTACGCTTACTCTTGATTGTTCATGGCCAAATCTTTGAAGGAAACTTTGGTGGTGGTGGTGTCACAATTCCAGCAACTAAATCAAGCGTTGAGTGAGTTTCAGCAAGGTGAGGAACCCCTTGTTAAGCTTTTTGAAATTTTGGTTGTTGGTTGGTGTTGATCTTCATGTATGTTGGTCTTTGATACATGTTAAGCATGTTTTGTTCTTGGAAATCATGAAAACACAAGTGTTGGGAAAAATCAGCAAGAGGCCGAAATTATGAGCATGTGTGTGGATGATGTTTTGTTGAAGATTTAAGTGTTAAAGTGTTGAAAATGGAAGTATATAAAGGTTTATGCATGGAAGTGTTAAGTTTTAAAGTTTGGGTGAAAATTGCAAGGAAAACCAAAAATCAAGGATTTGGAAGAAAATTATGTTTGCTGTGAATAGTGTTTTTGGTGATGAAAAGTTGGTTAAAACATGTTAAAAATGGTTTAACATGAAGGATTAAAGGAAAAGTGACTAAAGTGTGAAGTTTAGAAAAGATTTGGGTTGAAATGGAAGTTGGGCGAAATTATGGGCTTGGGCCGAAATTTGGGAGAAATGGATAAAGGTTGACCTATTTTGACCAAGTTGACCAAACCGGGTAAAGTTGACCTTTTTATGAAAATTGGAGGACCAAAGTGTAAAATTTGGAAAAGTTTGGGTAAAAGTGTAAACTTGTTATTAATGGAAGGAAGTCGCTAGAATTGTGAAAATTGGGGTACTTTTGCAAGTTCTGAAAAGTTCGAGGACTTAGGTTGTAATTAAGAATAAATTCCCAACACATGAAACTTTAGTGAAATAACTAAAGTTATTTGTATGTCTCTGATTCTCGCGATTAAATCTGCGTCTTAGGATACCGCCAGGCGTCGGGGGCCACGGTAGATATCCGATTTGCCGAGGTAAGGGGTTGAACTTTCTTAATGCGCATTTTTGTGTATTAGGTTAGTTAAGGGCTAGTACTGTCGAGGTGGGACCCGGCGACTTTCGGGACTAGTTACCGTGCGTAGTGGTTCGCAGGTTTTTGGTTTCGGACTTATATTTATCGGGGTCGAAGACGGACCCATTTCTACTAGGTTATCTGGACTTCTGCATATCGGGGGTCGAAGACAGACCCATTGTTTGTTCTGCACGGCCGCCGCTTCGTGATGATTAGGGGTCGACGCCTTTCGCCGGTACCAAGCGGTTTTGATCCCGATAATCGGCGTGAGCTTAACAAGCCGCCGTAGGTGTCGCGTGGTCTGGGGCCACTTGTATGGGCTTACCTCTGTTAACCCAAATCCGACGGGACTTCGAGTATCATGTTTCTGCATATCATAGCATTTATTAGGGTTGCTATTTCTGCTAGATCATTGCACGCTAATCCTTGGTGCAGGCAAAAACGTTTTCAAAGTTTTGGTTTGACCATTTCGTACCTACCCCCTTACGGGTTCTTTCGAGAACTCACCCCCCATGTTTACAATATTTTCAGGGGATCCGGGCAAACGACCTGCGGACTAGATTTCCGCAAGTGCTCGCTCGCACTTCGTTATTTTGAGGTATATTTGTGTTTGGGGAATTTCTCATTAGAATCCCTTCGTGTTATTATCTTCTCGTTAAGTCCGACGTTCTTCTCTGTGTGTGTTTAGCAAGAGCAGCGTCTAGTTGCGAGGTATAATTCCGCACCGTGGCTCGGCTCTGTAGAAGTAGTGCATGTAGTTACATTAGTGCATACATACTATCGGTCTCAGTATATTTTGTGGGAGTTTCCGACCCTACGCAGAGGGCGGAACTTCCTCGGCCTCGTATCTTTATTTTCCCGCTTCATTATTATCTTTCCGCGCGATATCCTGTAAAAACCACTAACGTGTCTCGGGTGCAGGTTTAGGACTAGTAAGACGTCTTAAAATCTGCAAACACGTAACAACCTTGAAACTGTAAGAAAAATGTTTTAAGGGAAGGGTTTCGGGTCCACACCCTTTTAAGAGAAAAATCTGCGATCACCCGCCGCCAATACCTCCAACCTCCGCATCTACGACGCTCACGCGAAGACGGGCGGTGGGGTGACACGGAGATTGGCCACCTCCTTAGTTGAACCACTTTAAAATAAAATTGTGGGACAAAGTTTGGTCCTTCAAGTTATCCTGGTAGTTGCGGTTTACGAAGTTCGGGATTTCGGATTCTCGTGAAATTATTATGATCAAGGGATTGTGGAAAAGGTTCGGTACGTAAACTTGTGTGTTAGGAAAAGATTTGGTGAAATAAGCATGAACCGCTTCGTGATTTGGTGAAATACATGATTTTAGCATTCGAGAAATAATTTCGTGTCAAGTCGCATTGCACTACTGAGCCTTAGGAAACCGCCGCTAGCTTCTGTAGGGATTAGGAGTGACCAATTTGTCTGGACTCTGTTTGGTCTGAAATGTCTCAGGTTTGGTTAACACGCGTAGACAGCGTGTTTTGCAACCGGAGGGAGGGGACTGTAATCCCACGCCTCCGAGAGATAGGGTTTGAACTGTTGGTTATGGGTTGAGTTGGTATATGGTTTGGAAATTTGGTTTGGGATAAGTTGTTTTTCTGGTTGGACTTGGTTTGAGGAATTGTGTACTACACGCGAATAGCGTGATTTGGTACCGAGGGGCGGGATCGGGATCCCACACCTCCGTGGAATAGGATACGGGTTCTCGCGTAACCTGTGGTCCGAACAACCACACTCACCGCCCCGAGGTTTAACGGTCGTAGGGACCCCTCACCGATTTGGTATTAAACGCCAGCCAAGCGGGTTCAGGGGCGGCAGTAGGCAAGGGAAGATATTATTATGACACAGTAAGGGCATTCTGATCAGGTGGTGATAGCGAGACTTTAGCCACAGCTCGCCACAGCCTTTGGGATTGGTAAGTGAGTGACTCGAGGAGGATGGTCACTGCGACACCTAGACTTCTCGTCGGTCCTATTAACGACGGGAGATTCGAGGCACCCGCCCGACGAGGTCAGACTTCTGTAGAGGTTTTAGAGTTTGAACCCCCCCGAGGTTCAATGACCGAGAAGGGCCAGAGGTAGTAGAGACTTGGTTTGCAGGAGTTGGCAAACTCCTGGGGGAGGCTACATTTTCCACCAGCAGTGCAGTGGGGATGTAGCCAGGAATCTGCGTCAGGCACAGTTTGATGAGTTTCATCAGGGAGACAGGATTGTCATTGCGAGTTTGAGCGAGAGTTTGACAGCTTATTCACTACGTACCGCAGTACCATGGTATGGAAGAGGAGGTTGAGGTTGCCTCACCTCGCAGCGAGGTCGATGGAGTATGAGGGGTTCCACACAGCAGGGACCCTGGCAGATTTCTGGATGGCCGAACAGGCCTGGGTAGTCTAGTAGAGGTAGAGAGGGAGCACCACCGGCACGATCGTGTCCGATTTGCAGTAGGTATCATCTCGGTTGACTTTGTTACAGGCAGGAGGGCCGATGTTTACGTTGCGGGTCTGACACTCACCGGGTAATGGGATTGCCCTCGACCGTAAGGCGGGGTTTTTGGCGCTTATTAGCGTCCACGCCTCGGCACAACCCGACACGCCGTGAGGGCGTGGGTTTCAGCAGGGTGGCCCGAGACCTCAGTAGCGACAGCAGCTTCAGCCATCCCCTCCACCACAGCAGCTCAGAGCAGGACAAGTTTTCCATTTTGAGGGGGGAGGCCCTAGACATCAGGGAGGTCAGGGAGGACCTAGTCAGTAGGCAGGCACCAGTCAGCAGGGAGGCCAGAGTCAGCAGGGAGTTCTGCAAGGTACTGTATTTCTGAATGATACACCTGTTCATGCATTATTGGATACAGGAACATTTATTTCCATTGTAACACCGAAATGTGTTACATCTCTGTATCTGTCTGTTAGTACCTTGCC
This sequence comes from Stellera chamaejasme, assembly GCA_024586325.1. Lineage (NCBI taxonomy): Eukaryota > Viridiplantae > Streptophyta > Magnoliopsida > Malvales > Thymelaeaceae > Stellera > Stellera chamaejasme. The sequence goes on from CM044979.1 coordinate 19,133,652, forward strand.
TCAAATGTACTTAGTTAAAACTGCCGGGAGTCAGGGGCTGTTTTCTAATGAGATGGTTCGGGGTTGTACGACATCTGTAGGCGGACATCTGATAGTATCGGATTTGTTGGTTTTTGACACGCCGAACTATGATATTATTCTTGGGATGGACTGGCTATCCAAGAATTCTGTGCACATTGATTGTGCAACCCGTACCATTATGGTTTCTGGAGAGGTACTACCTCTCACGGCCCGATCGGGTTTGACTATCGCAAAGACAAGATAGAGTTACAGATTCTGGATTCAGCTGTCGATAGTTGGTGTGGGGTAATGCTATGATCTGTTTGAGGCTGGTACTAGGTTAAAGTTGGATGGTTTACCAGTGGTTCGAGTTTTTCCGTAGGTATTTTCGGAGGAGTTGCCCGGATTACCACCAGAGCGGGAAATTGTGTTTGAGATCTACCTGCAGTCGGGTACTGCTCCAATATCTATTCCTCCTTATCGGATGCCTATTTCTGAGATGCAGAGTTGAAGAAGCAGCTTGGAGGAATTACAGCAGAAGGGCTTCATCCGACCGAGCACTTCACCGTGGGGTGCTCCGGTTCGCATTTGCTAAGAAGAAAGATGGGACGCTCCGACTTTGTATTGATTACAGGCGGTTGAATGCACTTACTGGAAAGAATAAGTATCCGTTGCCGAGGATTGACGATCTTTTGATCAACTTCGGGGATAGAGATTTTTCTCAAAGATTGATCTCCGATCCGGGTACTTTCAGCTTAGGGTGAAGGATGAGGACATACCTAAGACTGCTTTCCGCACCCGATATGGACATTTTGAGTTTACGGTCATGCCATTCGGGCTGACCAATGTTCCGGTGGCATTCTTGGATCTGATGCATCGGGTGTTCCGACCGTGCTTGGACTCATTTCTGGTGGTATTTGTCGATGATATTCGATATATTCTAGGGATGAGGATTCGCATCGGGAGCATCCGAGGGTAGTTACAGACACTTTGAGAACATCAGCTTTATGCTAAATTCGCAAAGTGAGAGTTCTGGATTCGGGAAGTCATTTTTCTGGGACACATTATATCTGAGCATGGTCTGTCTGTGGATCCAGAGAAGGTGAGGGCAGTTCGGGATTGGAAACAACTTACCACGGTACGGGGGATCAGGAGCTTCATGGGGTTAGTAGGATATTATCGGAGGTTCGTACCGGGTTTTCTATTCTGGCATCTTCGCTACGCAGTTGACCAAGAAGGGTCAACAGTTTATCTGGTCAGAGAAGTGCGAGTGGAATTTCCAGGAGTTGAAGCGGCAGTTGACTGACGCTCCGATTCTGATTCTTTTAGATCCGAGCTTACCGTATGTGATTTATACGGATGCTTCCACGTCCGGTTTGGGGTATGTGTTGATGCATGAGCGTATTGTGGTAGTTTATGGGTCGACGCAGCTGCGACCGCATGAGCTGAACTAACCGACACATGATCTGGAGTTGGCTGCAGTGATTTATGCGCTGAAACATTGGAAGCAATATCTGTTTGATAATAAATTTCAGATTCTTACCGATCATAAGAGTCTGAAATATCTGTTTACGCAGAAGAAGCTTAATATGAGGCAGCGCAGATGGCTCGAATACATTAAGGACTATGATTGTAGTATCGAGTACATCTCTGGCAAGGGCAACACGGTTGCCGATGCACTGAGCAGGAAGTATACCGGGTTGGTTAAGGGAGGAAATGTTGGGGATCGATCCGAGGAGAGTGATTTGACATGCCTTTGGCACAGGGGGCAGCTCTGGGAGCGTGCTCAGGTTTATACACTTACTATACATTCTGAGTGGCTTGACAGGGTGCGCGAGGCGCAAGGTAGAGATCCGGGGTTGAAGAAATTATCTAGGGAAGATAAGGGTTTATTTGTTACCGACGTTTCAAGATAGGCAGGATTGCTATACTTCCGAGATCGCCTTTAGTACCAGAGGATCGGGAGTTCGGAATGAGATTTTAGAGGAGGCACACTCGAGCAGCTTTGAGCATCGAAACCGGCAGGGACACTGCAGACTTTGCCCATTCCAGTTCGGAAGTGGGGCAATGTTACTATGGACTTTCTGACTGCACTGTCTCTGACACGGTCTCGTCATGATGCTATCTGGGGTTTTGTGGATCAGTTGACAAAGTGCGCACACTTTCTGCCTATTCGGCCGCTGCACTCCGAGAAGCTTGCCCGGCTTTACATCGTGGAGATTGTACGATTACATGGAGTACCAGACTCCATTGTATCTCGACCGTGATCCGCGTTTTACAAAGACGGTTCTCGATTGCTTTTCATGAAGCACGGGCACGCGACTCCATCCGAGTAGCTTATCACCCACCGACGGACGGGCAATGGAGCGGTGATTCTGACATCGGGGATACTCGCGAAGCTGTACTTTGGATTTTGGAGGAGATTGGGACCAGCAGTTACCTTTGTTAGAGTTCTCGTACAACAACAGCTTCCAGACTACGATTGGCATGGCAACATATGAGGCGTTGTACGGGAGGAAGTGTATGACACCACACTGTTGGACGGATGCGTCTGATAGGGTTGAGCTGGGACCCGAGCTTTTTGAGGAGACTACGGCAAAGATCAGATTGTTACTGGTGCGGATCAAAACCGCGAATGACCGCACCACCTCATGTGTGAACAGATGTCACTGGGACTTAGAATTTGAGATTGGTGACAGAGTTTGACTGGAGGTAGCACCGTTCAGAGGGACAGTAAGATTTGGTAGGCGGGGCAAGTTACCCCGAGTTATATCGGTTCTCATGAGTTTCCAGAATAAGTTGTTAGGTTGGCCTTACCCCCAATCAAGCTTTCGTATTACGTGATGTCTTCCGTGATAGCCTGTTGAGGATCGGTAGATTTAGGTTCGCATCGTCTCGGGGTTGTCTCGGTAGAAATACCGCAACCGACTGGGTGCAATAAGATGCACCCGGAGGGTGGGACGCCGTTGAGAGGCTCTGTATGGTAGTCTAAACTACCACTCCCGCCGCACCAGTACGGTGGTCCGATTGTTCTTAGTAAGGAGAATATTTATATATTCTGGTGGGTAGCGACATCTGTATGGATGGTTCAGGCTACTCTTGGAGGACCAAGAGTTCTAAGGGGGGGAGGATGTTACGGTCACCCCGAGCGGGTTGCGACCGGGTGACCCGGGGCTCCGGTTTTGGCCTGCGGGTCACGTTTTTCGGCGTTCAGGTGGCTCCCGAGCCTTATCCGAGTATCATTTTGGCGAACCCTTTCGTATTTGAGGTCGTGTGGGTCCCCCAGACGTTTCCACCGAAAATATTTTTCCGGCGCCGGGGGGTTGTCGAGGTCGTCTCGGGACGTACAGCGGGCTCGGTAGCGCTCCCGAGACCTCAGATTGAGATGCCGTTTGCAGTTTTGGAGTCGTGGGAATGTCCCGGAGGTTTTTATGGAGAGTAATATTTGGGGCAGGACGTTCGGTCCCGGGCGACTCCCGGGGCTCGGGACGGGAATCCCGGGGCTCGGGATGGAATTTCTCCGATGTCTCCACTGTTGGTTATGTTATAATTCAAGATGGATTTTATGAGTATTTTTGGGGAATTTTGGTATGACGGAATTTTGGTTCGAGTTGACACGCCGCACGTCGGTATTCGTTCGGGTTCAGCGAGCTCGGTAGGACACTCTGGAATTGTAAATGAACTTTTGTAACATGTTTTACGAATGTTATAATATTCTGAGGGTTGTGTCCAAGTTTCGTTTAATTTGGAGTTTGGTAGTTGTGTTGGGCCAAAATTGGAACTTTTGGAAGAGTTGGGAGGTTAGTTTGCATTTGGGCACAAAATAAAAATAATTCAGCATGGGCAGCAGCAGCTAATTTCGGCAGTTTGTGGGAGACATTAAGGGACACATGTCTTTCTTTTATTTAAGTTTAGAAGGGATGGGTTAAAGGAAAGGAATTATTTATATTGGCTATTATTTCATAAATGAAATTATATTTCATTTCTTCTCATTTCTTCTTCTTCTTCCTCACTTCTGCCGCCACCATTAGAGCATTCCTCCAAGCTTGAAGTTCTTCTCCTTGGGCTGAATTATCAAGAGCTTAGCTTCAATCTTGGGTAAGTTTACTTCCTAAGCTCTCTTCTCTTCTTGGAATCAAGTTTGGTTGATTAAAGAGGTGGTTTTGAGAATTAAGGATTTGTTCTTAGCTATAAGCTAGGATGATTCTCTTCCTCCCATCTTTTAGTATGATGTTCTTGGGTTGTATGGGAGTGATAATCAAGTGTTGGATTTTGGAAAACACACCTTGGGTAAAAATCCCCAATTTGGCCGAATTTCTTGGAAATTCTAAAATGATGTGTGTTTGTTTTCTTGAATCATGCTTCAAGTATGTTAATCCTAGCATGATTCTAAGCTTATGTATGGATTCAATTTGATGGAAAACAAGTTGGGTTAGAAATCCCCAAATGGCCGAATGTATAGGTTGTTATTCAATGTTGAATTTGGTTGTTTTGGATGCAATTGGTTAGCATTCTTGGTTTAGGAGTGTAATTGGTGATTAGAATGGTTGTTTGGAAGCTTGAATGGATTGAATTGGAAGTTGGGTGAAATGTTGGTTAATAACCGAAATGTTGGAATGAAACTTTTCCTATGTTGGGGTTTGATTTTGGTTGAATTGGATGTTAAAGTGGTATTGGGGTTGGATTTAGGTGTGGTTTGATGTTTGAAACGTTGATTTCGGGTAAGAGATGGAAAAGTTACTATTATGCGGGTTTATCGGAAAATGTCGGGTAATGAAGGGTTTTAAGGTTGGATTTGATCAGTTCGCTTGTTGGATTATGATTGCCAATGTATAATCTTGCGTTGTCTAAGTTGGTTCGAATTCAAGTTTCGTGGAAATCTTGAATTTTACCAAATTCTGTCGGATTTTCGGTTTTGGGGTCGGGGTGACAGTTTGGTAGTGTGGTTGGTAAGGTTGCTAATTTAGCTTGAATTGACAGATTCTGAGGTCCGGAAGTTAGAAAAAGAGGGGTTTCTGAGTTTCGGGTCGTGGTTTGGAAATCGTCCAGAATCGGTCAAATACTCTGGATTTGTGAGGTAAGGGTTTGGTTCTGTTATTTTGGTAAGATAGGTATATGTTTTGTTTCACTTTCTGTTCTGCAAGTATTTCGGTATTATATGCCTTAGGGCATATTCTGTAGTCTGTAGGTGTATGTGTTGTTGCACTTCTGTTTTGCAGGTATTTCGGAAATTGTGCCTTAAGGTACGTTCTGTAATCTGTAGGTGTATGCCTTGTGGCATACTCTGTCTGTTAACCCTACGTCTGTAGGTGTATGCCTTGTGGCATACTCTGTCTGTTAACCCTACGACAGTTGTGGGTTCGCTACCCCAGCTGGTGCACCATGCTTCTGTAATAGCTTCGGCTTCTGACTCCCTTAGTGGGAGGTCGTCGCTCGATTTGTTATAACGGTTTATGGCGATTTAGAATCGCACATCCTTCGGGATTTCGATCTATTTTCTTTACATGCACGATATTCTCGTACTGTTTAATATATTTCGTATATTGCTATCTTTCTGCTTTTGCAGGGTTACATATGCTTATCTTACCCCAAATCCCTTACGGGTCCTTTCGAGGACTCACCCTTTTGGGTTCTTTTGGGTTTCTGTAAACTGGTAAGCAGTACTTTAGCTTTACCTTACGGGCGGGGATTTTGTAGAGGTAGCGGTTTTGGTCTGGATCCCGCGCGAGGTATCTGATGTTTAGGCTTTAGGTTGGCTCTGTAGTCGCATGTGCATACTTTCTGGATTGTTGTGATGATTGTATATATATATATATGTATGTATTATGTTCTCTTGCATGTTCTGAGCGCTTGGCGCTTGTTAGATACCCTAGGTTCGGGAATATTGTGTGTTCTATGTTATATGCGTAAGTACTCGGCCCCGGAGGGCGGGGCTTACTTTGTTGTTATTACATGAATCGTATGTATGGTGATGGTGATGTTCTCGTCCGTTTTCGAGAGGCGAGACTCACCATGGGGTTGGTTGTAGTTATATGTATGAAAATTTCAGGGTGCTTCCACAATCGCTTCGCGGGTCCGCTACGCGCGGCAGTCTCGATGGACCCGCCACTTCAGATATTCCGGCTTCCGCTTCCGACGCCCGGCGCCCCGCCTCCGCAACCGGGCTCGGGTGGCGACGGGGTGACAGTGTGGTTCCACTACTTGGAGTGGAAGCGTGTTGCTGCTGCAAAAGTCCCCAAGTGGTCCGAAAAAGCGGCTGCGCTGAGGCTCATGAGGGAGGACCGCAGGGCCAAAGTGTACAAGGAAGAGGGGAAGCCATTGCATGAGGCATGGGACCCGGTCTTCCTTCTTAACAACAACAACTCCTTGTTGTTAGGAGGGGAGAGCATCCTCCTGTCGTGCCTGGAGGGGCTGCGCACCCCCTATGACAGGGAGGTAATAGGGCGAAGCTTGGACTCCCCGCTGAGCTCATGAAGGAGGCAGCAAGCAAAATCTGCAGTAAGACAATCTTTGTTCTCTGTCTCATAAGTTCTCGTTGTTTCCTTTTCGCCTTGCCGAGTAATCTTGGATGCAGGCCGCCGTCTGTGGGTATGCTGCCATGGAGCAATGGCAAGACTTTCTAAAGTATGCCAACAGCCGGAACGGTGCCCGAGTTGAAGAGATTGACGCCTGTGGGGAGCTAAAAGCTACCCAAGAAGGGGGAGGAGCAGGCCAAGTGGGTGGCCCACTGGAGGCCTCGGTGTGACTATCTCAACAAGGAGCGGATCGCTTGTAGGCTGCTCCGGTGGGAGCAGTAAGTCTGATAGATGCATTTCATCACCGTTTCCTTCAACAGGTGCGGAGCTGGAAGCCAAAACATTGAGGCCGCCATCCCAAGGAGTCATTCCTCTCCCGGGAGGCTGATACCAAAGCAGCCCTTGCGGAGGCAAAGGCTGAAGTTGAGCTAGCGAGGGCTGCACTGAAGAAGCGAAGAGCCAGTGCTACCGCCCAAGCCTGGGCTTGGCGAAGGAGAAGGCGTAAGAGACCAGGCTCACCGCTGAGGACGTCGTAAAGGCACGTCCGGAGGTCACCACTAATTTTATGAATGCGGCTGCCTCGGTGGGAGAGATGGAGAAGACCTTGGGTCTTCCTCCCTTTGCAGATGAGGACCCCGAGTCCCCTCTTCTATCAAGGTGTCCATTCCAGAGAGGATGCCTCGACCGATGGAGAAGCTTGATGAGATCCAAGCTCAAGGTGAAGCCGGGCGCAGCCCTATGAGGAAGGCTGGCTGCGATGCCGCTTCCAAGTAGAGAAGCTGTTCCCGCAGCTAAGTCTTGGGACTTTGGATGCCGCGAACACCAAAGCAATCCAGTAGAGGCCCCGCTCACCTGGGGAGCAGGGGGAAGATGGGAGATGCATGGTACGTCATGCTGGACTAAGGCAGAGGCTCCAATTTGTGGATGACCCCCTTTTTGTATATAAGGGATACCTGCAATTCTTGCATAACTTTGATAATAGTTACGAAGTAAACTTTCAATTTACCTTCATTGATTGTAGCTCCGCTTTTGTCTTGCGATAGCATTGTAGGGTACGTTAGCTAGGTTAACAACCGTAGGCTAAGTCCCATTTACGGCGAAGGGTCTGCTGGGGTTCGCGACGGCGAAGCCATAGAGATCACTTGAGACAATCTGAGAGATCACTTGTTGAGACAAGCTGGGACAGAGACCACTTGTTGAGACAAGCTGAGGATCAGTTTAGGGTTCGCAGCGGCGATGCCCTTGAAGACCATGGATGAGATTTTCCATGTGGAATGTCTGCTGGGGCTCGCGAAGACGGCTCACGCAGAGACCTTCTGGCGATATCGCAAGGAGTAAGCCCTTGGGTAGTGTTCAGTGTACCAAGATGAGGATACCTGCAAAGTGCTCATAAGGTGTATGAGAGTGAAGTAAAGCTCAGTTTACGTTGAGCCTGAAGTCGCGTGATGGCGCAGGGAGAGGAGCACTTGTTGAGACAAGTGGAGGGTCATTTGGGGTTCGTAGAGACGAGACTCGCAACTACCGGTGTTGAGGAGTCCGCGCGGAAGGTCCGGTGAGGCGCGCGGGGGCGACTTACACAGGGACCTTCCTGAAGGAGCCAAAAGGGGATTACCCTATCGCACAGCAAGGGGATTACCCTTGGGGCGAGGCGAGTTGAAGGTCAGCTAGGGTTTGTAGAGACAAGACCAGAACTACGTGTGTTGAGGAGTCCGCGCGGAAGGTCATTGCGGCGCGCGAGGGTGACTTATACATAGACCTCCCTGAAGAAGCCAAAAGGGGATTACCCTTTCACACCGCAAGGGGATTACCCTAGGGGCGAGGCGAGTTGAAGATCAGCTGGGGTTTGTAGAGACAAAACCCGCAGCTACCTGTGTTGAGGAGTCTGCGCGGAAGGTCTGCCGCAGCGCGCGAGGGCGACTTACACATATACCTCCTCGAAGAAGCCAAAAGGGATTACCCTTTCGCACCGCAAGGGATTACCCTTGGGGCGAGGCGAGTTAAAGGTCAGCTGGGGTTTGTAGAGACAAGACCCGCAACTACATGTGTTTGATGAGTTCGCGCGGAAGGTCTGCTGCGGTGCGCGAGGGCGACTTACACATAGACCTCTACGAAGAAGCCAAAAGGGGATTACCCTTGGGGCGAGGCGAGTTGAAGGTCAGCTGGGGTTTGTAGAGACAGACTCAGAATTACCGGCGTGACCGCAGTGGGATTCCTTTTGTTTGGGTGCGCGAGTGGGACTCGACAAGGTCCGGTGCCATTATTTAGGCGAGTAGCCAGTCTGACAGGTTGGGTGCAGAGGTTGATTGAGAGGGCGGTTGTGTTGCCGTGTAATGCTGTAAGAGAGGAAGAAATACACTAGTATTTTATTGAATTGAAACATGAAGCCGAGAACTTACATGTAATATGGGCGTAAGTCATCCGCGTGAAAGTTATGGGGAGAAGACGACCATCATGGTCTTGTAATTCATAAATCCTCGGGCGGACTCGCTTATGAACAATGTAAGGTCCGTCCCGGTTGGGTCTGAGACACCCTGTTTGGGGTCGTGAGCAGTGAGGGCGGACTTGAGCAAGGCAAGATCCCCTTGTTGTAGCGCCTTGGGTTTGACCACGGCATTATGATGAAGATTGAGCCTGTTTGAGGGCAAACATGCGGAGGGGAGCGCCTTCGCGTAATTCCTCGAGTAGATCGAGTTTGGCGCGAAGCCCTTGAGCGTTGGCTTAGTCTGAAGTTGATCATACGGATCGTGGGGAGATCTTCCTCAATAGGTAGAAGCGCGCTTGCGCCATAAACCAGTGGAGAAAGGTGTCTCACCTGTTGGGGTGCGTGTTGTGGTGCGGTAGTCCAACAAGACGCTTGGGAGTTCATCTACCCAGCGGCCTTTGGCCCCCTCGTGGCGCTTTCGAGGCCCTCTCGAGGGTGCGGTTGGTGACCTCAACTTAGCCATTGGACTGGGGGTGCGCCACTGGGGTGAAAAGCATGCGGACTTTGTTGTCCTGGGCCCATTGCTGGACGCTATGGCTGGCAAACTGAGTGCCATTGTCTGTAATGATGGCGCGGGGGCTGCAGTACCGGCAAACGATATTCTTACAAAGAAACTTTATGATTTTGGCGGAGGTGATGGAGACCAAAGGCTCTACCTCGACCCATTTAGAAAAATAATCAACCGCGACAACACAAAACGGTAATCGACTGGGTGCGGTCGGCATTGGGCCAATGAGATCAAGGCCCCATAGGGCGAAGGGCACTGGGTTTGTCAGTGCTGGAGATTCCGTAGATGGCAGTCGCTGGATGCGAGAGTTGATCTGGCACTGGTGGCATGTTTTGACCAGTGCATCGGCGTCCTTTTTCAGGGTGGGCCAATAGTATCCTTGGCGGAGAGCCTTGTGGGCAAGTGCCTCCGCCGCCGTGTGTGCGCCTGGGCTTGCCTTATTGGAGGGTGTCCAAGACGGAGTGTCCTCGAGAGTGCCGAGGCAGCGTTGAGGGGCGCTGCAAATCCGCAATGCAATAGTTGCTCATCAATGAGAACAAATCGGATGGCACGCTTGCGAAGTTTGAGGGTTCACGCGGTGGCCTGAAGCTCGGCGATGATGGGGTCTCGCCAATCCGTAACCAGATCTTGTGTTGCCAGTGATGCAATATTGATAGTCCCCGTGATTGAGGGGTTGGCGAGAGTGGTCAAGGCAGAGGATGTCTTTCCCTTGGATAGCATGTCTGTGGTATTCTCGTAACGGGAATGTGAATGAAGATAGCTTCCTCAAAGCCGGTCCGCAGGTGTTCACCAATTTGACGTACTTGCTCAGGGTGGCGTCTTTGCATTCAGCGCACCCTTGGACCTAGTGAATCACCAGTTGCAAGTCGCTGTGGACATGGAGGCGGCGAATGCCTGCCCTTATGGAGGAGTGACCCCTTCTGTGTTCATGAACCGGGAAGCCGTGTTCAGGAACTGCTCCATGTTGGAGGGGGGTTGGTGTGTACATCCACGAAGAAAAGGGATTCCCAGCGGAGACCACGAATGGTTGCGAGCAAAGGCGGGCCTCCTCCCCTAGATTGGGGACTTGGATAGATTCTCGCCTGAAATTGCTGAATGTACTCCCGAGGGATTCATCTTTCTTCCGTCGTATCTTAAGGAGGTATCCTGCCGCTTTGGGGGAGGTTTGGACACCACGAAGTGGTACACTACCCAAGCAAACGCGCCTCGCGTCATATTATAATCGTACAAGGCCTTTGAGGAAATCTCATCCTTGTGGTCTCCACCTCACCTAGGCGGGGTCCTCGCCTCGCGGGCCTCAAGTCTCGCATGGGCGACGTCTCATACTCACCCTTGCGTTTCGAGGCCTTCGCGGGCCACCCTCGCGGTCTTAGGGCGAGCACTCGCGATCTCTTTCGCCTCCATGGGTCTTACTCCCGCCTCCCGCCTATACCGGCCCCGCCTGCATAAGGCCCTTGTACCCAGGTTCGTGCAACCCTCACTCCTTATTTGGCTATATTCTATTTGGGCCTTCGCCCGCCACTTGCTCCACTTGGAGATAGACCACTTGGTCGTCTGACATCAACCGGCCAATAAGGAGGGCAGCACGAGCCTGGGAGATCTTCACCAGATTCATACGCCAGACATTCTCTGACAAGCGAATCACCTAAGGCGGTTTGCTGAGATCTTCATCATCACAGCCGCCTTATCTCCAATCACCGACATGACTTATCTCAACAGCCTGTCTAAGGGCTTCAACCTGGGAGGCTCTTCTCCCGGCATCACTCTATAAATAGGGTGATGTCCACCCTAAATCGGGTAAGCTACTACACGCCCCCCCCACTCCTCTCTTGCTACTTCTGAGTATTCTCTCTATCTTTTACAGATTACTCATAACAAGCAAGCTTGGAGTCTCAAGAACATCATCTTCTCCACCACTTCAACTGAGAGTCCGGGCCTTCTTTAGGAACGAGACTATCGGTTTGGCGCCGTCTGTGGGAACGAAAGTTCTTACTATAAACCCATATTACAAACCACAAGTAATAAGTCATTCGAAGCTCCCTGAGTGCATACAGGTACTGTCGTCTAGGAAGGAGGAATCCTCCCGTGACGAATACGAACAATGTTCAGCCATCGGAGCCATCCCCGAATCATGTTCCCCACAACGGGAGAACTCTCTATTCACTCAACGGAGGAAAGCTCCTCCCACGCAACCGTAACGTGCCTCGGGAGCGTAACACTCCACCTCCAAACACCCTCCAACGAGCCTCGATCCGGCCGTTCGCAAACGATCACCGAGGCGGTTGCTTTCAACTTACGTGAAACTCTCGCCACCACTCTTCGGGCGTTCGATAGCGTGGGAACGCCACGGACTAATCAGCCTCGAACGCCCAGCCTACTCCTCCTCAACAAGTAAGTAACCCCGATCCTTCTTCGTCATTACTTATCGCGCTTACTAGACGATTAGAGGAAGTGGAAAAAGGGATGAAAGGGCCAGTGTCCATAATATCTCCAGGATGGGTCCGGACCACCTCTGACCCAACCTTTTACTCGAGGGTTTTAGAAACCCCCTTCCGGACTGTTTCGTCAGCCTAAGCTGGATGCTTATGATGGTCCTGCGGCACACGATATTCATCTCCAGCGTTATGCCTCCGCAATGGCAATAGCAAGGGCAGACGACAACACGCTCGTAGAGCTTTCAGCTCCACACTTACCGGGCCGCCGCCAACCGGTATACCACTCTCCGGGACAAACGGTTTGATTCCTTTGAGGAACTATCCCGCAACTTCTCCAACCATTTTGTGGTATCTAAACCACCTCCTAAAACGGCGGGACACCTTCTTAAGATACGGCATAAAAGGATGAGCCCTCGAGAATATATTCAACGCCTGTGCCGAGACTATCCAGGTCCCTAAACTTGGAGAAGAATCACGCCTGCTTGCAGCTATCCAAGGCCTCCGCTGGGAGTCTCTTTTCTTTGTGGATGTCCACACTAACCCTCCCACCAATATGGAACAGTTCTTAAGTACGGCGTCGCGGTTTATGAATACGGAAGAGGTCACTCGACCACTCGCCAGAGCCGCCACGGCGGACGCTAAGGGACAGCCCTCGCGACCGGACCCTAGGTCTCAAAGGCAGTACCATACTCCCCCCCGTAGGGAGAGGGCGTACATTTCTCTTCCCCCGCTAAGGGAGACTCGTACCAACATCCTCCATGCCTTGGAACAAAAGAGGAGGTCCCCACTTGGCCTCGCCTCTCCCAGGAAATAACAAGGCAAAGCAACAAGTTTTGCCGCTACCACCGTGACAAGGGTCACGACACTGAGGACTGTTTTGAGCTCAAGCGCATGATTGGGGAAATGCTGGCTCAAGGCAAACTCAGGGAGTACTTGCTCCAAACTGAGGAGGGCCGTAGGAGAGAAGGTGACCGTGAAGGGCGCCGACCGGAGGACCGCAGGCGGGGGCGCTCCCAGCAAAACCCGGGTCGGGAGAATCTGGTTCAGATCCCCCCGGCAAGGGGACATATCGGCGTAATCACACAGTGCGAAGGCGCTTCGGCAAGACGCCGACATATGAGGCAGATCTACCAGATAGACCACCCTCTACTCAGTTTTTGCATCGCAGCGATGGCACCTCGTGGCGCACGCACGCTGACCCCTTGGTTATCACCGCCCGTATTGCGGGATGGGACGTTGACAGAATCTACATGGATACGGGGCAAATGCCAACGTGATCTACAAGCACACTGGTTGAGGCCAAGGTGCCTTTGTCACAGATTCAACCCGCAAAGGGGGCCACCTTTGGAATAGGACGGGATGAAATCCCAACCTTGGGGTCGATCACCCCGCCCTACATGATGATGGGAACCACCAAGGAAAAGAAGCGGTATGTCACTCGAGCTTTGTGGACTTTATTGTCCTGGATCTTCCTACGCCATACAACGCCATCATCGGGCGACATACTCAAACCGAGTTCCATGTCCGCCGTGATGTACGAACCCCGACTTTAGTTTTTCACACCGCGGCCGGGATGCCTATATCTTTGTCAACTGTAATGTGGCCGAGAGGCAATTATGTCTCGCCTCGCCGGGCCCCCACAGCCTTCCCGGCCATCCGAGCCTAAGAGGAAGGCACCCGCAGAGGAAGCTGGTCCCACGGGTGAAGTTGCCCCCGACTTGTCCTGGAGCCTTTGAAGAAGTTGAGATCTCCCGGAAAGAAGTTTCGGGTGGGAAAAGACCTCGAGGAAAAGACCAGCAAGCGCTCATCCATCTCCTCCATGCCAACAAGTGATGTCTTCGCATGGAGCCACGAGGACCCGCCAGGAGTTGATCCCGCTGTTATTTCTCACAAGTTGAGTGTACTCCCGGCTTTAGCCCGGTTAGACAGAAAACAAGGGCATGGCCCCGACCGTAAGTGACTTTGTACGCACCAAGTGCGTAAATTGCTTAAGGCAAATATAATCAAGGAGGTTCACTACTCGAATGGGTTGCGAATATTGTCCTCGCCGATAAAGAGGGCGGTCGTGGCGACTTTGTGTGGACTACAAGGGGGTTAATAGGGCCTGCCCAAGGGACCCCTATCCCTTACCGTCTATTGACCAACTGGTTGACTCAACCGCTCATCACTCGGTCTTTTCTTTTCTCGATGCTTACAGCGGGTACCACCAAGTCTTTATGGACCCTGCAGGACGCGGTAAAACCGCCTTTACTATCTGGCGAGGCCGTATATCATTATATTAGAATGCCCTTCGGCTTAAAGAATGCGGGGCTACCTTCCAAAGGCTTGTAAATCAAGTCTTCGCAGGCCGATTGGCCGAAATCTTGAAGCTTATGTGGATGACATTGTGGTCAAAAGCAAGGCCACCTCAACCCATCTCACAGACTTGAAGGAAACATTCGACAACTTCCGCAAATACAATATGCGATTAAACCCAAAGAAGTGTATCTTCGGCGTGGGTGACGGGATGTTTCTGGGGTACCAAATCTCAAAAGGAGGAATCCATGCAAATCCCAAAAAGATTGAGGCAATCACTACCTTGCGCACCCCCAGGGGACTCAAGGAAGTCCAACAACTGGCAGGAAAGCTAGTTGCCTTGGGACGATTCGTCTCCAAACTAAGTGATCGCTGCAAACCTTTCTTCGATCAGATTCGCAAGAAAAAAGCTTGCAAATGGACGGAAGAATGTCGGGAGGCATATGCCTCCATCAAACAGCACTTGCAAGAACTACCGGCACTCAAGTGCCCTAGGCCAGGCGATGACCTGGTCCTCTACCTCGCCACCTCAGAAAGAAGTGTCGCTTATGTCCTTATTAAGGAAGAGGCCGCCAAACAATGGCCGGTCTATTACACCAGCCATACTCTCCAAGATACGGAAACAAGGTATCCTCCCCTCCAAAAGGCTATATTGTCTCTTGTATATGCAGCAAGGAAGCTCAAGCCCTACTTCCAAGGGCACACTATTATAGTCCGAACGGACTTGCCAATTCAGGACATCCTAAGGCGTCCCGAACATTCAGGACGCCTCGCCAAGTGGTGTATCGAACTTGGCGGTTTTAACATCAATTATGAGCCCAGAAAGGCAATTAAGGGCCAGGCCCTCGCCGACTTTATTGCGGAATTCTCGGATGATGATATCCTCTCGGCCCCTGAGCAGGGCTCCGCACCTCGACCCACTCCTCCCGAATGGGACTTATTTGTGGATGGCTCATCCAAGCTTGAATCCCCGGGGGGTGTGTACCTACGTGGACCCCTAGGTATGGAAGTATTCCTTCGTGTCTCTTTTCAATTTCAAGTAACAAACAATGTTGCAGAATATGAGGCCCTCGTCGCGGGGCTGAAACTCGCCAAAAGGGCAGGCATTCGCCGCCTCCATGTCCACAATGACTCGCAACCGGTGATTCACTGTGTCCAAGGGTGCGCCGAGTGCAAGGACGCCACCCCGATCAAATACCTTAAGTTGGTAAACGCCTTACGAACCGACTTTGAAGAAGTCATCTTCATACATGTTCCTCGCTCCGAGAACACTACAGCAGACATGCTATCAAAGGGAAAGACTCCTCCACCTCACCCACTCGCGTCCTTCCATCACGGAAGATATTGATATTGCCTCTCTAGCAACGCATGATCCAGTCACAGACTGGAGAAACCCTATTGTTGCTACGCTAAAGGCCAGCACCACAGATCTCCAGGTTCGCAAGCAAGCCCTCCGCTTCGTCCTCATTGATGACCAATTATGGCATCGCGGGTTTGCAGCGCCTACAACGATGCCTTAGCACCCTCGAGGGACACTCTGTCTTGGACACTCTCCACCAAGGCAACCGTGGCGCCACATCGCTGCGGAGGCACTTGCCCACAAAGCCCTTCGTCAAGGGTATTCTTGGCCTACCTTGAAAAAGGACGCCGCCTTTGGTCAAAACATGCCACCGGTGCCAAATCAATTCTCGCATCCAGCGGCTACCATCTGCGGAATCTCCAAAGACTAACAAATCCAAAGGTGCCCTTCGCCTGTGGGGCCTTGACCTCATTGGTCCAATGCCGACCGCTCTGTGCCGCACTGCTTCGTGTTGTAGCAATTGATTATTTTTCTAAATGGGTCGAAGTAGAACCCCCGGTCTCCATCACTTCCGCCAAGATTATCAAGTTTCTTTGGAAGAATCTTGTTCTGCGCAGACGGCAGCCCTCGTGCTATCATTACAGCACAATGGCACTCGGTTTGCTACCACAAAGTGTCCAACAATGGGCTCAGACAATAATGTCCGCATGCTTTTTGCCCCAGTGGCGCACCCCGCCTAATGGGCAGGTTGAGGTCACCAACCGAACCTCAAGAAAGGCCTCAAGAAGCGCTGAGGGGGCCAAAGGCCGCCGGGTAGATGAACTCCCAAGTGTCTTATGGGACTATCGCACCACAACGCGAACCCCAACAAAGGCGAAACGCCTTTCTCTCTAGTATATGGCGCGGATGCGCTCCGCCTATTGAGGTAGACCTTCCCACGATCCGTATGATCAACTTCACCGATGAGGCCAATGCTCAAGGGCTCCGCGCCAAACTTGACTTAATCGAAGAATTACGTGAAGGCGCTCGCCGCATGACCGCCCTCAAACAAAGGCTCGATCTTCACCATAATGCCCGGGTAAAACCCAAGGCGCTACAACAAGGGGGCCTTGCCTTGCTTAAGTCGGCCCTCATCGCTCGCGACCCCAAACAGGGTGTCTTGCGACCCAACTGGGACGGGCCTTATATTGTTCATAAACAAGTCCGCCCAGGAGTCTATGAACTACAAGACCATGATGGTCGCCTTCTCCCCCGCAACTTTCATGCGGATGACTTGCGCCATATTACGTGTAAGTCTTTAGTCTTACAAATTCAATAAAATACATGTTTTTATTCTGCCTTGTAGATCACATGGCATTACAAATGCTCTCTCCATTGCCATCCGCACCCGACCGGTCATCGATTGGCTACTGCTGAGTTATGGCATCGGACCTTGTCGAGTCTCACTTACGCACCCACAAGGGGAAGCTCCTCTATGTGTAAGTCGCCTCGCGACTTCTCCACGGTGGTTGGGTCTCATTCCCAACCGACCTTCAACTCGCCCCGCCCCAAGGGTAATCCCCTTGCGCTGCGGAAGGGTAACCCCTTTGGCTCCTTTGAGGTCTATGTGTAAGTCCTTCGCACGGCACAGCAGACCTTCCACTGGACTTCTCCACACAGTGGTCAGGTCTCATTCCCCAACCGACCTTCAACTCGCCCCGCCCCAAGGGTGCGCTGCGGAAGG
This sequence comes from Stellera chamaejasme, assembly GCA_024586325.1. Classification (NCBI taxonomy): domain Eukaryota; kingdom Viridiplantae; phylum Streptophyta; class Magnoliopsida; order Malvales; family Thymelaeaceae; genus Stellera; species Stellera chamaejasme. The sequence continues at coordinate 19,150,910 of CM044979.1, forward strand.
GTAACCCCTTTGGCTCCTTCAGTGAGGTCTATGTGTAACGCGCACGCAGACCTTCCGCTCGGACTTCTCCACACAGTGGTTGCGGGTCTCATTCCCAACCGACCTTCAACTCGCCCCGCCCCAAGGGTAATCCCCTTGCGCTGCGGAAGGGTAACCCCCTTTGGCTCCTTCAGGAGGTCTATGTGTAAGTCGTCCTCGCACGCCACACAGACCTTCCGCTCGGACTTCTCCACACGGGTGGTTGCGGGTCTCATTCCCCAACCGACCTTCAACTCGCCCCGCCCCAAGGGTAATCCCCTTGCGCCTGCGGAAGGGTAACCCCTTTGGCTCCTTCAGGGAGGTCTATGTGTAAATCGTCCTCGCACGCCACAGCAGACCTTCCGCTCGGACTTCTCCACACAGTGGTTGCGGGTCTCATTCCCAACCGACCTTCAACTCGCCCGCCCCAAGGGTAATCCCCTTGCGCTGCGGAAGGGTAACCCCTTTTGGCTCCTTCGTGGAGGTCTATGTGTAAATCGTCCTCGCACGCCACACAGACCTTCCGCTCGGACTTCTCCACACAGTGGTCATCGGGTCTCATTCCCAACCGACCTTCCTACCGCCTTCGCCAAACGCGCGACTTCGTGCTCGAGGTAAACCGAGTTTTTACTTCATTCCTTTCATATATATGGTGAGCAACCTGCAGGGTCTTCTACTTGGTACATCTGTACACTACCCAAGGGCTTGCTCCGAAAATTGCCCATGGTCTTCAAGGGTATCTCCTCTGCAAGCCTTAAAAGGACCCTTATAACTTGTCCCAACAAGTGGTCTCCATCTCAGCTTGTCTCAGCAAGTGAACCCATAAATTGTCTGGAATGATATATGTGGCTCCGCCGTTGCGGATTATAAGTGCCTCGTCACTATAAACTCAAACCGAGTCTCCAGCTTCTGGACAAAGTAATCCCCGTGGCCATTGCTGCGAACCCCGTAAAGGCTTCTCTCCACAAACAGGACTTAGCCTAGGGTTGTTAACCTAGCTAACGTGTCTCCTACATCGCTATCGCAAAATAAAAGCGAGGCTACAAGACAAGGAAGGTAAAATGAAACTTTACTTCATCTACTATTTGCAAAAATATGCATGAATGCAGTGTTCCTTATACGAAAAAGAAGGGTGGGCATCCACATGTTGGAACCTCCACCCTAATCCAAAAGGGCATACCAGGCTTCGCCCATCTTCTTTCCTCGCTCTCCCCCGAGCAGAGCCTCTACTGTTGGGCTACTAGTATTAGCAAAGATCCAGATCCCAAGACTCGCCTGGGAACGCCTTCTCCACTTGGAAACGGCATCGCAGCCAGCCCTCCTCGTAGCGGCCGAGGCATCCGCTCGTGGATGGACACCTTGATAGAGGAAGAGGACTCAGGATCCTCACCTTCAAAGGAGGGAAGGCCCAGAACCTTGGCCTCTCGCACCGACATTGGCAGTCACCCCGGGCGGGTTGCGGCCACGGTCACCCCGAGCGGGTGACCCGGGGCTCCGGTTTTGGCCTGCGGGTCACGATTCTGGGCGGTTATTTGGCTCCCGAGCCTTATTCGAGTATCTTTTTGGCGAGCCCTTTCATATTTGAGGTCGTGTGGGTCCCCCGGACGTTTCCGCCGAAAATATTTTTTCGGCGCCGGGGGCTTGCCGGGGCTGGCTCGGTACGTACAGCGGGCTCGGTAGCGCTCCCAGGACCCCGGATTGAGGAACCGGTTGCGGATTTGGAATCGTGGGAGCGTCCCGGACATTTTTACGAAGCATATTTTTCGGGATGTGACGTGCGGTCTCGGGCGACTCCCGGGGCTCTGGGCGGAATCCCGGGGCTCGGGATGGAATTTCTCCGACGGCTCTGGGGTAAGTCATGTTACATTTTAAAGTGGATTTTATGGATATTTTTGTGAAATTTTGTGGTGACGGGTTCGAGTTCAGTTATTATGCAACGTTGGGATTTGTTGGGGTCAGCGAGCTCGGTAGGACGCTACGGAAGGGTAAATAAATATTTGAAAAATGTTTTATTAATGTTATGATATTCTGAGGATTCTGGTCAGTTTTGGGTTCATTTGGAGTTCGTTACCTATAATTGGGATTTAATTGCAAAGATTTGGAGAATTAGTGGGTTAAATGGTAATTAACCCAAAAGTAATAAAATTCTGGGCCAGATTTTGGGCTGAAGTCGGCAGCAACTAATGGGCTGGACACTTGTCCAATTTTTATTAAATGTGGAAAAGGGAAGGAAAATATAAAAGGGCTAAATGTCATGATAATTCATTTTAATTCCATTTCTTTTCTTCTTCTTCTTCCTTCCCTACTCATCCGCCATGTTCTTCCTCTTTGAAGCTCCAAGTTCTTCATCTCCCCTTGCTGAAACCACAAGGATTTGAGCTCCAAAATTGGTGAGTTTCTTCCTTCCATCCTCTTTCCAAGTTGAAATCATGTTTAAGGTGGATAAAGAGAGAGTTTTAAGCTAAGAGGTTTGTTCTTCACTACATGCTAGAGTGGTCCTCTCCCTCCCATCTTCTAGTATGTTATTCTTGGGCTTGAGGGGAGTAAGAATCTATGGTTAAATGTTGGAAGAACTACATGGAGGGTGGAACCCTAGGGATGCCGAAATTAAGCTTAATTTTCCAAAATTGTGTGTGTTTGTGTTCTTGAATCATGCTTTAAGTATGTTGTTCCTAGCATGGTTCTAAGATTATCTATGGTTTTAATTTGATGAAAAGCATGCTAGGGAAGAAATCCCCAAATTGGCGAATTGTTCAAAGGAGGATTTTGTTGATTTTGAAGCAATTGGTTAGTAATCTTGCTTAATAATTGCAATTGGTGATTAAAGAGTGCTAATGGAACTTTGTTTGGATTGAAATGGAAGTTGGGTGAGAAATTCTTCTTTTGGCCGAATTGTTTAGGAAAGGGGTTTTGTTGTTTTGATGCAATTGGTTAGTAATGTTGGCTAGGAAGTGAAATTGGTAATTAGTATGATTAATTGGAAGCTTGAATGGTTTGATTTGGAAGTGTGGTGAAAAATTGGTTAAGGGTCAAAGTGTTCAAGTGAAACTTTTCCATGATAAGGTTGTGCTTTGGTTGGTTTGAATCCTAAATTGGTATTGTGTAGGGAAATAGGTTCATGATGGTGTTTGAAACATCATTTTCGGACAATGGTAGGAAAAGTTAGGTTTATGCGGGTTTTAGGAAAGGTGTCCGGAATGTGGGTTTAAGGGTTGAAATGGATTTGGTGGTGTATGATTAACAATGTTCAGGCTCGGTTTGTAAAACCGGGCTTTCTGTGGAATTTTGCGGGAAAGTGCGGGTTGTACAGAAATTTCTTTCTGGAGTTATTTGGATGTGTTCTGACTCAACTGTGGTTACCCGACTTGATTTTGCGTTGGTGGAGTAGCGTGGGACCATAGGAGCCAAGTTGTGCATTACGGGTGGGAGCCGGGTTTTCCAAGTTTTGGGCTGCGGGCGGCGTTTCGAGGTAAGGGCTTAATTGGGTAAAATGTATGTTTGTTCTCGCTCCGTATATGTTATCGTGTATGATACTTTTGTTGTATTCGTATATTTTATTATTATATGATCTGATTACGTGACGAGACCCGTATGGTTGGAGAGACCACGGGTGCTCCTTGGTTACATTCGCGTATCCGCACCGGAGTGCCGATACTACGCTACGTGACCCTACGACAGTTTGGGGATCGCGACCCGGCCGGTACCGTGCTATCTGCTCTGCATTCGATCTGTGTATTCGACCTCGCCGAGGACCGCCGCATGGTCGCTCGGCGGTTGGACCACATGTGATGGGTTCCGATTTACTTTATGTTTTATGTTCATATGTATATGTATATGTTGTGGTATTCTGCTTTTGCGAGTTCAGATTTTCGCCCATGGGCAAACCGCACTTTTACCTTAAGCCCTTCTTCGGGTCCTTTCGAGGACTCACCCTTTTATCTGTTTACCACTTTCAGGCCGTCGACAAGCAACCGGCGGAGTAGAGATTCCGCGGTGCTTCCTCCATTTGAGGTTGGGTTGCGGCAGCAGTACCACGTGCGGAGGTCGCTTGATTCCGCGCTAGGTATTTATGGGATTTTGTTTATCGGCTGTGTGTAATCGCATGCATATAGGTCAGATCATGTTTTGGATATGTATATATATACATTTGAGATATATTCTGTTTGTTGTCTTCTGAGTCGTGGGCGGAGCCCCGACTTGCTATATATTGGATATGGTGATTTTGTGTTGTGGCAATGAATGAAGTGAGATTTACCATGAATTGCTTATTTGGTGAAGGTTGAATCATTCGTTTGCTTGCCTTGCATGAGAATTTAGGTTGCTAGTTGTTACTTGACTGCTTTGTATTTGAGCTCGATGCTCGTTGCCACGCTTTCCGCCGTGGGTTCCGGTTCACGACGCCGCGGCCGGCTCTGCCTCCGCAACCGGGCGGAGTGGCTGTGACAAGTTGGTATCAGAGCAGGTCGGGTCAAAGTGACCCAAGAGGTAAAGTATGTTGGTTATGGTATGGTGTGTGGAAGGCAAGCATATAAGCTCAAGGGTGGACTGTTGGAGCAAGTCATGTCAGATCATGGGTAAGTACCACAAGTAATGGCTTCGAAGGGCGAGCTACTGGTTTACACCTCATTCTGGAGTGGTTCGGTACGGAGCCTGATCAACTCCTTATTTGAACCATTTCGGAATGCGTGTGGAGCAGTGGCGGTTCTTTGGAGCATTATGGAAGGTGTGGGTGATATATGAAGTGATTCAGTGAATTTGAACATGATCTGATTCTATGTTTAAGGTTTAATACTTAGGTTGTGATTCTGAAAAGAATCCTTGCATCATGCATTGCATTACACTACAGAGCCATAAAATGCTGCTGCTAGCTTTAGGAAGAGAAAGTTTATTGTTGGGTTATATGGTTTTGGGTTGATCCATTTTCAGGTATGGCTAGAACACGCCGCCAGCGTGAGCAAGAACAGGAGGGTCGGGACCGGGATCCCACACCTCCAAGGGTTAGAAGGCGGGTTCAGAGAAACCCGGGATCTGAGCAGTCACACACACCCCGAGTGATCGGCGGTGAGGGACCCGCTCCCGATATACTACAGTGTTGGGTCGGAGTTCAGCGATTGTTGAGTACTTTAGTACCAGCCAATGGATTCGGGGGCAGCAGCGAGCACGTGGAGGTCCGGACAGGCCACAGCGGAGACAGCCGGTTCAGGAGGTGGACAGCAGCCACCTCGGTCGCGAGATCAGCAGGATAGTGATTACGAGGAGGGAGATCTGCGCGATCTTGAGAGTTCTCGTCGGTCCCACTACCGACGGGAAGAGCTGAGACGCCAGTCTGATGAGATCAGACTTCTGGAGCGGTTTCAGCGTTTGAACCCCCCGAGGTTCAACGGCCGTGGAGGACCTGAGGCGGCTGAGGCATGGTTTGCGGGAGTTGACAAGCTCCTTGGGAGGCTACACCTTCCGTCTGAGGTGAGAGTCTCGTTGGCTACATTCAATCTACAGGACAGTGCAGATCATTGGTGGAGGAGCCTCCAGGGCCGTCTGAGAGCCGAGGCAGCACGTGATGGGGGGCAGGATTCGGACTTGACTTGGGAGCGGTTGCTTACTACTTCCATCAGCGGTACATTGGGGATGCCGTCGGGGACCTCCGTCGAGCTGATTCGATGATCTGGAGCAGGGGACTCGGATCAGTTAGTGAGTACGAGCGGGAGTTTGACCGATTGGTCGCTACGTGCCACAGATTACGGCATGGAGCGGGGAGAAGGCCAAGCGGTTCATTCGCCGCCTACGCCCGAGTACGGTGGGCTCGAGGCCTCTGGATATCACTTCTTACCACGAGGCATGCGAAGGCCCGGCTCCTCGAGCGGGAGGAGGTTGAGAGTCGGTACCTACCACACCGACCCGGTGATAGAGGGAGGGCTCACGCACGGCAGAGTTCAGCGAGGTCTTGAGTAGATCGGGCGAGTGCAGGCAGAGCGGCGAGCGCAGAGGCAGCGAGGACTACGCCGGCCGTTCCGACTGCGCGAGTTGTGGAGGGCAGCACCCCGGCCGGCCATGTTACCGGCAGTCAGGGCAGTGTCTGCGATGTGGGGCCAGTGATCATTGGATTCGTGATTGTCCTTTGACACTGGGACAGGGGTCCAGCAGTGCTACACGTCCGCAGCCTCGGTTTCAGCCTAACGCACCCCGGGGGCGCGGTTCACAGCGGGGCGGACCGAGGCCATCACAGCAGCCGAGACGACCGTTTCAGCCACCCCCTCCGCCACAGCAGCCTGGAGTAGGACGTGTATTCCAAGTGGAGCGGGTGAGTCATCGCAGCGTGAGCCTCCACCACGGCAGCCCGGAGCGGGGCGGGTGTTTCAGATCGAGCGTGGAGAGACTTCGCAGCGTGGGGCGCTCCAAGGTACTTTACTTCTGAACGATACTCCTGTTCGTGCATTGTTTGATACTGGGGCGTCTGTTTCGATTGTGGCACAAAAGTGTGTCGAGTCTCTCCACCTGACTACCAGTGGACTTCCGAGCGTCTTCATGGTGAAGACGGTGGGAGTCGGGCCGCTTTCAATGAGATGGTGCGGGACTGCGTGCTATCCATTGGCGATCACCGGATTATGTCGAATCTGCTGGTGTTGAACACACGAAGTATGACGTTATTCTTGGGATGGATTGGCTGTCCAAGAATTCCGTGCATATTATTTGTGCCAACCGTAGTGTTACGGTTTACGGAGAGGTGTTACCCCTCTCGAGGTTCGAGATGGGACGAAGGCGGTCGGGACCGGCATGGAGCCGCAGTTTCGGATCGAGTCCCGATAGTGGATTCGGAGGAGTACTATGGTATGAACACGTCTTATACTCGCTTGGATCTGTATAAGATTCCAGTTGTACGAGATTTTCCGCAGGTATATCCGGAGGATTTGCCCGGGATGCCACCAGAGCGGGAGATCACGTTTGAGATCCAGTTGCAGCCTGGTTCTACTCCCATTTCCATTCCACCTTATCGGATGCCGATAGTGGAAATGGTGGAGCTGAAGAAGCAGGTGGAGGAGCTGCAGGAGAAGGGGTTTATCCGTCCGAGTACTTCACCATGGGGTGCTCGGTATTGTTCGTTAAGAAGAAGGACGGATCACTCAGCCGTGTATTGATTACGGGCGGTTGAACGCCATCACTATCAAGAACAAGTACCCATTGCCGAGGATCGACGATCTCTTTGATCAGTGAGAGGTGCGAAGATCTTTTCGAAGATCGACTGCGATCGGGGTACTTTCGCCATGAGTGAAGGAGGAGGACATCCCGAAGACAGCTTTCCGACGCGGTATGGGCACTATGAGTATACGGTGATGCCGTTTGGTTTGACTAATGCACCAGCTGCGTTTATGGATATGATGAAGCAGTGTTCCGGCCGTATCTGGACTCATTTGTGGTGGTGTTCATCGATGACATTCGATTTACTCTCGGGATGAGGATTCACAGGAGCATCGAGATTGTTCAGACACTTTGGGAACACCAGCTTTACGCTAAGTTCTCAAAGTGTGACTTCTGATCCGAGAGGTGTCTTTTAAGGGCATATCATCGGTGAGCACGGTTTGTCGGTGGATCCCGAGAAAGTTAAGGCGGTGCGGGAATGGAAGCAGCCAACCTCGGTGACGGGAGATCGGGAGTTTTCTCGGGGTTAGCAGGCTACTACCGGCGGTTTGTGCCGGGGTTTTCCGTTTTGGCTTCCCCACTTACGCAGTTGACAAAGAAGGGGCAGCCATTTGTGTGGTCGGAGAAGTGTGAACAGAACTTTCAGGAGTTGAAGCGACAGTTGACCAACGCACCGATCTTGGTTCTACCCGACCCGAGTCTACCTTATGTGATCTACACAGATGCATCTAGGTCCGGGTTGGGATGTGTTTTGATGCAGGGGCGGAACGTGATAGCTTATGGGTCGCGACAGCTTCGACCGCATGAACAGAACTATCCTACGCATGATCTTGAGTTGGCTTCGGTGATTTATGCGTTGAAGCAATGGAGGCACTACCTACTCGGCAGCAAATTTCAGATTTTCACAGATCATAAGAGTCTGAAATATCTGTTCACTCGAAGGAGTTGAACATGAGGCAGCGCAGTGGCTCGAGTACATCAAGGACTACGACCGCACTATCGAGTACACCGAGGGCAAAGGCAATACGGTGGCCGATGCTCGAGTAGGAAGTACCTTGGCGTGGTCGGAGGAGGTATCCGAGGATCGGACCGAGGAGAATGATTTGACGTGCCTTTGGCGCAGGTGGGAGCGCTGGGAGCAGGCTCAGGTATATACTTTGACCATTCACTCGGAGTGGTTGGACAGAGTGCGAGAGGCACGGGAGAGGGATCGAGTTGAAGAAGTTATCCGGGAGGACAAAGGGGCACCACTACCGAGGTTTGACAGCGGGGTTTGCTATACTTTGGGGATCGGTTGTATGTGCCGAGATCGGACTCTGCGGGATGAGATTTTGTGAGGCGCACTCGAGCCGTTTGAGCATACACCCGGGAGTGAGAAGATGTATCGGGATCTGCGCACCCACTTTTGGTGGCCGGGTATGCGGAGACACATTGCCACACATGTGTCCAAGTGTGCCACTTGTCAGCGGGTGAAGGTGGAGCATCAGAAGCCGGCAGGGACATTGCAGACTTTGCCCATTCCAGTCAGGAAGTGGGGCAACATCACGATGGACTTTCTGACTGCATTACCCCTGACCCGGTCTCACCACGATGCCATCTGGGTTATCGTGGACCGTTTGACAAAGTGTGCTCACTTTCTGCCAGTCCGGATGACAGATTCCCTGGAGAAGTTTGCCCATCTGTATATTAGAGAGATTGTGCGGTTACATGGGGTACCAGACTCCATCGTGTCAGATCGGGATCCGCGTTTTACCGCACGGTTCTGGGGCGCCTTTCATAAGGCTCTGGGCACGCGACTCCATCCGAGTACAGCTTACCATCCCCAAACCGACGGTCGATCGGAGCGGGTGATTCAGATTCTGGAGGATATCTTTGCGGAGCTGTACATTGGATTTCGGAGGATTGGGACGGGCGATTGCAGCTGGTAGAGTTTTCATATAACAACAGATTATCAGTACCATCGGTATGGCACCATTTGAGGCGTTGTATGGACGACGGTGCATGACACCGCACCTTTGTTGGGAGGCGTCGCGAGATTGAGCTGGGTCCCGAGCTTGTTGAGTAGAACACCGCAAAGATCAAGTTGATTCCGGGTCGGTTTAATACCGATAATGACCGCACCACCTCGTACGCGAACAGACGACGCAGGGATTTAGAGTTTGAGGTGGGTGACAGGGTCTGGTTGAAGGTGGCGCCAATCCGAGGTACGGTCAGATTTGGCAGACGGGGTAAGTTGGCCCCAAGGTATATCGGACCTTACGAGATTCTGCAGCGGATTGGCAGATTGGCCTACAGGTTAGCCCTACCTCCGAGCATGTCTGCGGTGCACAACGTTTTTCACGTCAGTATGTTGAAGAAGTGCATCACGGATCACATGCGTGCGATTCCGGTGGAGGAGGTTCAGCTGGAGCCTGATTTGTCGTATCAGGAGGTACCGATTGCCTTTCTGGGACGCGATACTCGGAAACTCCGGAGCAAGTTGATTCCCATGGTCAAGGTTCAGTGGTCACATCATACGGACCGGGAAGCGACTTGGGAAACCGAGCGAGACATCGAGAGCGATACCCCGAGCAAGATCGGCGTTTGATGCCCCTCTTGGAGGACCAAGAGTCCTAAGGGGGAGGATGTTACGGTCACCCCGAGCGGGTTGCGGCACGGGTGACCCGGGCTCCGATTTTGGCTGCGGGTCACGATTAGGCGGTTATTTGGCTCCCGAGCCTTATTCGAGTATCTTTTTCTTTCATATTTGAGGTCGTGTGGGTCCCCGGACGTTTCGCCGAAAATATTTTTCCAGCACGGGGTTGCCGGGCTGGCTCGAGACGTCTGGCCAGGCTCGGTAGCGCTCCCAGGACCTCGGATTGAGGAACCGGTTGCGGATTTGGAATCGTGGGAGCGTCCCGGAGATTTCTACGGAGCATATTTTTCGGGTGTGACGTGCGGTCGGGCGACTCCGGGGCTCAGGCGGAATCCCGGGCTCGGGATGGAATTTCTCCGACGGCTCTGGGGTAAGTCATGTTACTTTTTAAAGTGGATTTTATGGATATTTTTGTGAAATTTTGTGGTGACGGGTTGAGGTTCGAGTTATTATGCAACGCCGGATTTGATTGGGGTCAGCGAGCTCGGTAGGACGCTACGGAAGGGTAAATAAATATTTGAAAAATGTTTTATGAATGTTATGATATTCTGAGGGTTGTGGTTAGTTTTGGGTTCATTTGGAGTTCGTTACCTATAATTGGGATTTAATTGCAAAGATTTGGAGAATTAGTGGGTTAAATGGTAATTAACCCAAAAGTAATAAAATTCTGGGCCAGATTTTGGGCTGAAGTCGGCAGCAACTAATGGGCTGGACACTTGTCCAATTTTTATTAAATGTGGAAAAGGAAGGAAAATATAAAAGGGCTAAAAGTTATGATAATTCATTTTAATTCCATTTCTTTTCTTCTTCTTCTTCCTTCCCTACTCATCCGCCATGTTCTTCCTCTTTGAAGCTCCAAGTTCTTCATCTCTCCTTGCTGAAACCACAAGGATTTGAGCTCCAAAATTGGTGAGTTTCTTCCTTCCATCCTCTTTCCAAGTTGAAATCATGTTTAAGGTGGATAAAGAGAGAGTTTTAAGCTAAGAGGTTTGTTCTTCACTACATGCTAGAGTGGTCCTCTCCCTCCCATCTTCTAGTATGTTATTCTTGGGCTTGAGGGGAGTAAGAATCTATGGTTAAATGTTGGAAGAACTACATGGAGGGTGGAACCCTAGGGATGCCGAAATTAAGCTTAATTTTCCAAAATTGTGTGTGTTTGTGTTCTTGAATCATGCTTCAAGTATGTTGTTCCTAGCATGGTTCTAAGATTATCTATGGTTTTAATTTGATGAAAAGCATGATAGGGAAGAAATCCCCAAAGTGGCCGAATTGTTCAAAGGAGGATTTTGTTGATTTTGAAGCAATTGGTTAGTAATCTTGCTTAATAATTGCAATTGGTGATTAAAGAGTGCTAATGGAACTTTGTTTGGATTGAAATGGAAGTTGGGTGAGAAATTCTTCTTTTGGCCGAATTGTTTAGGAAAGGGGTTTTGTTGTTTTGATGCAATTGGTTAGTAATGTTGGCTAGGAAGTGAAATTGGTAATTAGTATGATTAATTGGAAGCTTGAATGGTTTGATTTGGAAGTGTGGTGAAAAATTGGTTAAGGGTCAAAGTGTTCAAGTGAAACTTTTTCCATGATAAGGTTGTGCTTTGGTTGGTTTGAATCCTAAATTGGTATTGTGCGGGAAATAGGTTCATGATGGTGTTTGAAACATCATTTTCGGACAATGGTAGGAAAAGTTAGGTCTATGCGGGTTTTCCGGAAAGGTGTCCGGAATGTGGGTTTAAGGGTTGAAATGGGTTTGGTGGTGTATGATTAACAATGTTCGGGCTCGGTTTGTAAAACCGGGCTTTGTGGAATTTTGCGGGAAAGTGCGGGTTGTACGAAATTTCTTTGGAGTTATTTGGATGTGTTCGACTCAACTATGGTTACCCGGCTTGATTTTGCGTTGGTGGAGTAGCGTGGGACCATAGGAGCCAAGTTGTGCATTACGGGTCGGGAGCCGGGGTTTTCCAAGTTTTGGGCTGCGGGGCAGCGTTTCTGAGGTAAGGGCTTAATTTGGTAAAATGTATGTTTGTTCTGCTTCGTATATGTTATCAGGTATGATACTTCTGTTGTATTCGTATATTTTATTATTATATGATCTGATTCTGTGACGAGACCCGTATGGTTGGAGAGACCACGGGTCCTCCTTGGTTCTGTTCTGCGTATCCGCACCGGGAGTGCCGATACTGCATTACGTGACCCTACGGCAGTTTGGGGATCGCGACCCCGGCCGCACCGTGCTATACATTGCATTACGATCTGTGTATTCTGACCTCTGCTGAGGGCTGTCGTTACGGGTCGTTCTGGCGGTTGGACCGCATGTGATGGGTTCCGATTTACTTTATGTTTTATGTTCATATGTATATGTACATGTTGTGGTATTCTGTTTTGCAGGTTCAGATTGTCGCCCTATGGGCAAACTGCACTTTTACCTTAAGCCCTTACTGGGTCCTTTCGAGGACTCACCCTTTTATCTGTTTACCACTTTCGAGCCGTCCCGACAAGCAACCGGCGGAGTAGAGACTCCGCGGTGCTTCCTCCATTTTGAGGTTGGGTTGCAGCAGCAGTACCACGTGCGGAGGTCGCTTCAGATTCCGCGCTAGGTATTTATGGGATTTTGTTTACTGGCTCTGTAGCTGTAACTGCATGCATATAGGTCAGATCATGTTTTGGATATGTATATATATACATTTGAGATATATTCTGTTTGTTGTCTTCGAGTCGTGGCGGAGCCCGACTTGCTATATTGGATATGGTGATTTTGTGTTGTGGCAATGAATGAAGTGAGATTTACCATGAATTGCTTATTTGGTGAAGGTTGAATCATTCGTTTGCTTGCCTTGCATGAGAATTTAGGTTGCTAGTTGTTACTTGACTGCTTTGTATTTGAGCTCGATGCTCCGTTGTCACGCTTTCCGCCGTGGGTTCCGGTTCACGACGTCGCGGCCGGCTCTGCCTCCGCAACCGGGCGGGGTGGCTGTGACATTCTCCATCTCCCGCACCGAGGCCATTGCCTTCTCCAGTCGGTGGCGACCTCCGGGCGTGCCTTCATGGCAGCCTCGGCGGCAAGCCTGCCCTCCTCCACCTTCTTCTCTACCAATTGAGCACAGGCGCAGCTTGGCGAATCGCCTCCTCAGTGCGGCCTCTGCCTGCTCAACTTGGGCCTTCACCACCGCAAGGGCAGCTTTGGTTTCGCCTCCAAAGAAAGGAGGGACTCCTTCAAAACAGCATTTTCAAGCCGCTTGGCTTCCGGCATTGCTACTGCTGAAGGAAGCGTTGCTTGCGACATCAAGTAAGCAGGCCTGCTCCCACCGGTACCGCATGCCGAGTGCCCGCTCTTTGTTGCCATAATCGCACCAACTCTCTAGTTGGGCCACACGCTTGGCATGCTCCTCTTTGAGCTCCTCCTCCCTCTTTTTGAGGCCTCCAGGCTCCCTCCCGAGAGAAGCAATCTCGATATCTCAAGGCGTCGTCCCGCTTATTGGCATACTTGAAGTCATGCCATTGCTCAGCAATGACATATCCTTTGTGAGCCGCCTACATCCCGGTGCTATTAAAGTAGAGGCGAAAGAGGCTAAACTGAACTTATACATAAAGACCAGAAGCTGTCTTACCTGCAGACTCTGTTGAGCTGCCTCCCTCATGAGTCCAGCAGGGGAATCCAGGCTCCGCTCTGTCACCTCTCTGTCGTAGGGGGTGCGCAGCCCCTCCAGGCAGGATAGGAGGGTTTGCTCCCCCCCCGCAGCAGTGAACTGCTATTCCTGAGAAGGAAGACCGGATCCCATGCGTCTTTCAGGAGCCTCCCTTGCTCCCTGTACACCCCGAGGCACAGTGCAGTGCCTCTGGACTCTCGGGAGGTCCGGCTCCTCGAGACCACTTGGGGACCAACTTGGCAGCAACTCGCCTCCGCTCCAAATAATGAGACCAGACTCGGTTTTCTCAAGGACCTCGGTCCTAGTCCCCAAATCTGCAGGATCTTTGTTAGGACCCCTTGGTCCACGAGGGCCTCACGAGGACCAACCCTTTGGCTCGAAGGGCCCGCACCTACAAAGTACATGCATCAACAATTGGATAGCAGAATTACAAACTCAAAGCAAGAAAACGCTTTCAAGTCAGAAAAACTCACCAGCAGGGGGACGCCTCCATTCATTGATTCCCAGCTGGCTGCTGGAAGGTTGGACAATCTCCCACCCACTAGCCCTCGTAGAGGACCGCGTTACAGACCACCCTCCCCGGGGCCTCGGCTGTCGAGGAAGAAGAAATCTCCTCAATCCTCGAATTCCCTTCCCCTTTGTGGCGGGGGCCTGCTCCCCTGGGAGAACCACTTCAGGGATCCCCTCTCCAGGAGGGGTTGCTGCAGGGACCACATCCCTGGCATTAGGGGTCTCCACCCCCTCCACAGGAGTGATTGATACCTCCTGTAGGCCAGAACCCCCAATGGCCTTGGCAGCGTGGATGCCCTCTTTCTCATAGAGATCGGGATGTCGGCCCGACATTTTACCCTTACGAGGGCACCTTTCCCCGAAAGGATCTCTGCAGCCACCGCGTACCCGGGCAGATCCTCGCCTTGGGCTGGTGAGGACTTGCAAAAGCCCGGACACGAAGGCTTCAAAGCGGCAGCCTCCTCGGGAGAAATAGGCTGCACCACCGAAATGGGTACAGCCTCATGGGAACAGCTGTCCATGGGCGCTCCTTCGGGCCCTCCGCGAGGGCACGGCCTCTCCAACAGCAAGAGGCACTTCAACCTCCACTCTTCCGGCTTCTTCAGCCACAGGCTCCGCCGCTTCCTCCGCAGAAGGGGGATCGCCACGAGCTCTCCAGCCTCCTCCGTAACACCGGGAACTTCTTCCCCAAAGAGCTCCCCAGCCTCTGCAGATTAAAAGGACTGCAGCGGAACCCTCTGCCTCGGCAGGCCTCTCCGCCTCTCCCGGTCGGCTCCACGACCACTGGATCCCTCAAAGAACGGCAAGGGCACTCCCTTCTCCAGTGCGCCGCAGCCACCTTTCTCTTCTTCTTCTCCGGCTGAGAAATCATCGAAGCCTTGGTACCAGCCCTCTTTTTGGGCGGTTTGGGGACAATGGGTCCCAACACCTTGATCGCCCCAGGGGCATCTCCCAAGTGCACAGGCCAGGTGCACTCGTTGGGCAATACGCATGGATGCTTTCTTGCCACAGGCTTCGCCGGACTCTGCGGCGACATCTGCAGACAAAGAGGACTTCGAGACTGTGTTCTACTGCACCTCTTACAAATTTACTGATATATTTGTATATGTGCGCAACATACCTTTGGGCGCCGCGAGCAGCGTAGAAAGAGTCTATCGTTGTCCCACGATGGACGGGAGCCCATCCTCGCATGGCGGGGGCACCTCGATGTCCAAAGACGAAACTGTGCGATCCCAGCCCACCTCAGGGTGGTCTCGTCCAGTTGGGCAGCTGAGAAGGGGAAGAACGCATCGCACGCGCTCCTTGAAAAGACATCGTCCAACCACCCCAGTAGTTGAACGTATGCCTGCCACCGCACTCCCCCGTGAGTCAGCTCAGGCCTCCGCACAATGCTTTGCAAGGATTGTCGCGTCCTCGCCACGGGAAAGTCCCATGAGCCCTCGCGGGGCAAGAAGAAAAAAGATCCATGCCAATTATGGTAGGATCTGGGTGAGGCAGTGAAGGAGATGGAGTGGTTACCTCCAACGTTTATGGGAGTGACGTAGAAGAACGCGCCCCCACTCCTCAGCTCCAACCGATAGAAACGGTTGAAGACGTCGGCGAATGGCTTCACGCCGGCCATGTGGCAGGCGACAATAAAGCCCGCGATACTCAGGAAAGTATTGGGCGCCAACTGAGTTGGGGGCATTCCCCAATCAGCGCAAAGATCTTGCACCAGTTGCGGAAAGGGATACCGTAATCCCGCCGCAAGCTGCGCCGTGTACAGGCACAGCACCCGGTTCTCCTTGTTCTCCTCGGTGACGGGCCAACCCATCGCCCGACAAACGCCCGCACGGGACGCGTATACCGGCGTTTTCCCCACGGGCCAGAAGGCCCCCACCATTTCCTGGTGAATTCTCTCGAACTTCACCGTGGTCTTCTCGAGAGGAGCGACCTCTGGGCGAACAGCTTCCTTGGAATCCATCTCTACACAAAGACGAACAAACAGGCATATAAATCGAAATAGCCCAAAGAAAGGCATTTCGTCAAACGCTCGATGCGCTCCGAGAACTTGAAGCACTCGGTGTGCGGGAAGTGAAAACTTACGATTTGTTAAACAGTGAGCAAGAACGGACGGAGCGGTGGCAAATGAGCGATTAACCGGCGGAATCTCAAACGAAAAGGAGGAACCACCGCAAAAACCCTCAACCGCCGATGAAATATTCAAGAAATGCAAGAATACGAAAGGGTTACTCAGAGCGAACGAACAAATGCAAGAGTGGAGGAGAAAGGCTTCAAATCTTCTCGTACGCTTTTATAAGCCCGCCAAAATGAAAAAGCGCTTTTAAAGCGTGATCGGCTCCTAAGGCGCCGCGTGTCGGCATCCGGCGGTTATTAAGCCTCTCCCCTTCCGTGCGTAAAAGGAGAAACGCTTTTGCAAAGAGTAATCGACCCTACGACGCCACGTGTTGCGTCCCATAACGATCGATAAACCTCCCATCTTCCTTTATCTCTCCTACATTAAATGCTGAAGGGACTCTTCGCTGCCTTCACAATCAAACGGTCCCCAAACGGCCCAAGCGCCTTCGCCAACTCCAGAGGCTTGGAATTCGAACAGAGTACGGGTCCCTTCCCATACTCTGCCTTCAGGTGGAGGCATCTTTGTACACTTGCCAAGCAAATGCCCCCCCTCTCTCTCTCAAAAACTCACAAGGATCACAAAAAGATCTTCACTTATGGCTGCTACATCGGTCCTCGGCAAAGTACTTTCGAAAAACGGAGTACAGGACCACTCGCCCATACTCCGCTCTCGGGAGGAGGCATCTTGGTACACTACCCAAGCAAACGCGCCCTCGCGTCATATTATAATCGTACAAGGCCTTTGAGGAAATCTCATCCTTGTGGTCTCCGGCCTCACCTAGGCGGGGTCTCGCCTCGCGGGCCTCAAGTCTCGCATGGGCGACGTCTCATACTCACCCTTGCGTTTCGAGGCCTTCGCGGGCCACCCTCGCGGTCTTAGGCGAGCACTCGCGATCTCTTTCGCCTCCATGGGTCTTACTCCCGCCTCCCGCCTATACCGGCCCCGCCCGAATAAGGCCCTTGTACCTGTGTTCGTGCAACCCTCACTCCTTATTTGGCTATATTCTATCTGGGCCTTCGCCCGCCACTTGCTCCACTTGGAGATAGACCACTTGGTCGTCTGACATCAACCGGCCAATAAGGAGGGCAGCACGAGCCTGGGAGATCTTCACCAGATTCATACGCCAGACATTCTCTGACAAGCGAATCACCTAAGGCGGTTTGCTCAGATCTTCATCATCACAGCCGCCTTATCTCCAATCGATCGACACAGACTTATCTCAACAGCCTGTCTAAGGGCTTCAACTGGGTTAGGCTCTTCTCCTGGAATCACTCTATAAATAGGGTGATGTCCACCCTAAATCGGGTAAGCTACTACACGCCCCCCCACTCCTCTCTTGCTACTTCTGAGTATTCTCTCTATCTTTTACAGATTACTCATAACAAGCAAGCTTGGAGTCTCAAGAACATCATCTTCTCCACCACTTCAACTGAGAGTCCGGGCCTTCTTTAGGAACGAGACTATCACGAAGTGATTGGAGAAATTGCGGGAGAGCTCCTCAAAGGAGGTAAAACGCTTCTCGCGAAGGGTGGTATACCAGTTTGCAGCGGCCCCAGTGTGTGTGGAGCTGAAAGCCCTACACAGGGTGTTGTCATCGACCCTTGCGATGGCCATCGCAGAGACGTAACGTTGTAAATGAATATCCGGATGTGACAAACCGTCATAAGCATCCAGCTTGGGCTGGCGAAACTGATCCAGAAGAGGGGTCTCTAAAACCCGCTGAGTGAAAGGCTGGATCAGAGGTGGTCCAAACTCATCCTGGTGATGTTATGGACACTAGCCCTCTCTTCCCTTTTCTCCATTTCCTCTAAACGTCTAGCAAGCGCTATAAGTATAGACGAATGAGGGGGATCAGGATGACTTACTTTTTGAAGCGGGGTGGCAGGGCGATCAGGTTGACTGGTTTGTAGCGTTCCCACGCTATCCAAAACTCCTCTGAGAGTACTAGCGAGTGTTTCGCGTAGGTTTTGAGCCACTACCTCAGTGATTGATTGCAGAACGGCCGGATCAAGGCCTGTTGGTGGAGGATTCGCTGGTGGGGTGGTGTGCCCCTGAAGCACGTTGCGGTTAACGTGGGAGGAGCTCTCCTCCGTCGAATGAACCGAGAGTTCGCTCGGTTGTGGGCGGACGTTGTCCGGGGAGGTTTCCGTTGGTGGATCATTGTTGGCGACCGTGACGGGCGGATTCCTCCTTCCTTGGCGATTGTGCCTACTTGTGCTTCGAGTAGTTGGCATGGCTTGTTTCTTGTGGTTTTTTATATGGGTTTTGATGAGAACATTCCGCTCCCACGACGGCGCCAACTCGATAGTCGCGTTCCTTTGCAGTGCGGACTCTCATATGATTTGTTGATGGTGTTGTGTTCTTGAAGACTCCATGTTACGGTCACCCCGAGCGGGTTGCGGCCGGGTGACCCGGCTCGGTTTTGGCTGCGGGTCACGTTTTTCGGCGTTCAGACGGCTCCCGAGCCCTATCCGAGTATCATTTTGGCGAACCCTTCCGTATTTGAGGTCGTGTGGGTCCCCCGGACGTTTCCGCCGAAAATATTTTTCTGGCGCCGGGGGGTTGTCGGGGTCGCCTCGGGACGTACAGCGGGCTCGGTAGCACTCTCGAGATCTCAGTTTGGGAAGCCGTTTGCAGTTTTGGAGTCGTGGAAACGTCCCGGAGGTGGTTGTGGAGTTTAATATTTGGGGCGGGACGTTCGGTTCCGGGCGACTCCCGGGGCTCGGGACGGGAATCCCGGGGCTCGGGATGGAAATTTTCTGACGGCTTTGGGGTAAGTTGTGTTATAATTTAAGATGGATTTTATGGGTATTTTTATAGAATTTTGGAGTGACTGAATTTCGGTTAAGGTTGACACTCTCGCACGTAGGGTTTTGGTTCGGTTTCAGCGAGCTCGGTATGACACTCCGGAAAGGCAATTGAACTTTTGAAAAATGTTCTGTTAATGTTATAATATTCTGAGGGTTGTGTCCAAGTTTCGTTAATTTTGGAAATCGGTAAATATTTTTGGGCCAAAAATATTGGAACTTTGGAAAAATTGGGAGTTAATTTGTATTTGGTTGCAAAATAATAATTTTGGAGTATGGGCAGCAGCAGCTGATTGTTTCGGCAGAATGGGAGAGAGAGCTAAGAGGACACTTGGCTTGTTTTTATTCAAGATGAAAAAGAGAAGTAAATATATATGGGATATATATTTCATATTATGGAATTATTTCATCATTTCTTCTTCTTCTTCTTCCTTTCTGTATCCGCCACCATGGAAGCTTGCTCCAAGCTTGAAGTTCTTCATCTTGGCTCAAATCAAAGAGGAATTGGGTCCTTCATGTGGTAAGTTCCTTCCTAAGCTCTCTTTTCTTGCTAGAAACATGAATTAGTGAAGAAAAGAGGAGTTTTTGCAAATTATGGGTTTGTTCTTAGCTACTAGCTAGGATGATTTTCTTCCTCCCAATTTTTAGTATGTTGATCTGGGGTAGTATGGGAGTGATAATCAAGTGTTGTATTTTGGAGAACACAAATTGGGTAAAAATCCCTATTTAGGCCGAATTTTTGGAAAATTCTATGTTGATGTGTGTTTGTTATCTTGGTTCATGCTTCAAGTATGTTAATCCTAGCATGATTCTAAGCTTATGTATGGATTCAATTTGATGGAAAATAAGTTGGGTTGGAAACCCCCATTTGGCCGAATTTATGAGATGATGTTCATTGTTGGATTTTGTTGTTTTGGATGCAATTGGATAGCATTCTTGGTTTAGAAGTGAAATTGGTGATTAGAATGGTTGTTTGGTAGCTTGTTTGGATTGAATTGGATGTTGGGTGAATTGTTGGTTAAGAACCGAATTGGTTAAGTGATTCTTTTTCCATGTTGGGGTTTGATGTTGGTTGAATTGGATGTTAATATGGTGTTGGGGTTGAATTTAGGTGTGGTTAGAAGTTTGAAACGTTGATTTCGGGTAAGAATTGGAAAAGTTGCAATTATGCGGGTTTATCGGAAAATGTCGGGTAGTGAAGGATTTTAAGGTTGGATTTGATCAATTTCGCTTATTGGATTATGTTTGACAATGTATAATCTTGCATTGTCTAGGTTGGTTCTGAATTCTGAAGTTTCTGTGGAAATCTGGAATTTTACGGAAATTCTGCCAGATTTTCGATTTTGGGGTCGGGGGGTGTAGTTTGGTAGTGTGATTGGTAAGGTTGCTAATTCAACTTGGTTTGACAGATTCTGAGGTTCGGAGGTTAGGAAAAGAGAAGTTTCGAGTTTCGGTCGCGGTATGGAAGTTATCCAGAATCGGTCTAATACTGGATTTGAGAGGTAAGGGTTTGGTTACGCTATTTTTGGTAAGATAGGTGTATGTTTTGTTTCACTTTCCGTTCGCAAGTATTTCGGGATAATATGCCTTAGGGCATACTCAGTAGTCCGTAGATGTATGTGTTATTGCATTTTGTTTTGCAGGTATTTCGGAAACTTCGCTTTAAGGTACGTTTCGTAATTTGTAGGAGTATGCCTTATGGCATACTGTCTGCTAACCCTACGACAGCTTGAGGGTTCGCTACCCCGGTGGTGCACCATGCTTCGTAATAGCTACGGCTTCGACTCCCTTAGAGGGAGGTCGTGCTCGATTGGTTATAAGGGTTTATGGCGATTTAGTATCGCACATCCTTCGGTATTCGATCTGTTTTTATTACATGCATGATATTTCGTATTACATTGCATATATTTCGTATATTGCTATCTTTACATTTTGCAGGTTACATATGCTTATCTTACCCCAAATCCCTTACGGGTCCTTTTAGGACTCACCCTTTTGGGTTCTGTTTTGGATTTCGGTAGGTGCAGCAAGCGGCCGGGGGTAGGTTTCCGCGAGGCTTCGCCTTGGTTGTGTTGAGCAGCAGCAGTACCTTGCGAGCTGGGATTTTGTCTACTTGGTCTGAATCCCGCGAGGTATTTTGACGTTAGGCCTAGGGTCGGCTCTGTAGCCGCATGTGCATACTTTCATTTATTTGTGTGATGATTGTATATATAAATATGTTACATTACATTGCATGTTACGAGCGCTTGGCGCTTGCTAGACACCCTAGGTTTTGTGAACTCGTATGTATCTATGTTTTAGTGCGTAAGCACTCGTCCACCGAGGGCGGGGCTTACTCGTTGCTTGATGCATGAATTGCATGTTTTGATTTTATTTTAGTTATATGTATGAAATTTTTGTTAGGCTGCTTCCACTTTCATTTCGCTCTTCGGGTCCGCTACGCGCGGCGGGTCTCGATGGACCTGCCATCATGTATGTTTCCGGCTTCCGCTTCCGGCATCCCGGCGCCCCCGTCTCCGCAACCGGGCTCGGGTGGCGTACGGTGACAAGTTGGTATCAGAGCAGGTAAGTGACCATATTGGTCGTCAGTGGTGACTTGTAGTATCAACTATTGTTGCACATTTTATTTTAGAATGGTTTGGTACGGAGATTGGCCACCTCCTTACTTGAACCACTTCAAAATAAAATTGTGGAACAAAGTTTGGTCCTTCAAGTTATCCTGGTAGTTGCAGAGTACGGAATCCAGAATTTTTGAATTCTGGTAAAAGTATTACGAGTAAAGGATTGTGGAAAAGTTTCAGGTACGTAAAATTGTGTGTTAGGAAAAGATTTGGTGAAATAAGCATGAACTGCTTCGTGATTCTCGTGAAATGCATGATTTTATCATTCGAGAAGTAACTTCGTGTCAAGTCATCGCATTGCACTACTGAGCCTTAGAAAAGCTGCTGCTAGCTTCTGTAGGGATTGGGAGTGACCGATTTGTCTGGACTCGGTTTGGTCTGAAATGTCTCAGGTTTGGTTAACACGCGTAGACAGCGTGTTTTGGTACCGGAGGGGCGGGACTGGGATCCCACACCTCCGTGGAATAGGATACGGGTTCAGCGTAACCTGTGGTCCGAACAACCACACTCACCGCCCGAGGTTTAGCGGTCGTATGGACCCCTCTCTGATTTGGTATTACCCGCCAGCCTAGCTGGTTTAGGGGCGGCAATAGGCGGGGAAGATCTGATTATGCCACGGAAGGGCATTTTGATCAGGTGGTGATAGCGAGACTTTAGCCACTGCTCGCCATAGTTTTGGGATTGGTAAGTGAGTGACTCCGAGGAGGATGGTCACTACGACACCTAGACTTCTCGTCGGTCCTTCCAACGACGGGGAGATCTGGGGCACTAGTCTGACAAGGTCAGACTTCTGGAGAGGGTTCAGAGTTTGAACCCCCCGAGGTTCAATGATCGAGAAGGGCCTGGGTAGTAGAGACTTGGTTTGCAGGAGTTGACAAACTCCTGGGGGAGGCTATATTTTCCACCAGCAGTGCAGTGGGGATGTAGCCAGGAATCTGTGTCAGGCACAGTTTGATGAGTTTCACCAGGGAGACAGGACTGTCGGAGAGTTTGAGTGAGAGTTTGATCGGCTGGTTTACTATGTACCGTAGTATCAAGGTATAGAAGAGGAGAAGACTAAGAGGTTATTCGCCGATCGCGCCCGAGTACAGTGGGCTTTGAGATCTTTAGACATTACTTTGTTTCGGGAAGCGGTTATTAAGGCTCAACTCCTCGAGCGGGAGGATGTTGAGAGTCGCCTCACCTCGCAGAGAGGTCGGGGAGTACGAGGGCTCCACACTGCAAGGACCCCGGCAGATTTCGGACGGTCGAACAGGCCTGGGCGCTTTAGTAGAGGCAGAGGGGAGCAACACCGACACGATCTTATCCGATTTGCGGAGGTATCATTCCGGTTGACTTTGTTCTTGGCGGGAGGGCCGATGTTTACGTTGCAGTCCGACACTCACCGGATACGAGATTGCCCTTTGACCGTAAGGCGGGGTTTTTGGCGCTTATTAGCGCCCACGCCTGGGCACAGCCCAACGCGCCGTGAGGGCGTGGGTTTCAGCAGGGTAGCCCGCAACCTCAGTAGCGACAGCAGCTTCAGCCACCCCCTCCACCACAGCAATCAGAGCAGGACGAGTTTTCCATTTTCTGAGGGGAGGCCCTAGTCATCGTGGAGGACCTAGTTAGCGATGTGCACTAGCCAGCAGGGAGGCTTGAGTCAGCAGGAAGTTCTGTAAGGTACGATATTTCCGAATGAGGTACCGGTTCATGCAGTATTGGATATAGGAGCATCTATTTCCATTGTAACATAGAAATGTGTTACATCTCTGCATCTGTCTGTTAGTACCTTGCCTCAAACGCATTTAGTAAAAACTGCAGGAAGTCAGTTTTTGTTTTCCAATGAGATGGTTCGGGGTTGCACGATATCTGTAGGCGGACATGATAGTATCGGATCTGTTGATTTTAGACACGCCGAACTATGATGTTATTTTTGGGATGGACTGGCCATCCAAGAATTCGGTGCACATTGATTGTGCAACCCGTACCATTATGGTTTCTGGAGAGGTACTACCTCTCACGACTGATCGGTTTTACTATCGAACAAAGACACGATGGAGTTACTGATTCGGATCAGCTGTCAATAGTTGGTGTAGAGGAATGCTATGATCTGAATGAGGCTGGTACTATATTGAAGTTTGATGGTTTACCAGTGGTTTAAGATTTTCTGCAGGTATTTCCGGAGGAGTTGCCCGGATTACCATAAGAGCGGGAAATTGTGTTTGACATCCACCTGCAGTCGGGTACTGCTCCGATATTTATTCCTCCTTATCGGATGCCTATTTCTGAGATACAGGAGTTGAAGAAGCAGCTGGAGGAATTACAGCAAAGGGCTTCATCCGACCGAGCACTTCACCGTGGGGTACTCCGGTTCTATTTGTTAAGAGGAAAGATGGGACGATTCGACTTTGCTTTGATTACAGACGGTTGAATGCTCATGTTGGGAAGAATAAGTATCCGTTACCGAGGATTAACGATCTTTTGATCAACTTCAGGGTTTGAGAGTTTTCTTAAAGATTGATCTCTGATCTGGGTAATTTCCGCTTAGGGTGAAGGAAGAGGACATACCTAAGACTGCTTTCCGCACCCGATTTGGACACTTTGAGGTTACGGTCATGCCGTTCGGGCTGACCAATGCTCCAGCAGCATTCATGGATCTGATGCATCGGGTGTTCTGACCGTACTTGGACTCATTTGTGGTGGTCTTTATTGATGATATTCGATAGATTCTCGGGATGAGGATTCGCATCGGGATCATCTGAGGGTAGTTCTGCAGACACTTTGGGAACATCAGCTTTATGCTAAATTCTCAAAGTGTGAGTTCTGGATTCGGGAAGTCACCTTTCTGGGACACATTATGTCTGAGCATGGTCTGTCTATGGATTCAGAGTAGGTGAGGGCAGTTCGGGATTGGAAACAACCTACCACGGTACGGGAGTTCAGGAGCTTCCTGGAGTTAGCAGGATTTTATCAGAGGTCTGTACCAGGGTGTTCTATCCTGGCATCTCCGCTTACGCAGTTGACCAAGAAGGGTCAACTGTATTTCTGGTCTGATAGGTGTGAGCGGAATTTTCAGGAGTTGAAGCGGCAGTTGACTAACGCTCCGATTCTGACTCTTTCAGATCCGATCTTACCGTATGTGAATTATACGGATGCTTCCACGTCTGGTTTGGGATGTGTGTTGGTGCGGGAGTGTTTTGTGGTAGCTTATGGGTCGAGGCACTGCGACCGCATGAGCTGAACTGACGACACATGATCCGGAGTTGGCTATAATAATTTTTGCGCTGAAACATTGGAAGTAATATCTGTTTGGTAATAAATTTCAGATTCTTACCGACCATAAGAGTCTGAAATATCTGTTTACGTAGAAGGAGCTTAGCATGAGGCAGCGCAGATGTCTCGAATACATTAAGGACTATGATTGTAGTATCGAGTACATCTCTGGCAAGGGCAACACGGTTGCCGGTGTACTGAGCAGGAAGTATACCGGGTTGGTTAAGGGAGGAGGTGTTGGGGACTGATCCGAGGAGAGAGATTTGACTTGCCTTTGACACAGGTGGCAGCTCTGGGAGCGTGCTCGGGAGTATACACTTACCATACATTACGAGTGGTTTGACAGGATGCGCGAAGCGCAAGGTAGAGATCTGGTGTTGAAGAAGTTATCTGGGGAAGATAAGGGTTTATTTGTTACCGACGTTTCAGTATAGGCAGGGATTGCTATACTTCTGAGATCGCCTTTATGTACCAGAGGATCAGGAGTTCTGGAATGGGATTTTAGAGGAGGCACACTCGAGCAGTTTGAGCATCAGAAACCGGCAGAGACACTGCAGACTTTGCCCATTCCAGTCTGGAAGTGGGGTAATGTTACTATGGACTTTCTGACTGCACTGCCCCTGACACGGTCTCGCCATGATGCGATCTGGGTTATTGTGAATCGGCTGACAAAGTGCGCACACTTTCTGCTTATTCGGTCATAGACCCTCCGGAGAAGCTTGCCGGCTTTACATCGGGGAGATGGTACGTTTACATGGAGTACCAAACTCCATTGTATCTGACCGTGATCTGCGTTTCACAGCACGGTTCTGGAGAGCTTTTCACGAAGCACCGGGCATGCGACTCTATCTGAATACAGCTTATCACCCACAGACGGACGAGCAGTCGGAGCGGGTGATTCTGATATTAGAGGATATGTTGCGAATCTGTACTTTGGATTTTGGAGGAGTTTGGGACTAGCAGTTGCTTTGATAGAGTTCTCGTACAACAATTGCTTTCAGACTACGTTTGACATGGCACCATATGAGGTGTTGTACGGGAGGAGGTGTATGACACCATACTGTTGGACAGATGCGTCGATGGGGTTAAGCCGGGACCCGAACTTTTGAGGAGACTACGGCGAAGATCAGATTATTACAGTGCGGATCAAAACCGCGAATGACCGCACCCTGCTTATACGAACCGCCGCCGTAGGCTCTGGAATCGAGATTGGTGATGAGTTTGGTGGAGGTAGCACCGATCGAGGGACAAGAAGATTTGGTAGGCGGGGCAAGTTACCCCGAGTTATATCGGTTCTCATGAGTTTCGAGTAAGTTGTTAGGTTGGTTTTCCCCCAATCAAGCTTCGTTTTATGTGATATCTTCGAGTTAGCTTTGTTGTGGATCGGTTAGATTTAGGTTCGATCTTGTCTGGGGTTGTCTGGTAGAAATACCGGCAATCGACTCGGGTACAATAAGATGCACCGGAGGGTGGGACGCCGTGAGGCTCTGTATGGTAGTCTAAACTACCACTCCCGCCGCACTGATACGGTGGTCCGATTGTTCAGGTTAGAGGAATGTTTATATTTTACGGTTGGTAGCGACACTGTCTGGTTGGTTCGAGCTACTCTTGGAGGACCAAGAGTTCTAAGGGGAGAATGTTACGGTCACCCCGAGCGGGTTGCGACCGGGTGACCCGGGGCTCCGGTTTTGGCTGCGGTCACGTTTTTCGGCGTTCAGACGGCTCCCGAGCCCTATCCGAGTATCATTTTGGCGAACCCTTCCGTATTTGAGGTCGTGTGGGTCCCCCGGACGTTTCCGCCGAAAATATTTTTCTGGCGCCGGGGGGTTGTCGGGGTCGCCTCGGGACGTACAGCGGGCTCGGTAGCGCTCTCGAGACCTCAGTTTGGGAAGCCGTTTGCAGTTTTGGAGTCGTGGAAACGTCCCGGAGGTGGTTGTGGAGTTTAATATTTGGGGCGGGACGTTCGGTTCCGGGCGACTCCCGGGGCTCGGGATGGAAATTTTCTGACGGCTTTGGGGTAAGTTGTGTTATAATTTAAGATGGAATTTATGGGAATTTTTGGTAGAATTTTGGAGTGACGGAATTTCGGTTCAGGTTGACACGCTCGCACGTCGGGTTTTGGTTCGGGTTCAGCGAGCTCGGTAGGACACTCCGGATTGGTAAATGAACTTTTGAAATATGTTTTATGAATGTTATAATATTCTGAGGGTTGTGTCCAAGTTTCGTTAATTTTGGAAATCGGTAAATATTTTTGGGCCAAAAATATTGGAACTTTTGGAAAAATTGGGAGTTAATTTGTATTTGGTTGCAAAATAATAATTTTGGAGTATGGGCAGCAGCAGCTGATTGTTTCGGCAGAATGGGAGAGAGAGCTAAGAGGACACTTGGCTTGTTTTTATTCAAGATGAAAAAGAGAAGTAAATATATATGGGATATATATTTCATATTATGGAATTATTTCATCATTTCTTCTTCTTCTTCTTCTTCTTCTTCCTTTCTGTATCCGCCACCATGGAAGCTTGCTCCAAGCTTGAAGTTCTTCATCTTGGCTCAAATCAAAGAGGAATTGGGTCCTTCATGTGGTAAGTTCCTTCCTAAGCTCTCTTTTCTTGCTAGAAACATGAATTAGTGAAGAAAAGAGGAGTTTTTGCAAATTATGGGTTTGTTCTTAGCTACTAGCTAGGATGATTCTCTTCCTCCCAATTTTTAGTATGTTGTTCTTGGGTAGTAGGGGAGTGTTAATCAAGTGTTGGATTTTGGAGAACACATCTTGGGTAAAAATCCCTATTTAGGCCGAATTTTTGGAAAATTCTATGTTGATGTGTGTTTGTCATCTTGGTTCATGCTTCAAGTATGTTAATCCTAGCATGATTCTAAGCTTATGTATGGATTCAATTTGATGGAAAATAAGTTGGGTTGGAAACCCCCATTTGGCCAATTTTTGAGATGATGTTCAATGTTGAATTTTGTTGTTTTGGATGCAATTGGATAGCATTCTTGGTTTAGAAGTGAAATTGGTGATTAGAATGGTTGTTTGGTAGCTTGTTTGGATTGAATTGGATGTTGGGTGAATTGTTGGTTAAGAACCGAATTGGTTAAGTGATTCTTTTTCCATGTTGGGGTTTGATGTTGGTTGAATTGGATGTTAATATGGTGTTGGGGTTGAATTTAGGTGTGGTTAGAAGTTTGAAACGTTGATTTCGGGTAAGAATTGGAAAAGTTGCAATTATGCGGGTTTATCGGAAAATGTCGGGTAATGAAGGATTTTAAGGTTGGATTTGATCAATTCGCTTATTGGATTATGTTTGACAATGTATAAGCTTGCATTGTCTACGTTGGTTCTGAATTGAAGTTTCGTGGAAATCTGGAATTTTACGGAAAGTCACGGATTTTCTGTTTTGGGGTCGGGGGTGTAGTTTGGTAGTGTGGTTGGTAAGGTTGCTAATTCAACTTGGTTTGGCAGATTCTGAGGTTCGGAGGTTAGGAAAAGAGAAGTTTCTGAGTTTCGGGTCGCGGTATGGAAGTTATCCAGAATCGGTCTAATACTCTGGATTTGAGAGGTAAGGGTTTGGTTCTGCTATTTTTGGTAAGATAGGTGTATGTTTTGTTTCACTTTCCGTTCTGCAAGTATTTCGGGATAATATGCCTTAGGGCATATTCTGTAGTCTGTAGGTGTATGTGTTATTGCATTTCTGTTTTGCAGGTATTTCGGAAACTTCTGCTTTAAGGTACGTTCTGTAATTTGTAGGAGTATGCCTTATGGCATACTCTGTCTGTTAACCCTACGACAGTTGAGGGTTCGCTACCCCAGCTGGTGCACCATGCTTCTGTAATAGCTACGGCTTCTGACTCCCTTAGAGGGAGGCTGTCGTTCTGATTGGTTATAAGGGTTTATGGCGATTTAGTATCGCACATCCTTCGGTATTCTGATCTGTTTTTATTACATGCATGATATTCTGTATTCTGTTGCATATATTCTCGTATATTGCTATCTTTACATTTTGCAGGTTACATATGCTTATCTTACCCCAAATCCCTTACGGGTCCTTTTAGGACTCACCCTTTTGGGTTCTGTTTTTGGATTTCGGTAGGTGCAGTAGTAAGGCCGGGGGTAGGTTTCCGCGAGGCTTCGCCTTGGTTGTGTTGAGAGCAGCAGACCTTGCGAGCTGGGATTTTGTCTACTTGGTCTGAATCCCGCGCGAGGTATTTTGACGTTAGGCCTAGGGTCGGCTCTGTAGCTGCATGTGCATACTCTCTGTTTATTTGTGTGATGATTGTATATATAAATATGTTCTGTTCTGTTGCATGTTCTGAGGCTTGGCGCTTGCTAGACACCCTAGGTTTTGTGAACTCTGTATGTATCTATGTTTTAGTGCGTAAGCACTCGTCCACGGAGGGCGGGGCTTACTCTGTTGCTGATGCATGAATTGCATGTTTTGATTTTATTTTAGTTATATGTATGAAATTTTTGTTAGGCTGCTTCCACTTTCATTTCGCTCTTCGGGTCCGCTACGCGCGGCGGGTCTCGATGGACCTGCCATCATGTATGTTTCCGGCTTCCGCTTCCGGCATCCCGGCGCCCCCGTCTCCGCAACCGGGCTCGGGTGGCGTACGGTGACAAGTTGGTATCAGAGCAGGTAAGTGACCATATTGGTCGTCAGTGGTGACTTGTAGTATCAACTATTGTTGCACATTTTATTTTAGAATGATTTGGTACGGAGATTGGCCACCTCCTTACTTGAACCACTTCAAAATAAAATTGTGGAACAAAGTTTGGTCCTTCAAGTTATCCCGGTAGTTGCAGAGTACGGAATCCAGAATTTCGAATTACGGTAAAAGTATTACGAGTAAAGGATTGTGGAAGAGTTTCGTACGTAAAATTGTGTGTTAGGAAAAGATTTGGTGAAATAAGCATGAATCGCTTCGTGATTCGTGAAATGCATGATTTTATCATTTCGAGAAATAACTTCGTGTCAAGTATCGCATTGCACTACTGAGCCTTAGAAAACTGCCGCTAGCTTCGTAGGGATTAGGAGTGACCGATTTGTCTGGACTCTGTTTGGTCTGAAATGTCTCAAGTTTGGTTAACACGCGTAGACAGCGTGTTTTGGTACCGGAGGCGGGATCGAGATCCCACACCTCCGTGGAATAGGATACGGGTTCAGCGTAACCTGTGGTCCGAACAACCACACTCACCGCCCGAGGTTTAGCGGTCGTAGGGACCCCTCTCTGATTTGGTTTTACCCGCCAGCCTAGCTGGTTTGGGGACGGCAATAGGCAGGGGAAGATCTGATTATGCCACAGTAAGGGCATTTTGATCAGGTGGTGATAGCGAGACTTTAGCCACTGCTCGCCATAGTTTTGGGATTGGTAAGTGAGTGACTCCGAGGAGGATGGTCACTACGACACCTAGACTTCTCGTCGGTTCTTCCAACGACGGGGAGATCTGGGGCACTAGTCTGACAAGGTCAGACTTCTGGAGAGGGTTCAGAGTTTGAACCCCCCGAGGTTCAATGATCGAGAAGGGCCTGGGTAGTAGAGACTTGGTTTGCAGGAGTTGACAAACTCCTGGGGGAGGCTATATTTTCCACCAGCAGTGCAGTGGGGATGTAGCCAGGAATCTGTGTCAGGCACAGTTTGATGAGTTTCACCAGGGAGACAGGACTGTCGGAGAGTTTGAGTGAGAGTTTGATCGGCTGGTTTACTATGTACCGTAGTATCAAGGTATAGAAGAGGAGAAGACTAAGAGGTTATTCGTCGACTGCGCCCCGAGTACAGGTGGGCTTTGAGATCTTTAGACATTACTTTGTTTCGGGAAGCGGTTATTAAGGCTCAACTCCTCGAGCAGGAGGATGTTGAGAGTCGCCTCACCTCGCAGAGAGGTCAGGGGAGTACGAGGGGCTCCACACAGCAAGGACCCCGGCAGATTTCTGGATGGCCGAACAGGCCTGGGCAGTTTAGTAGAGGTAGAGGGGGAGCACTACCGGCACGACCTTGTCCGATTGGCAGTAGGTATCACTCCGGTCGACTTTGTTACCGGCGGGAGGGCCGATGTTTACGTTGCAGGTCCGACACTCACCGGATACGAGATTGCCCTTTGACCGTAAGGCGGGGTTTTTAGCGCTTATTAGCGTCCACAGTCTTGGGCACAGCCCAACGCGCCGTGAGGGCGTGGGTTTCAGCAGGGTAGCCCGCAACCTCAGTAGCGACAGCAGCTTCAGCCACCCCCTCCACCACAGCAATCAGAGCAGGACGAGTTTTCCATTTTCTGAGGGGAGGCCCTAGTCATCAGGGAGGACCTAGTTAGCAGACAGGCACTAGCCAGCAGGGAGGCTTGAGTCAGCAGGAAGTTCTGTAAGGTACGATATTTCCGAATGAGGTACCGGTTCATGCAGTATTGGATATAGGAGCATCTATTTCCATTGTAACATAGAAATGTGTTACATCTCTGCATCTGTCTGTTAGTACCTTGCCTCAAACGCATTTAGTAAAAGCTGCAGGAAGTCAGTTCTGTTTTCCAATGAGATGGTTCGGGGTTGCACGATATCTCGTAGGCGGACATGATAGTATCGGATCTGTTGATTTTAGACACGCCGAACTATGATGTTATTTTTGGGATGGACTGGCCATCCAAGAATTCGGTGCACATTGATTGTGCAACCCGTACCATTATGGTTTCTGGAGAGGTACTACCTCTCACGACTCCGACTGGTTTGACTATCGAACAGCACAGTAAGGAGTTACAGATTCTGGATCAGCTGTCAATAGTTGGTGTAGAGGAATGCTATGATCTGAATGAGGCTGGTACTATATTGAAGTTTGATGGTTTACCAGTGGTTTAAGATTTTCTGCAGGTATTTCCGGAGGAGTTGCCCGGATTACCATAAGAGCGGAAATTGTGTTTGACATCCACTGCAATCGGAGTCTTGCTCCGATATTTATTACACCC
The DNA here is from genome assembly GCA_024586325.1 of Stellera chamaejasme. Classification (NCBI taxonomy): domain Eukaryota; kingdom Viridiplantae; phylum Streptophyta; class Magnoliopsida; order Malvales; family Thymelaeaceae; genus Stellera; species Stellera chamaejasme. Next base: position 19,182,599 of record CM044979.1, read on the forward strand.
TATCGGATGCCTATTTCTGAAATACAGGAGTTGAAGAAGCAGCTGGAGGAATTACAGCAAAAGGGCTTCATCCGACCGAGCACTTCACCGTGGGGTACTCCGGTTCTGTTTGCTAAGAAGAAAGATGGGATGCTTGACTTTGCTTTGATTACAGACGGTTGAATGCTCATGTTGGGAAGAATAAGTATCCGTTACGAGGATTAACGATCTTTTGATCAACTTGTGGTTCGAGAGTTTTCTCAAAGATTAATCTCCGATCTGGGTATTTTCAGCTTAGGGTGAAGGAAGAGGACATACCTAAGACTGCTTTCCGCACCCGATTTGGACACTTTGAGTTTACGGTCATGCCATTCGGGCTGACCAATGCTCCAGCGGCATTCATGGATTGATGCATCGGGTGTTCCGACCGTACTTGGACTCATTTTCGGTGGTTTTTATAGATGATATTCGATAGATTCTCGGGATGAGGATTCGCATCGGGATCATCCGAGGTAGTTCTGCAGACACTTTGGGAACATCAGCTTTATGCTAAATTCTCAAAGTGTGAGTTTTGGATTCGGGAAGTCACCTTTCTGGGACACATTATGTCTGAGCATGGTCTGTCTATGGATTCAGAGTAGGTGAGGGCAGTTCGGGATTGGAAACAACCTACCACTGTACGGGAGTTCAGGAGCTTCCTGGAGTTAGCAGGATTTTATCAGAGGTCTGTACCAGGGTGTTCTATCCTGGCATCTCCGCTACGCATTGACCAAGAAGGGTCAACTGTATTTCGGTCTGATAGGTGTGAGCGGAATTTTCAGGAGTTGAAGCGGCAGTTGACTAACGCTCCGATTCTGACTCTTTCAGATCCGATCTTACCGTATGTGAATTATACGGATGCTTCCACGTCTGGTTTGGGATGTGTGTTGGTGCAGGAGTGTTTTGTGGTAGCTTATGGGTCGAGGAAGCTGCGACCGCATGAGCTGAACTGACTGACACATGATCTGGAGTTGGCTATAATAATTTATGCGCTGAAACATTGGAAGTAATATCTGTTTGGTAATAAATTTCAGATTCTTACCGACCATAAGAGTCTGAAATATCTGTTTACGTAGAAGGAGCTTAGCATGAGGCAGCGCAGATGTCTCGAATACATTAAGGACTATGATTGTAGTATCGAGTACATCTCTGGCAAGGGCAACACGGTTGCCGGTGTACTGAGCAGGAAGTATACCGGGTTGGTTAAGGGAGGAGGTGTTGGGGACTGATCCGAGGAGAGAGATTTGACTTGCCTTTGACACAGGTGGCAGCTCTGGGAGCGTGCTGAGGAGTATACACTTACCATACATTCTGAGTAGCTTGACGGGATGCGCGAAGCGCAAGGTAGAGATCTGGTGTTGAAGAAGTTATCCGGGAAGATAAGGGTTTATTTGTTACCGACGTTTCAAGATAGGCGGGGATTGCTATACTTCCGAGATCGCCTTTATGTACCGAGAGGATCGGGAGTTCGGAATGGGATTTTATAGGAGGCACACTTGATCAGTTTGAGCATCAGAAACCGGCAGAGACACTGCAGACTTTGCCCATTCCAGTCAGGAAGTGGGGTAATGATACTATGGACTTTCTCACTGCACTGCCCATGACACGGTCTCGCCATGATGCGATCTGGGTTATTGTGAATCGGCTGACAAAGTGCGCACACTTTCTGCTTATTCGGGTCATAGACCCTCTGGAGTACCAAACTCCATTGTATCTGACCGTGATCTGCGTTTCACAGCACGGTTCTGGAGAGCTTTTCACGAAGCACCGGGCATGCGACTCTATCTGAATACAGCTTATCACCCACAGACGGACGAGCAGTCGGAGCGGGTGATTCTGATATTAGAGGATATGTTGCGAATCTGTACTTTGGATTTTGGAGGAGTTTGGGACTAGCAGTTGCTTTGATAGAGTTCTCGTACAACAATTGCTTTCAGACTACGTTTGACATGGCACCATATGAGGTGTTGTACGGGAGGAGGTGTATGACACCATACTGTTGGACAGATGCGTCTGATGGGGTTAAGCTGGGACCCGAACTTTTTGAGGAGACTACGGCGAAGATCAGATTGTTACAGGTGCGGATCAAAACCGCGAATGACTGCACCACTGCTTATACGAACCGCCGCCGTAGGGCTCTGGAATCTGAGATTGGTGACAGAGTTTGACTGGAGGTAGCACCGATCAGAGGGACAGTAAGATTTGGTAGGCGGGGCAAGTTACCCCGAGTTATATCGGTTCTCATGAGTTTCCAGAGTAAGTTGTTAGGTTGGTTTCCCCCAATCAAGTTTCATTTTATGTGATATCTTCCGAGTTAGCCTATTGTGGATCGGTTAGATTTAGGTTCGATCATATGTCTGGGGTTGTCTGGTAGAAATACCGGCAAGCGGACTGGGTACAATAAGATGCACCCGGAGGGTGGGACGCCGTGAGGCTCGTATGGTAGTCTAAACTACCACTCCCGCCGCACCGATACGGTGGTCCGATTGTTCTCAGGTTAGAGGAATGTTTATATTTTACGGTTGGTAGCGACACACTGTCTGGTTGGTTCGAGCTACTCTTGGAGGACCAAGAGTTCTAAGGGGGAGAATGTTACGGTCACCCCGAGCGGGTTGCGGCAAGGTGACCCGGGCTCGGTTTTGGCTGCGGAGTCACGTCTTTCGGCGTTCGAGACGGCTCCCGAGCCCTATCCGAGTATCATTTTGGCGAACCCTTCCGTATTTGAGGTCGTGTGGGTCCCCGGACGTTTCCGCCGAAAATATTTTTCCGGCGCCGGGGTTGTCGGGTCGCCTCGGGACGTACAGCGGGCTCGGTAGCACTCTCGAGATCTCAGTTTGGGAAGCCGTTTGCAGTTTTGGAGTCGTGGAAACGTCCGGAGGTGGTTGTGGAGTTTAATATTTGGGGCGGGACGTTCGGTTCCGGGCGACTACCGGGGCTCGGGATGGAAATTTTCTGACGGCTTTGGGGTAAGTTGTGTTATAATTTAAGATGGATTTTATGGGTATTTTTATAGAATTTTGGAGTGACGGAATTTCGGTTGGAGTTGACACGCCGCACGTCGGGTTTTGGTTCGGGTTCAGCGAGCTCGGTAGGACACTCTGGATTGGTAAATGAACTTTTGAAAAATGTTCTGTGAATGTTATAATATTCTGAGGGTTGTGTCCAAGTTTCGTTAATTTTGGAATTCGGTAAATATTTTTGGGCCAAAAATATTGGAACATTCGGAAAAATTGAGAGTTAATTTGTATTTGGTTGCAAAATAATAATTTTGGAGTATGGGCAGCAGCAGCTGATTGTTTCGGCAGAATGGGAGAGAGAGCTAAGAGGACACTTGGCTTGTTTTTATTCAAGATGAAAAAGAGAAGTAAATATATATGGGATATATATTTCATATTATGGAATTATTTCATCATTTCTTCTTCTTCTTCTTCCTTTCTGTATCCGCCACCATGGAAGCTTGCTCCAAGCTTGAAGTTCTTCATCTTGGCTCAAATCAAAGAGGAATTGGGTCCTTCATGTGGTAAGTTCCTTCCTAAGCTCTCTTTTCTTGCTAGAAACATGAATTAGTGAAGAAAAGAGGAGTTTTTGCAAATTATGGGTTTGTTCTTAGCTACTAGCTAGGATGATTCTCTTCCTCCCAATTTTTAGTATGTTGTTCTAGTGTTGGATTTTGGAGAACACATCTTGGGTAAAAATCCCTATTTAGGCCGAATTTTTGGAAAATTCTATGTTGATGTGTGTTTGTTATCTTGGTTCATGCTTCAAGTATGTTAATCCTAGCATGATTCTAAGCTTATGTATGGATTCAATTTGATGGAAAATAAGTTGGGTTGGAAACCCCATTTGGCCAATTTTTGAGATGATGTTCAATGTTGAATTTTGTTGTTTTGGATGCAATTGGATAGCATTCTTGGTTTAGAAGTGAAATTGGTGATTAGAATGGTTGTTTGGTAGCTTGTTTGGATTGAATTGGATGTTGGGTGAATTGTTGGTTAAGAACCGAATTGGTTAAGTGATTCTTTTTCCATGTTGGGGTTTGATGTTGGTTGAATTGGATGTTAATATGGTGTTGGGGTTGAATTTAGGTGTGGTTAGAAGTTTGAAACGTTGATTTCGGGTAAGAATTGGAAAAGTTGCAATTATGCGGGTTTATCGGAAAATGTCGGGTAGTGGAGGATTTTAAGGTTGGATTTGATCAATTCGCTTATTGGATTATGTTTGACAATGTATAAGCTTGCATTGTCTACGTTGGTTCTGAATTCTGAAGTTTCTGTGGAAATCTGGAATTTTACGGAAATTCTGCCGGATTTTCGGTTTTGGGGTCGGGGGTGTAGTTTGGTAGTGTGGTTGGTAAGGTTGCTAATTCAACTTGGTTTGGCAGATTCTGAGGTTCGGAGGTTAGGAAAAGAGAAGTTTCTGAGTTTCGGGTCGCGGTGTGGAAGTTATCCAGAAGCGGTCTAATACTCTGGATTTGAGAGGTAAGGGTTTGGTTCTGCTATTTTTGGTAAGATAGGTGTATGTTTTGTTTCACTTTCCGTTCTGCAAGTATTTCGGGATAATATGCCTTAGGGCATATTCTGTAGTCTGTAGGTGTATGTGTTATTGCATTTCTGTTTTGCAGGTATTTCGGAAACTTCTGCTTTAAGGTACGTTCTGTAATTTGTAGGAGTATGCCTTATGGCATACTGTCATTAACCCTACGACAGTTGAGGGTTCGCTACCCAGTGGTGCACCATGCTTCTGTAATAGCTACGGCTTCTGACTCCCTTAGAGGGAGGCTGTCGTTCTGATTGGTTATAAGGGTTTATGACGATTTAGTATCGCACATCCTTCGGTATTCTGATATGTTTTTATTACATGCATGATATTCTGTATTACATTGCATATATTACGTATATTGCTATCTTTACATTTTGCAGGGTTACATATGCTTATCTTACCCCAAATCCCTTACGGGTCCTTTTAGGACTCACCCTTTTTGGGTTCTGTTTTTGGATTTCAGGTAGGTCTGGTAAGCAGCCAGCGGGGTAGGTTTCCGCGAGGCTTCTGCCTTGGTTGTGTTGAGCAGCAGCAGTACCTTGCGAGCTGGGATTTTGTCTACTTGGTCTGAATCCCGCGAGGTATTGTGACGTTAGGCCTAGGGTCGGCTCTGTAGCTGCATGTGCATACTCTCTGTTTATTTGTGTGATGATTGTATATATAAATATGTTCTGTTCTGTTGCATGTTCTGAGGCTTGGCGCTTGCTAGACACCCTAGGTTTTGTGAACTCTGTATGTATCTATGTTTTAGTGCGTAAGCACTCGTCCCACCGAGGGTGGGGCTTACTCATTTCTGATGCATGAATTGCATGTTTTGATTTTATTTTAGTTATATGTATGAAATTTTTGTTAGGTGCTTCCACTTTCATTTCGCTCTTCGGGTCCGCTACGCGCTGCGGGTCTCGATGGACCTGCCATCATGTATGTTTCCGGCTTCCGCTTCCGGCATCCCGGCGCCCCCGTCTCCGCAACCGGGCTCGGGTGGCGACGGTGACACTCCAAGCTTGCTGTTGAGTGATCTGTAAAAGACAAAGAGAGCACTCGGGAGTAGCAAGAGAGGAGTGGGGGCGTGAAGTAGCTTACCCATTTTAAGGTGGACATCACCCTATTTATAGGGTGATGCCGGAAAAACCTCCCAGGTTGAAGCCCTTAGGCAGGCTGTTTGAGATAAGGCGGGTGTGATGATGAATATCTCGGCAAACCGCCTCGATTGATTAGTTTTCGAGAGGATGTCCGGCGTGTGAATCGGTGAAGATGACTCAGGCTCGTGCTGACCTCCTTATTGGTCGCTTAATGTCAGATGACCAAGTGGCCTTTCCTTTAGTTGAGCAAGTAGCGGAGAAGGCCAGCAAGAGGCGAAGGCCTAGAAAAAGCGAAACCAATAAAGGTAAGAGTAAGGGTCGCACGAATCGTGAGTGCAAGGGCCAGTATAGGAATGAGAGACCTCGCGAAGGCGAGTTGAGACCGCGAGGGCGAGACCCGCGAAGGTGAGACCTGAGACCGCAAGGGCGAGACCTGCGAAGGCCTAAGAGACTCGCGAAGGCGAGTGTGAGACCGCAAGGGCGAGACCTGCGAAGGCGAGACTTGAGACCTGCGAAGGCGAGACTTGAGACCTGCGAGGGCGAGACCTCGCGCAGGCGAGACTTGAGACCTGCGACGGCGAGACCTCGCGCAGGCGATACTTGAGACCATGAGGGTGAGACCTCGCGCAGGCGAGACTTGAGACCTGCGAGGGCGAGACCTCGCGCGGCGAGACTTTAGACCGTGAGGTGAGACCTCGTGAAGGCGAGGCTGGGAGACCGCGAGGCGAGACCTCGCGCAGCGAGACTTGAGACCGTGAGGTGAGACCTCGCAAAGGCGAGCTTGAGACTGCGAGGCGAGACCTCGCGCGGCGAGACTTGAGACCGTGAGGCGAGACCTCGCGCGGCGAGACTTGAGACCGTGAGGTGAGACCTCGCGAAGATGAGCTGGGAGACCGCGAGGCGAGACCTCGTGGAGATGAGCTGGGAGACCACGAGGCGAGACCTCGCGCGGCGAGCTGGGAGAACGTGAGGTGAGACCTCGCGAAGGCGGCGAGGAGACCGCGAGGTGAGACTGCGGGGCCTTGACCGCGGAGCCTTTGTGATTCGATGTGATGCGAGGACGCATTTGCTTGGGTAGTGTACCAATTCCAAATTACCATCCAAACCATTCCAATTACACACAAACACAATAAAATCCTTCCCTTAACCATTTCGGCCTAAACCCCAATTTCCAACCAAACTTCAATTCAATCCATTCAAGGTTCCAATTAAACACTTTAACCATCAATTTCACTTCTTAAGCATGCTTACTAACCAATTCCACCTTAATCACCAAAAATCAACCATCAACCCTAACCAATAAATTCGGCCATTTGGGAAATTTCACCCAACATGTTTACTTCCAAATTGAATCCATACAACACCTTAGAATCATGCTAGAAACAACATACCAAAAGCTTGATTCAAGAACACCACTAATCACCAAGTTAGAAATTTCAACTTAATTTCGGCAATTTAGGGTTTTCTAACCCATGGTGTTCTTTCAAAATTTAAACCTTGATTCCTACCCTTCTCCATACCAAGAACAACATACTAAAACATGGAATCAAGAGAATCATCACAACACATAGCAAGGAGTAAACTCAAATCGGTTCTAACTCTTCTTTTCCAACCAAAACTCATGCTTCAATCTTGCTAAAACATGAAGAAGAGAAGCTTACCAAGAGATTGAACCCAACACCTTGTTGATTGCTTTTCCAATGAAGAACACATTAGAGGTTTATGGTGATGAAGATGGCGGATGCAAAGGGAGAAGAAGAAGAAAATGAGCAAATGTCTCATTTTCACATAAAACTCTCTTTTATATTATGTCAAGTGGTGAGTCATGTGACACTTGTCCCATGACAAATTAGTCACACCCATGACTCACCGCTTAGCCAAAAATCTGAAATGGCTAAGTGTTGGTGCGCCAATCCCTCGCAAACGCCAACCACGTAATTCCCAACGACGCGTGGAAAACGGAATCAAAATCCGGCCATGCCAAAAATCCACAAATATTACCATAAAATCCGTCTCGTGACATAACATACCTCACACCGAAGCCGTCGGAAAATTTTCATCCCGAGCCCCGGGAGTCGCCCGGAATCGAACGTCTCGTCCCAAAAAACATACTCCGTAAAAGGATGTAGAACGTTCCCACGATTCCAAATATGCAAACGGTTTCCTATTCCGAGGTCCCGGAAGCGCTATCGAGCCTGGCCTGTACGTCCGAGACAAGTCGCGGCCCCGGAAAAATATTTTCAGCGGGAATGTCCGGGTAACCCGTCACGACCTCAAAACCAGAAGGATTCCCAAAAATAACACCCAGAAAAGACTGGGAGGTCATCGACCGCCCGAAACCATGACCCGCAGGCCAAAACGGAGCCCCGGGTCACCCCAGTCACAACCCGCTCGGGGTGACCGTAACAGTTTGCCCACTACGCAAAACACTTAATATAACCACATAATTAATATTCAAATACTGATTCCATAAACTAATCACAAGTCGTATGTGATCTGAAAATTCTGATGTTGACTTTCCGGCCGAGATTCTGAGAAAAGTGCAAGGCGTCGGGGTGGATGTAACATGAAGTAACTGATTCTTGTCTGAGGAAAGGTGCTAGGTATTCTTCTGGGGCGACCTTTTCAAGGCTTCACCACCTCTGAAAAACGTTGATCGCCTCCTTGAGCGATGAGTTGTCCATCGTGAAGAGAGGAACATGTAAACAGGATGCAAGAGCGAGAGAGCGAAGGAAGCAAGGATGATGTGACAATTCAGAAACTTGTCCTTATTTAAGGATGTTCAGGAAGGCGAACCGTCACGAAATTATCCATATCAACCGACTTGTCAGTGGCAGTTACGTCTACTCAAATTTCCGAACCATGAAGGTTCGAGGAATTCAAAGGAAGGATGAAAATCCTTAATTCAAAAGCCTGAACCATGAAGGTTCGAGGAATTCAAGGGAAGGATGAAAATCCTTATTTCCAAATCCCGAACCATGAAGGTTCGAGGAATTCAAAGGAAGGATGAAAATCCTTATTTCAAAAGCCCGAACCATGAAGGTTCGAGGAATTCAAGGGAAGGATGAAAATCCTTATTTCCAAATCCCGAACCATGAAGGTTCGAGGAATTCAAAGGAAGGATGAAAATCCTTATTTCAAAATCCCGAACCATGATGATTCGAGGAATTCAAAGGAAGGATGAAAATCCTTAATTCAAAAGCCTGAACCATGAAGGTTCGAGGAATTCTAAGGAAGAATGAAAATCCTTATTTCCAAATCCCGAACCATGGGGTTTGGGTCACTTGATCTGGCCGCCCGACTCTCGCATCCATTTTGAAGGTTGCTCGGGCGACCGCCTGATTTAGGTGTTGGGTCGCCGACCTTCGCCCGAAAGGGTTGTGAGAGTAATGTCCTCCAAAGTGTTAGAATGCTTGTCCACTTGAATTCCCATGTCTTGGAGCTTGCATGCTTGGTCCCGATCCTCTTCTCGCTCCTCCTCTTGAGCCATGATCCTCATGAATGCTTGGAGCTTCTCTTGTATCTTCTTCAAGCGAGCTCTAGTGAAGGGTCCATTGAGTCCTTGAAAGGGGCTAGGATCCTCTTATGATGGAGTTGGGTTGATGTCCACATCATTCCCTCCCTCTTGAGAAGAATCCGACCTCGGATTCGATAGTCGCGTTCCTTGGCGGTGCGGACTCTCGGATGATTTGTTGATGGTGGTGTGTTCTTGAGGACTCCAAGTTTGCTGTTGAGTGATCTGTGAAAAGATAAAGAGAGCACTCAAGAGTAGCAAGAGAGGAGTGGGGGCCTGAAGTGTCTTACCCGTTTTAAGGTTGGTACACTACCCAAGCAAACGCGTCCTCGCGTCGCATCAGCATCACACAAGGCCCCGCAGGTCTCGCCCTCGCGGTCTCCAGTCATCATCGCAAGGTCTCACCCTTGCGGTAATAGTCAAAATACTGAGCTTGTGTGGAGTGCGAAGACCTCTTATGATCTGGTGTTCCATGTTGATATCCTTCATGATCCTTGTGAGTCTTTTGAGGGCATTTGCTTGGGTAGTGTACCAAGATGCCTCCTCACGAAGGCAGAGTATGGGCGGGGTCCCGTACTCTGTTAAAATTCAAATTCTTAGAGCTGGCGAGGGCGGCATGCCGCTTGCGGTCCGTTTTAAGTGTAACGGAAGTGAGGGGTTTCCCCAGTATTTAAAGCAGGAGAGATAACGGGAGGCGGAAGGTTTACTAACCGTTAGACGTCGGAATGTGGCGCCTTAGGAGTTGATTACACTTTTAAAAAGAGCTCTTCTATTTCTGCACGGAAGGAAAAAGGTTTACTAACCGCTAGATGTTGGCACGTGGCGCCTCAGGAGCTGATTTCACTGAAAAGCGCTTTTTCATTTCGGCGGGCTTATAAAAGCGTGTTTGAGAAGATTGAAACTATTCATCTTCACTTTTGCATTTCCTCATTTTTGCGCTGAGTAGCCATTTCCCATTCTTGCGCATTTGAACCGTTCATCGGTTGTTGCGAGTTTTCTTGTGGTGATTCTCTACTTCCCGTTCGAGACTTCACCGTTCGTCCATTCGTTTGCCGTCTGTTCTTCCGCTTTTTTCACCGGTGACGAATCAGGTAAGATTTCGTTTCCTAGCACAGTGGGTGCTTCAATTTTTCTGAGCATAGTGAGTGCTTGATGAAATACCTCTGTTAGGCTCTTTCGATTTATATGCTTGTTGCTCGGTTTTCACCGTGAGAAGACCGTAGTGAGTATCGACAAAATCCATCAGGAAATGGTGGAGGCCTTTTTCCCTGTGGAGAAGGCGCCGGTGTTTTCTTCTCGTTCGTGCATTTTCCGGGCGATGGGCTGGCCCACGACTGAAGAGAATATGGAGAATCAGGTGTTGTGTTTGTACACGGCACAGCTTGCGGGGCTGCGGTTTCCCTTTCCGGCTGGTGCAAGACTTGTGCAGGTGGGGGCTGCCACCATCGCGATTGGCGCCCAACACATTCTTGACCATTGCAGGCTTCACCGTTGCAGCCGAATGGCGGAGTGAGGCCCTTTACCGGCGTCTTCCACCGGTTCTACCGGCTGGAACTGCGGAGTGGGAGTGCATTTTCTATGTCACCCCCATAAATGTTGGGGCAACAACTCCATCTCCTTTCTTGCTGCGCCCAAATCCTACCACAATTGGCACGGGTCTTTCTTCTTCACGCCCGCGACAATTCATGGAACTTTCCCATGGCGAGGCGCGCGGCGACATGCGAGCATCGCACGGAGGCTGAGCTGACTTAGAAGGACTGCGGTGGCAGGCATACATCCAACTCGGGATGGTTGGACGATGTGTTTTCGAGGAGCGCCCGTGATGAGCTCCTCCCCGTCTCAGCCACCCAACTTGATGAGACAACATTGAGGTGGACTGGGATTAGCACGGGCTTCAGATCTTGGACCACGAGGTGCCCCCGCCATACGAGGATGGGCCCCAGCCCATCGTGGGGCGATGGTAGATGCCCTTTACACAGCTGGCAGGCCAAAAGGTATGTTTGTATATATAAGTGTATTGCACAAATGTAAGAGGCTTAGTAAAACCTGGTCTCAAGTTTTCTTGTTTGCAGATGCCTCCATGGAGTCCGGCGAAGGCAAGGGAAAGAGAGCGTCCATGCGCGTTGCCCACAGTGCACACGGCCTGTGCATTTGGGAGGGATGCCCTCTTGGGGCTGTCAAGGCGTTAGGCGCATTGTCCCTAAGCGAAGAAGAGGGCTGGCACCAAGTCACCGTTGTCCCCTCAAAAAGAGAAGAAGAGGAGAGTGGCTGCTGGCGGAGTGCAGCCTGGAGAGGGGAGTGCCCCCGCTGTTGTTGAAGAGGCCAAGGGGCCTACAGAGGCGAGAGGATCAAGCTGCAGTACCTCCTACTGAAGAGGCTGCGGGACTGTTGGGGAGGAGGTCCCCGCCATTGTAGAGGTGGCTGTAGAGCCTGCCGAGGAGGCAAGGGGAGTGGAGCTGGAGGTCCCCTCCACTGTTCAAGAAGCCACGCCCACGGTAGAGGGTCGAGGGAGTGCAAGCGGACACCGCTGCTCCCATAGAGGCTGTGCCAATATCGGTGGTGCAGCCAGTCCCCTTGAGGATGCTGCCGTTCTTGAGGACTTCGTGTCCAGGCTCTTCGCGAGCCCTTCTCCGCCTCAAGGTGAAGACCTGCCCGGGCACGTGGTTGCAGCGAGATCATTGCCAAGGGGAGTGCTCTCCCAAAGAGGCAGGATGTCGGCGGGAGAAGTCCTGCTATTCATGAGAGGAGGGGCCAACAGCTGCTAAGGCCATAAGCGGCTACGGCCAGCGGTGGCAAAGTGGTTACTCCTGTGGAGGAGGAGGTGGTGATCATACCTACGGGAGAGGAGGTGGAGGCCCCGCGGCAATCCCTTCGGGAGGAGGCCTGTCACGAGGCGGTGGCTAGATCTTCCCGACCATGGCTAGATCTTCCCCGGTCCAACCGGCATCGCCATGCATCCGGACTCATGGACAGACCGTGTACAGTGCCAAGATATTTTCCGCTTTGGGGTTATGGCCCAGTCATTTCCCCCTAACAGTTTTGTTTCTAACGGAATGGATGGTCTTGGGGTTACGGCCCAGCCTTTTCCCCCTCAATCCAACATCCATTAAAAGGCCTCTTGAAGGGGAGAGGGGTGGTGTACATTATATACGCCATAATCCCTCTTTAACCCTTCCATGTGGGACGTAACATCCACCCCGCCAGGGAGCCCAGCGTCCTCGCTGGCACATGTGCACTGTACAACCCGGCTCGATACCAATTGTCATGCACCGTGGCTAGATCTTCCCGACCATGGCTAGATCTTCCCCGGTCCAACCGGCATCGCCATGCATCCGGACTCATCGGCAGACCGTGTACGGTGCCAAGATATTGTCCGCTTTGGGGTTACGGCCCAACCATTTCCCCCTCACGGTTTTGTTTCTAACGGAATGGATGGTCTTGGGGTTACGGCCCAGCCTTTTCCCCCTCAATCCAACATCCGTTAAAAGGCCTCTTGAAGGGGAGAGGGGTGGTGTACATTATATACACCATAATCCCTCTTTAACCCTTCCATGTGGGATGTAACAAGGCCCCTGCGGTGACTCCTTCAAGGAGGAGACCCTTGCGGCGAAGGGAAGGGGATTTTGAGAATTCAGGAGACTTCCTCTTCTTCTAATAGCGAGGACCACGAGGAGGGGCAGCGACGCTGTCCTCTGCGAGGACAAGTGGTTGGGAAGTAGCCCAACCTTCCGCTGACCGGAGACTAGTGGATGGGTGCAACCTTCCGCTGGTAAGTCACTTGACTTGAAAGTGTGCTTCACTTGTTTTTAGATTGCGTTTGATTTTCTCGGTTGTACTAATACCTGTAAGCTGTTGCACAGTGCGGGGACTCAGGCAAGAGTGCGGCCCTCGCGAGGTCCCAGCGGACCTAGTGACCATGACCGAGGTCCCCGCAGACCTAGGGACCATGACCGAGGTCCTTGAGGAGTATGGGGTGTGGTCCGATTACTTGGATTGAAGGCGAGTTTCCGCCAAGACAGTCCCCAAGTCGTCTGAAGAGCCGATTACACTGAGGGCCACGAGGCACGACCTCAGGGCCAAGGTGTATAAGGAAAAGGGGAAGCTACTGCGCGATGCATGGGACCCAGTCTTCCTCCTCAACAATAGCAGTTCATTGTTGAGGGGAGGGGAGAAGACCCTCCTATCGTGCCTGGAGGGGCTGCGTACCCCCATGACAGGGAGGTGATACAGCGGAGCCTAGACTCCCTTGCTGAGTTTATGAGGGAGGTAGCCCACCAGAGTCTGCGGGTAAGACCATCTATGGTCTTTGTTTCATTAGTTTTGTTCTTCTTTCTGTCTTGCTGAATGGATATGGATTTGGATGTAGGCCGCCATGGAGCAATGGCATGATTTTCTGAAGTATGCCAACAGGCGGGATGACGCCCAAATAGCAGAGATCGAGTCCCTCAGGAGGGAGCTGGAGGCCAGCCGGAGAAGGGAAAAGGAGCGCCAAGAGGAGCAGGCCAAGCGTGTGGCCCAGCTGGAGACTTGGTGCGACTTCCTTAACAAAGAGCGGACCGCTTGCAGGTTGCGCCGGTGGGAGCAGGGTCGTCTGATTGGTGCATTCCAGCACCGTTTCCTTCAACATGAAGCAGAGTTGGGAGCCAAGCAGATTGAGTCTGCTGTCATGAAGGAGTCATTCCTCTCTTTGGAGGCTGAGACAAAAGCTACTCTTGCGGAGGTGAAGGCCAAAGTTGAGTTGTCGAGGCTGCGGCGAGGAGGTGAAGCGCCAGGCCACTTTGCTCGAGGCCCAGCTGGCTAAGGAGGAAGCCAAGCGAGTAGGCGATGGCTGCTAAGGAGAGCGATTACGGGCAGCGGAGGCGGTGGCCATTCTGTAGCGGAGGAGGCCGTGGCCATTCCCTGTAGGGGAGAAGGCCCCTATGGCGAAGGGGCGGGAGGCTTCTCCATTGAAAACCCCCATTCCCCAGGAGGGGTCGCAGAAGAGGTGCCTTCTGATAGTGAGGACCCTATGGAGGTGGTGTTGGTGGCGTAGACCCCTGCGGGGACAAGTCACTAGGAAGCAGCCCAACCTTCCTGCAGCCAGCCAGGGGCTAGTGGATGGGTGCAACCTTCTGCTGGTAAGTCATTTATTTTAAGACTGTCCCAACTTTTCAGTGGTACTGATATTTGCAATCTGTTGATGTTGTAGGTGCAGGGCCTTCAGAACAAGGCCACAGCCTGCGTGAAAGTGCTGTGGACTTGGGGGCCATGTCTGCTGTCTTAGAAGAGAGGCGGGGTGTGGTCCCACTACTTGGAGCGGAAGCATGTTGCTGCTGTAAAGGTCCCCAAGTGGTCGAAAAGCGGATGGCTGGCCGAGGCTCATGAGGGAAGACCTCGGGGCCAAAGTGTATAAGGAAAAGGGGAAGCCATTGCACGAGGCGTGGGACCCGGTCTTCCTTCTTAACAACAACAACTCTTTGTTGTTAGGAGGAAAGCATCCTCTGTCGTGCACAGGAGGGCTGCGCACTCCTATGACAGGGAGGTAATAGGCGAAGCTTGGACTCCCTACCGAGCTCATGAAGGAGGCAGCCAAGCAAAATCTGCAGTAAGACAACCTTTGGTCTCTGTTTTATAAGTTCATTGTTTCCTTTCTACCTTGCTGAGTAATCTTGGATGCAGGCCGCCGTCTGTGGCTACGCTGCCATAGAGCAATGGCAAGACTTTACAAGTATGCCAACGGCTGGGATGGTGCCCAAGTTGCGAGATTGCTCGCCTCGTGGGGAGCTGAAAGCTGCCCAAGAAGGGGGAGAGGAGAAGGCCAAGCGGGTGGTCCAGTTGGAAACTGTTGTGACTACCTCAACAAGGAGCGAATCGCTTGTAGGCTGCTCCGGTGGGACAGGCGAGTCTGATAGATGCATTTCTGCACCGCTTCCTTCAACAGGTGCGAGTGGAAGCCAAAAACATTGAGGTCGCCGTCTGAAGGAGTCACTCCTCTCCACGGAGGCTGATACCAAAGCTGCCCTTGCGGAGGAGAAGGCGAAGATGCCGGGCTCACTGCCGAGGACGTCGCAAAGGCACGTCTGGAGGTCACCACCGATTCTATGAACGCGGTGGCCTTAGTGTGGGAGATGGAGAAGGCCACAGGCCTTCCTCCCTTTGCGAGATGAGGACCACGAGTCCCCCTCTTTGATGTGATCACCAAAATGATCAACTCTTGGAAGGATCTAGCTTGGAAGATGAACAAGAACAAGATGATACTTTCGGCTTCTCCAAGAACCTCTTCACTACAAGGTGAAACAATGCTTGGAATGCCTAGGGAGGAGATGGATCTAGCACCTCTTAACTACTTGATCAAGCAATACTAGATATAATTCTTGAACCAAAATTATGGGACAAGGGAATGGATTGTAGAAATGAGAACCAAAAGCCAAAATGATCTCTTGTAGGAGAAGAGATTTCGGCAGCAATAAGCCTAAAATGAGTTCTACCTTTACAATGTCTAGTTGCTAGTTTAAATAGGAAAGGTAAGTGGAGGTTATTGTCCAAAGTGTAGTAACACTTTTGACAAACACCCTAGGGTTACTTACCATTTCCATGATACAAAAGAAATCATAATGATACTACTAAAAATGGTGAGGGAAAAGTGAAAGGTAACCACCATTTGTGGTAATGGAGGGCAAGGACCAACCATTACTACAAACTAGTGAGTAAAGACCTCCACTTTAACCTACATTCCCTCCCATCTTCCAATAACATAAATATTGTTCAAATATAAGTCAACTAAGATAAAAATCTGATATAAATGGACATTGGGCCGAAATTGGAAGAATTTGGGCCGGCCCAATCATGGTGGCGCGTGGCCCACACGCGCGGGCTTCAAGTGGCGCGTGGCGCGCTTGGCCGGCGAGTGGGGCTACTTCCGGGCATCTCCAAGGTGGGGGAAGGCTAGGTAGCTGTCCATGGGTGGTGGCGCATCGGTCCGGGGCGGGGGTGAGCGCGTGGAGCGCGTGGGTGAGGGGTGGTGGCGCGTGAAGCGCGTGGCGCCCTCCTCCTCTTCAAGGGAAGTGTAGGTGATGCTTCCCAAATGGTTTGGGGTCTTCTCCAATTGAATTCCCATGAGTTGAAGCTTGAGGTCTTGGTCTCGATCTTCATTCCGCTCCTCGGTTTGTGCCATGATCCTTATAAACGCTTGGAGCTTCTCTTGCACCTTCTTTGATCTAGACCGTGTCATGGGTCCATTGAGGCCTTGGAATGGGCTTGGAGTCTCTTGTGTGGTAGTGGGGTGGATGTCCACATCATTCCCTCCCTCTTGAAAAGAATCCGGCCTCGGATTTAGTTCTTCCATATCACCTTCAAAAGGAAGTAAATCACAAACATTAAAAGTTGCATGAACATTATATGAACCATCACATGGCAAGTCAAGAACATATGCATTATCATTGATCTTCTTTGTGATTTGAAAAGGCCCATCTCCTCTAGGTGAAAGTTTGCTCTTCCTAGCTTGTGGAAACCTTTCTTTCCTAAGGTGCAACCAAACCCAATCCCCTACCTCAAAGGTTCGAAATTTCTTGCCCTTGTTCACCCTTTTTGCATAAGACTCATTAATCTTGTTAAGTTGTTCATGAACCTTAGCATGCAAGTCTTTCATTTTTGAGCTTTCTTTTGCCCACTTACATCAATTTGATCATCATGATTTAAAGCAATCAAGTCCAAAGGTGTTAGAGGATTAAATCCATACACAATCTCAAATGGGCTAAATGAGGTGGAAGAATGGTATGCACGATTATAAGCAAACTCAACATGTGGCAAACATTTCTCCCATTCTTTCAAATTCTTCCTAAGGATGGTTCTCAAGATAGTGATTAGGGTTCTATTAGTGACCTCGGTTTGTGGATGACTAGAGGTAGAAAACATTAAGCTAGTTCCCAACCGAGACCACAAGGTCCTCCAAAAGTGTCCAAGAAACCTAGAATCCCTATCACTCACAATTGACCTAGGAAGTCCATGATATTTAACCACATGCTTGAAAAACAAATCGGCCACTTTAGATGCATCATCACTCTTATGACATGGAATGAAATGTGCCATTTTAGAGAATCTATCAACAACCACAAAAATAGCATCATGTCCATGTGAGGTTGTAGGCAAACCACTAACAAAATCCATGCTAATATCAACCCAAGGGAGAGTAGGAGAAGGAAGAGGAGTGTACTTCCCTTTCGGTTGGAGAGTGGCTTTTGCCTTGTGACAAGTGATGCACCTTGCACACATCCTTGTGACATCTTTCTTCATGCCCGGCCAATAGAAATTTTCCTTCAAAGTCTCTAGTGTCTTTTGGACACCAAAATGGCCCATTAGGCCGCCACCATGGGCTTCTTTAGTGATGACTTCCCTCATGGAACTCCTTGGTATGCATAGCCTTTTAAACTTAAACAAGAAGCCATCAAATATGTGGTAGCCATTTCGGCCACCCTTAGCACAAGAAGCATATATCTCACCAAAATCAAGGTCATGCTTATACATTTCTTTCAAACAATCAAATCCTATAATCTTAGCATCAAGAGAGGTAAGAAGCACATATCTCCTAGACAAGGCATCGGCTACAACATTTTCCTTCCCTTTCTTGTACTTAATCACATAGGAAAATGATTCAATGAACTCTATCCATCTAACATGCCTTTTATTCAAGTTGCCTTGACCTTGGAGGTATTTCAAGGAGAGGTGATCCGTATGAATCACAAACTCCTTAGGCAACAAGTAATGACTCCACACTTGCAAAGATCTCACAAGAGCATAAAGCTCTTTATCATAAGTGGAGTAGTTCAAGGTAGCACCACTCAATTTGTCACTAAAATATGCAATGGGGCGGCCCTCTTGGTGCAAAACGGCACCAATGCCAATCCCACTTGCATCACATTCAATCTCAAATACTTTCTCAAAATTAGTTAAAGCAAGCAAGGGAGCTCTCATAAATTTAGACTTTAAAGCAAGAAAAGATTCCTCTTGGGCTTTACCCCATGCAAACACATTATTCTTTTAGTTAACTCATGTAAAGGGCGGCAATAGAGGAAAAGTCCTTGATAAATCTCCGGTAAAAACTAGCAAGACCAAGAAATGATCTCACTTCGGTTATGGACTTAGGAATGGGCCATTCCTTTATTGCTACCACTTTACTCTCATCAACCCGAACACCATGCTTTCCCACAACAAATCCAAGAAAGTTAACTTCACTTGTAGCAAAGACACACTTTTCAAACTTAGCATACAACTTCTCAAGCCTAAGTGTATCTAAAACATGCTTCAAGTGATCAATATGCTCAACATGATTCTTGGAATACACCAATATGTCATCAAAGTAGACAACCACAAATTTTCCAATGAAATGCCTCAAAACATGGTTCATTAATCTCATGAAAGTACTAGGTGCATTGGTTAGTCCAAAGGGCATCACATTCCATTCATACAAGCCAACCTTAGTTTTAAATGCCGTTTTCCATTCATCACCCTCTTTCATGCGAATTTGATGATATCCACTTTTCAAATCAATTTTAGAGAAAACACATGAACCACTCAATTCAACAAGCATATCAACAAGTCTATGGATAGGATGTCTATACTTTACTGATGATGGTGTTGATGGGTCGGCAATCCATACACATCCGCCAAGTGCCATCACTTTTGGGCACTAAGATGACCGGCACGGCACAAGGAGAAAGGCTCTCTTTGATGAAGCCCTTTTGGAGCAACTCTTGCACTTGGGTTTGGATCTCCTTGGACTCTTGAGGGTTAGTCCAATAGGCGGCCTTGTTGGGAAGTGGAGCACCGGAATCAAGTCAATTTGGTGCTCAATTCCTCTATATGGAGGAGGCCGCAAGGATCCTCAAAACATCCTCATATGCCTTCAAGAGATCCTGCACATCCAAAGAAAGAGAAGACACGTGTTCAAGGTTTAGCAAGCATCAAGTTGGAACCAAGAGAAAACAATTTTTGTTTTGAAAAAGGGCTCTTTGACGATCTCTCTCTTTGGCAAAGTGGGGTATGCACTCTTGTTTTCTCTCTTGCTCTCTTGAAGTGTTTCCCACATATGCACACTCCTTCTTTTCTCTCAAGGATCCTTGATCCTTCTCACTCTTTTCTCTCTTCTCCCTTCCCATTTCCCTCCTCTTGCTTTCGGCTTTGTTAGCCAAATGGATTTGGTCTTGTAAAGCTTGAGTGGGTGTGAGTGGGAGTAGGGTTAGGTTTCAGCTTTGATGGGAGATGATGTACTTGTTGGCGTTTCCATGATGAATGGCATCCTTGTCAAATTGCCATGGCCTCCCAAGTAAGATGTGAGTGGCTTGCATCCTCACAACATCACAAGTGATGGTGTCTTCATACTTGCCAATTCGGATTGGCACCTCAACTTGCTTCACCACCTTGACAAATGATCTATCATCCACCCATTGGAGTTGGTAGGGTTTCGGATGCAACTTGGTTGGGAGATGCAACTCATGGACCATGTCTTCACTTGCGGCATTCACACAACTACCGCTATCCACAATGAGGCTACAAAGTGTGCCGTTCACCAAGGCTCTTGTTTGGAAGAGATTCTCTCTTTGGGAAGTTTCGGTCAACTTTGGTGAACTTTGGAGGACTCTCTTTGTGACCAAGATATGCCCCTCAAGAGGCAACTCTCCTTCTTCTTCGTCGGTTTCTTCATTAGGAAGTTCATGTGGAACTTCCTCCTCATCTTCACTTGAAATGTCACCATTGGGTCGGATCACCATAACCTTCTTGTTGGGACATTCTCTTGCATAGTGTCCCTTGCCAAGACACTTGAAACATTCAACGGTTCTTGCTTGAGGGGCGGGTTTGTGGACTTGGAGTGGTAGGGTGCTCTTGGTAGTGGGTTGGAATAGGGAGTAGGGTGAGATGGGGTTTCGGTTGTGCATGGGAGGGTAAGGAGGCTTGGAGGTGGCGGTTTGGTAGGGTTTGGAGGTGGAAGGCTTGTTAGTGGTAGTGGACTTGCTCCATGAGTTTCGGTTGGAAGCATGGTAGGAAGTGTAGGAACTTCCTCTCTTGAGTTGCTTCTCAACTCTTATGGCTTTGTGCACTAGCTCTTGATAACTCCCATAATCACAAAGCTCCACCGCACGAGAGATGTCATCTCTCAAACCATACAAAAACCGAGCCATCTTTGCCTCTTGGTTCTCCTTGACATTAGCCCTCATCAAGGCACTTTCAAGCTCCTTTTGGTAGTCTTCAACACTTCGGTTGCCTTGGGTGAGGTGTTGCAACCTTTGAGCACATTCTCTCTCGTAGTAGCATGGGATGAACCTAGCTCTCATGGCATGCTTGAGCTCCTCCCAAGTGGCAATGGGAGCTTGGCGGTTTCTAGCTCTTGCTTGGTGTTCTTGCTCCCACCAAATGATGGCATAGTCATGAAGTTCAATGATAGCTAGTTTGAGTTTGGTAGCATCATTGTACCCCATGACATCAAAGACCCTTTCAGTTTTGTTCATCCAAGTGAGGAACTCCTCCGGATCACTTGAACCATAGAAAGGTGGAACTTGAAGCTTCACATTGTTGAGAGCTTGTTGTTCTTGCACTTGGACTCTCTATCCTAGGTTTCGGTTAAACCCTCGGTGGAAGTGGCTCCTTTCATAATCTTCCGCTTCATCCAAGTCTCTTTCAAGATAGGCTTTGGCTTGCACCCTATCTTGAAAGATCCGCCGTCTAGGGTTTCGGAGGGGAGGTGGTGCTTCATGGTGTTCTTCTTCTTCACTACTCTCCGAAACCTCCTCAACCATCCGGCCCCTCCTTGGTGGACCAAGAGGCCGAATGCTAGGAGCAATTTGGGGAGTCCTTTTTGGGCGGTTCCCTCCTTGTGGCATTGGTCACACCTTGGGCATGGGAACTCTCCGGTAGCTTGCCTTGAGCAATCTCAAGTCTTGTAACTTTCTCATTGGTAGTGACCATTTGTACTTTGATCTCTTTAAGCTCTTGCATGAGGTTGACAAGAGTTTCTTCCAACGTTGACTTAGGAGGAGGAGGTGGAGGTGATGAAGATGAATCGGTTGACATACCTACAAAAAAAGACTTCTTTCTTTTGCAATTGAAAATATGAAGTTAGTGGTATAAACCCTCTCTTTGTGTTTGTATTCTCTCTTTTGTGTTTCACTCAAGGAGGATTCTCAATGGTGTATCACCCTTGATTGGCTTTAACCTCTCAAGTCCACAACCTCTTTCAACCTTGTTCTAGGTAAACACAACAATGGGCACAAGAATAAACTAGTAAAACCGAAAACAAGTAGAAAAAGAGAGCACTAGTTACTTGAAACTAGGTTTTGAAAAGTTTTAAAGGTAGATGGGGTTGAAAGAAATAAGGTGTGGTAAAGAAAGGTCTTTTGCAAGCAACAAACACTTTTGGATGCAAGATGTTTAGCACTTTCGGATCAAATGTACTTTTTGTGATGAACTTGGTATGAACTCAAGATGAACTTGATGAACTTGCAAGAACACACAACTTTTCTCTCTTTAAAAGTTGTACTTTTTTCTTGATCCTTTTTCAAAAGCAACAAACTTTTCACTTCACAACATCATAGCATCATAAAAACAACAACTTGCACTTTCACTTTGCAAGAAATGGTAACTTTTGCACTTTACAAGAAGTGGCAACTTTGCACTTTCACTTTGCAAGAAATGACCATGAGTTTTCGGTCACTCTTTGAGAAAGGAAGAGAGTAGTTTCTTCAAAGTTTGCAAATCAAAACAAAGGTTTCTTTGAAGAAACTTACAACATAAACATCAACCAAGCAACAAAGCTCTGATACCACTTGATGTGATCACCAAAAATGATCAACTCTTGGAAGGATCTAGCTTGGAAGATGAACAAGAACAAGATGATACTTTCGGCTTCTCCAAGAACCTCTTCACTACAAGGTGAAGCAATGCTTGGAATGCCTAGGGGAGGAGATGGATCTAGCACCTCTTAACTACTTGATCAAGCAATACTAGATATAATTCTTGAACCAAAATTATGGGACAAGGGAATGGATTGTAGAAATGAGAACCAAAAGCCAAAATGATCTCTTGTAGGAGAAGAGATTTTGGCGAGTAATAAGCATAAAATGAGTTCTACCTTTACAATGTCTAGTTGCTAGTTTAAATAGGAAAGGTAAGTGGAGGTTATTGTCCAAAGTGTAGTAACACTTTTGACAAACACCCTAGGGTTACTTACCATTTCCATGATACAAAAGAAATCATAATGATACTACTAAAAATGGTGAGGGAAATGTGAAAGGTAACCACCATTTGTGGTAATGGAGGGCAAGGACCAACCATTACTACAAACTAGTGAGTAAAGACCTCCACTTTAACCTACTTTCCCTCCCATCTTCCAATAACATAAATATTGTTCAAATATAAGTCAACTAAGATAAAAATCTGATATAAAGGGACATTGGGCCGAAATGGGAAGGATTTGGGCCGGCCCAATCATGGTGGCGCGTGGCCCACACGCGCGGGCTTCAAGTGGCGCGTGGCGCGCTTGGCCGGCGAGTGGGGCTAATTCCGGGAATCTCCATGGCGGGGTAAGGCTTGGCTGCTGTCAATGGGTGGTGGCGCATCGGTCGGGGGCGGGGGTGTGGGCGTGGAGCGCGTGGGTGTGGGGTGGTGGTGCGTGAAGCGCGTGGCGCCCTCCTCCTCTTCAAGTAAAGTGTAGGTTATGATTACCAAATGTTTTGGGGTCTTCTCCAATTGAATTCCCATGAGTTGTAGATTGAGTTCTTGGTCTCGATCTTCATTCCGCTCCTCGGTTTGTGCCATGATCCTTATAAACGCTTGGAGCTTCTCTTGCACCTTCTTTGACCTAGACCGTGTCATGGGTCCATTGAGGCCTTGGAATGGGCTTGGAGTCTCTTGTGTGGAAGTGGGGTGGATGTCCACATCACTCTTCCATCAAGGTGTCCATTCCAGAGAGGATGCCTCGACTGATGCGAAGCTTGGTGAGCTCCGGGCTCAAGGTGAAGGCTGGGGCGCAGCCTACAAGGAGGGCTGGCTGCGATGCCGCTTCCAAGTAGAGAAGTTGTTCCCAGAGCCAAGTCATGGGACTTTGGATGCTGCGAACACCAGCGATCCAGAAGTAGAGGCCCTGCTCAGCTGGGGGGATCAGCGGAGGAAGATGGGGGACGCATGGTACGCCATGTTGGACTATGGTGGAGGCTCCAATTTGTGGATGACCCCCCTTTTGTATATAAGGGATATCTGCAATTCTTGCACAATTTTGATAATAGTAATGAAGTAAATTTTCAATTTACCTTCATTGTTTATAGCCTCGCTTTTGTCTTGCGATAGCATTGTAGAATACGTTAGCTAGGTTAACAACCGTAGGCTAAGTCCCGTTTATGGCGAAAAGTCTGCTCGAGTTCGCGATGGCGAAGCCATAGAGATCACTTGTTGAGACAAGCTAAAGATCAGTTTAGGGTTCGCAGTGGTGATGCCCTTGAAGACCATGGATGAGATTTTCCCATGTGGAAGGTCTGCTGGGGCTCGCGAAGGTCTGCTGGGGCTCGCGAAGGTGGCTCGCAAGGGGTAAGCCCTTGGGTAGTGTACAGTGTACCAAGGAGATGACACCTGCAAAGTGTTTACAAGTTGTATGATAAGAGTGAAGTAAAGCTCAGTTTACCTTGAGCCTGTAGCCACGTGATGGCGAAGGCAGAGGAGCACTTGTTGAGACAAGTGAAGAGTCAGTTGGAGTTTGTAGAGATGAGACCCGCAACTATCTGTGTTGAGGAGTCCGAGCGGAAGGTCTGCTGCAGCGCGCGAGGGCGACTTACACATAGACCTCCCTGAAGAAGCCAAAAGGGGATTACCCTTGGGACGAGGCGAGTTGAAGGTCAGCTGGGGTTCGTAGAGACGAGACCCACAACTACCTATGTTGAGGAGTCCGCGCGGAAGGTCATTTGCGGCGCGCGAGTGACTTACACATAGACCTCCCAGAAGAAGCCAAAGGGGATTACCCTTTCGTACCGCAAGGGGATTACCCTTGGGACGAGGCGAATTGAAGGTTAGTTGGGGTTGGTAGAGACGAGACCCGCAACTACTGTGTTGAAGAGTTCGCGCGGAAGGTCTGCTGCAGCGCGAGGCGACTTACACATAGACCTCCCGAAGAAGCCAAAAGGGGATTACCCTTTCATACCGCAAGGGATTACCCTTGGGATGAGGCGAGTTGAAGGTCAGTTGGGGTTCGTAGAGACGAGACCCGCAACTACTGTGTTGAGGAGTCCGCACGGAAGGTGCTGCTGCAGCGCGATAGACCTCACTGAAGAAGCCAAAGGGGATTACCCTTTCATACCACAAGGGGATTACCCTTGGGATGAGGCGAGTTGAAGGTCAGTTGGGGTTCATAGAGGCGAGACCCTCAAAGACCATTGGCGCGACCGCAAGGAGATTCCTTTTGTGTGGGTGCGCGGGTGGGACGACAAGGTCAGTGCCGTGGATTTATGAGAGTGGCCAGTCGGCCGGGTGGGTGCAGAGGGCGATTGAGAGGGTAGTTGTGGTTACGGTCACCCCGAGTGGGTTGTGACCGGATGACCAGTGGCTCGGTTTTGGCTGCGGAGTCACGGTTTTGGGCGATTAAACAGCTACCGGGACGTATCTGAGCATTATGTTTTGGGAATCCTTCGGGTTTTGAGGTCGTGTGGGTCCCCGGACATTTTCGCCAAAAATATTTTTCCGGGCGGGACTTGTCTCGGGGCGTCTGGCTGGCTCGGTAGAACTCCGGGACCTCGGAATGAGAAACCGTTTGCTTATTTGGAATTTTGGGAACGTCCCGGATCTTTTTACGGAGTATTTATTTTGGGGCGGGACGTTCGGTCCCTGGCGACTCCTGGGGCTCGGGATGGGAATCCCGGGGCTCGGGATGAAAATTTTCTGATGGCTTCGGTGTAAGGTATGTTATATTTTGAGACGGAATTTATGGTAATATTTGAGGATTTTTGGGCATGGTGTGATTTTTGGCCCGGGTTAGCACGTCGGGATTTGCTCGGGTTCAGCGGGCACGGTAGGACACTCTGGATTTTTAATTAAGCATAGGAAGGATGATTTGTGTATGATATGAGGTTTCGAGGGTTGTGTTCAGTTTTCATTCCAATTGGAGGTTGAAAACTGCGGTTGAGCTAAATTGCAACTTTTTGGAAACGTTTAAGTACTAAGTTGTAATTAACCCAAAAGTTGGCAATATTAGGAAAAGAGGAAGGGCTGAAGTCGGCTGAAATGGGGAGTGATAAGGGACACTTGTCCTCTTTAGGTTAAAGATGGAAGGAAAAAGAAAGAAAAGAAAAGGAAATTATATAAAGGTAAGAGATGATATTTCTTTCATTTTTCTTCTTCTTCTTCTTCCTCTCGTGAAAACTCCATGGTTACTATTCATTGAAGCTTCTCTTGTGTTCTTCATTTTGGCAAGGAAACATCAAGGTTTTGGGCTCAAATCGTAGGTAAGCTTCTTCTCTTCAAGAATTTGGCAAGTTTGAAGCATGAAAAGGGTTGGAAGTGGGGTTTAGAAACGTTTTTGTGTTTGTTCTTTGCTACTAGTTGTGATGATCTTCTTGCTCCCATCTTTTAGTATGTTGTTGGTGGTATGGAGAAGAGTAGGAATTAGGGTTCAAATGTTGGAAGAACACCATGGATGGTGGAAACCTAATGTGGCGAATTATTGCTTGATTTTCTAAAATGGTGTGTAGTAATGTTCTTGAATCATGCTTTGGATATATGGTTCCTAGCATGATTCTAAGGCTTTCTATGGTTTTAATTTGATGGAAAACATGTTGGGTGGAAAAGCCCTCTTTGGCCGAATTTGATAAGCTATGGTTTATGTTGATTTTGGTTGATTCAGGTGAAATTGGTGAGTGATCATGCTTAGGAAGTGTAATTGGTGGTTAAAGTGAGTAATTGGAACCTTGAATGGATTGGTTTGGAAGTTTGGTGAAAAATGGGTGAAGGGCCGAAACTTGAAGTGAAACTTTATCTATGTTTGGGTTGTGTTTTGGATGATTTGGTTGGTAATTTGGTATCGGGGATGGAATTAGGTGCGTAATGGTGTTTGAAACGTCGTTTTCGGGTGTTGGGAGACAAAGTTACCTTTATGCGGGTTTTCGTAAAGTGTCTGGAAAGTGTGGTTTAAAGATTGGAGTTTGTTTGTGGGTGTATGAGTAACAATGTTCTAGCTCGGTTCGTGAAAGCAAGGCTTTACTGTGAGTTTTTGCGGGAAAGTGCGGAATTGTGCGGGTTTGGTTACGGGGGTCTAATTTGGTGAGTTCGATTAGTTGTGGTTGTTCAGCTTGTTTCAGCATTGGTAGAGTGGTGTGGAACCAAAAAGTCAAGTTTCACGTTTCGGGCCGGAGCCGGGGTTTCGAGATTTGTCTTTGCAGGCGGCTTTTACGAGGTAAGGGCTCAACTTCTCTCGTTATGCATTCTCGGGAGTATTTGCATGTATATCGGGTTTAGTTGAGGCGGGGTCAGTGAGGCGGTGGTTCGTTGATCTCGAGACCCGTCACGTGGTAAGGTACATGTTTGTTCTTTTCAAGGCCGGATGGTCATGGAGGCCACGGGTTTATGTTACATTTCGTATATCCGCACTAGGTGCCGATATTACATGTATACCTTTTGGTATACTTGTTTATATTACATTACATTTGCATATGCATTATTATATGTTACGCTTTCTGTGGCGAGACCCGGATGGTCTTGGAGGCCACGGTGCTCCTTGGTTACATTACGTTGGTATCCGCACTGGGGTGCCGATACTTACTGTTACGTGTCCGCCTTTGGAGGTGCCGACATTCTCTGTATATCCGCTTTGGGGTGCCGATATATACAGCGACCCTACGGCAGTTTGGGGATCGCGACCCCCGGTACCGTGCTTACATTCGCATTACGCTCTGTATATTCGACTTCTTAGAGAGGGCTGTCGTTTGGTCAGCAGTTGGACCGCATGTGATGGGTTCCGGCTCACCTCGACTTTGCATACGTGCATATGTATATATATACGGAAGTCGGCGAGGGCCTGGCCATTTATTGCTTTGCGAGGTTCATATATCATGTCGTACCCGCTTAGTTCGATACACCACTACGCCAGGCGGACATAGTGCTCGGGACTTAGAAGGATCTCCTTCATAGGGAGGTATGTGCGCACGGTGATCGTGTGCCCTTGGAAGTAGGGCTTGAGCTTCTGGCTACATAGACTAATGACAAGATAGCTTTACGTAGAGGAGGGTACCTTGTCTCTGCTGATTGTAAGGTGTGGTTGGTGTAGTAGACCGGCCATTGTTTGTCGCCTTCTTCCTTGATGAGGACTGATGCCACGCTGTTGCTCGTCATGGAGAGGTATAGGACAAGGTCATCGCCGGGCACAGGGCATTTGAGTGTGGGCAGCTCACAGTAGGTCTTTGCTTGATGGTGTCGTATGCCTCACGGCAATCCTCGATCCATTTGTAGGCTTTCTTCTTCCGGATTTGGTTGAAGAAAGGCTTGCAATGGTCGCCGAGCTTTGATATGAACTGTCCCGGGGTGACTAACCTTCTGTTAGCTGTTGGACGTCCTTCGAGCCTCTTGGGACGCGAAGGCTGGCGAGGGCCACTATCTTTTTGTTATTGGCGCAAATCCCTCCTCTCGAGACTTGGTAACCAAGAAATTTCCCTTCGCCAACGCCAAAGATGCACTTCTTTGGGTTCGGGCGCATGTTATACGCACGGAAGTTGGCGAAGGTCTCTTTTAGGTCCTCCAAGTGTTGGGCGGTAGCCTACTCTTTACTACTATGTCGTCAACATAGGCTTGAGGTTTCTCCCAATTTGGTTTGCGAATACCCTATTGACCCCCTTGTAGTCCACCGGTTGGTCTATGGGAGGTAAGGGTATGGATCTCTGGAGCAAGCCCTATTGACCCCCTTGTAGTCCACACATAGGTGCCATTCGCCATTCTCCTTGTCAGCAAGAACAATATTAGCGACCCACTCAGAGTAATGAACTTCCTTAATTATATTAGCCTCAAGCAACTTATGCACCTCAGTGCGTACAAACTCTTTTCGATCTGGGGCCATGCCCCTTGTTCTTTGCCTAACTGGCTTGAAGCCAGGGAGTACATTGAGTTTGTGGCAAATGACGAAGGGTCTACGCACAGGAGATCGGTCGGGCTCCATGCGAAGGCGTCAATGTTGGCTGGAGGAGGTGAATGAGAGCTTCCTTGTCTTCCTTTGGGAGGTCCTTCCTATGCGGAACTTCTTCCCTGGCGATATTTTGACCTCCTCAAAGTCACCGAGATAGGTGCAGGGCTACTTCGCCCTGCAGCACAGGCTCCTCGGTGGTTTCTTCCTCTTTGGCTCCATGCATTGAGGCAGGTGAGAGGGGCCAGCGAGCGCGTTGGCGTGGTTGCCCCTCGCCACATTCTGGTTGACGTAGACGTAGGCGTCACCGGCTGAGGTGCGAAACACCAATGTCAGGGTGCGCACATCACAACGGATATGAAATTCAGTCTGTGTGGCCCGCCCAACAATGGCATTGTAAGGTGAAGGGAGATCGAGGACGCTGAAGTCCACGAAGCTTGAGTGAGAGACTTGCCTGTTGTCCATGGTGGTGCCCACCATCGTGAACGGGATCGTGATGGCACCCATGGTTGGGATTTCTTCCCTCCCAATCCCAAAGGTGGCCCCCTTCACCGGTTTGATTTGGGATAGGGGTACCTTCGCCTCAACAAGTGTGTGCTTGTAAACAACGTTGGCGTTGGCCCCTGTATCCATGTAGATCCGGCCAATGTCCCATCCAGCGATGCGAGCCGTGATGATGAGTGGATCTGAGTGTGGGATCGCCACGGAAGTCCCATCGCGGCGATGAATGAGATGGCTGGCCGTGTGGTCCAGCTGATAGATTTGCCTCATGTAGCGGCGCCTCGCAGCTGCGCCTTCGCTCTGTGTAATCTGTCACGGCATGAAATGTCGTGACCGTGTAAAGACCAATTGGATGGTCTCGTGCCTTCGTGGTTTGCTGCCTATGGTGTAATGGGAAGGCGACAGTAGCATTGAGGCGTGGTTCTGCCTTGTGCTACGGTCCGGCCGAGTCAGGTCGGGAGGACTTGACCGTGAAGGGGGTCGTAGCTGTATAAGGCACAACTGGTCGGGAGCTACTGCCGCTTCCCTGATGAGCCCATGGCAGGGCGAAACCAGTTGGCACGCGTATGGTAAGGCTGGTCCCGGAGGTGTCGTATTTGGCCTCGGGACGCCGCACGGGCGCTGTGGGCTGCGCCGGACTCTAGGCCCGTGACAAATCACATTGATGTGACCCCTGGCGGTGGGATCGATCAGCGCCCCGGGGCTCTGCTCGCCTGTGGTGATCTCGACCGCGATCCTCCCGATCGCCTTCACGCTGTACCCTGGGGGAACCCCTTCACGGGGAGGGTTGGGAACAAGGAACTCAGTGTGCTTTCCTTGGGCAATCATCTCTGCCAAAGCATGCGCTTAAGTTCCACACATTCCTCGGTGTCGTGGCTCTTGTCGCGATGGTAGCGGCAAGATTGCTGTTTGGCCTCGCGACGCCCTTGGGAAATGGGCGAGGCTATTTGGGGACCTCCTTCATTGCTCTAGGGCATGGAAGATGTTTGTACAGAGTCCCCGAGTGGGGGCAGGGTTGGATAAGCCTGTCTTTGTTGTATCACGACCACCCCGCCCGGTTGCGGAGGCGGGGCCGGTGATGTGTGGCACACACATCCACATTTTCATGGTGTTCTAAGTCAAATTCATCACTTATTTGAGCATGTTTCTTCATTATGTGTGCGTTTTATTCGATGTGACTATTTGTTTGCAGGCGCACGCGAGGAGTGGAGTTCGAGGAGTGGCAACGAAGTTTGGAGAATCCCGAGCATCGATTGGTCAAAGTGAAGCTTGAGCGCACCCAGGCGCAGCCCAGCGCACCCAAGCGCAGCCCAGCACACTGGAGCAACTCGGCCCCAGAGCAGCCCAGGCGCAGCCCCAGGCTCACCAGGCGCACCCCGGCGCATCCTCCTGGAGAAAATGACCTTCGTGAACAGTACAGGCGCATCCCCAGTGCCCACCAGGCGCAACCCCCAAAGACAGCCTCGGGCCTCCACGTCATTTAATGAGTCTTTCTCGATTCAGACTCGATTTCACTCGTTTTGGACTCGGTTTTTAGACTTGTTTACCCCTATTCTCCCATGTTATGATAACCTATACATCTAGGGACTCTTTGGACATTTAACATGTGTAGAATGACTTAAATAGGGTAAGTTTAAGATAGGTAGAAGAGGAATTTCGGGATTGGAGACACATTCTTTTTGTTGGCAGCAGCTTTTCTCTCCTCTCCTAGGGTTTTGTGCTCTCCTACTTGCTGGGGTTGAGAGCTTTGATGAGGATTCATTGAAGACATCAATCAATAGAGTTTATTTCACATCTTCCTCTCTCTTTACTCTTTATTTTATTTCCTTCCATTGCTGTCTTTTATTTCCAGCATGTGTTTGAGTGAGTAACACTCTTCTCTCTTGGGGTTTGCTTGCTTAGGGGTGTACCTACGAATTTCCTAGTATTTTATGGTTTAGACATTGATTCTTGTTCGTTATTTATCATTGGTATGTTTGTTTGTGGCCACATTCACACATACTTCACCAAGTGTTTGTTAAAATGCCCTAGAGGGATTTGAATGAACTTTGGCTTGTGGGAATCAATTGATTGACTTGCTTTTGGTTAGAGATGACCTCTAGGAGTTGGTTGGTGGTTAGGTTAGGGGCTGTAATGCCTTAGGTGTTAGTGCTAGATCATGAGAATGACTAGGTTAGCATGTTTAAGAGATTGGCTTGTTTGCTAGAGATAGAAACAAGTTAGTAGTAGTAACTCACCTCTAAAGCATTGCTGGAATTTGTAGAAACCCCCGCGTACCCAAGCAAACCCGGGAGATATTTGCATTAATTAGCCTAAAACTTCTATTTTAGTTGTTGCTTGCATCCTAAGTTATTTTTACATTTAGTGTCTAGGTTTCAAAATTAGTCCAAGTTTCATTTACAACTCAATTTGTCACACTTGACATACTTAGTTTCTTGTCCAAACTCATTTCATTAAGCAATTTAGTATCACTTCGCCAATTAAGTCGATTAACACTCTTTTCCTTGGGTTCGACACCCTTGCTCACTAATCCCTATATTGTCGCGATCCTTGCGCTTGAGGGTTTAAAAAGGGTAGTTATAAATATAAAACTAGTGCTCAAAAGTGACACCCTTTGCTTGCATCAAAGTTTTTGGCGCCGTTGCCGGGGATTAGAGTGCATGTTTGTTGGCTTATTGTGCTTAGTGTGTGTTATTGCTTATATTAGCTAGAATAGTTTTATTTACGTATTTTTGTGTGCTTGTTACAGCTGTAGGATTTTTCTTGGTGCATGACTAGAAGTTCCCAAAAGCTTCTAGTTGCTATTGACCGGAAATTGAGAAAACTTTGCGTGGTTTGAGGATACAAGACAAGCATCATCAAGAGAGTCCTAATTCTTCATCTTCTTCGGTTAATATGGCGGGTGTAGTTCCACCCCGCATTAATCTCAACAATGGAGATGAGCATGATGAGGAGCATAACAATGTCAACAACCAACGGCAAGACAACAACCAAAATGCCCAAAATGGTGAAGAAGGGAACAATGGCCGAAATGGAAGAAATGGGCCTAATGGAAGAGGAGTTCCCCTTGCTGAAATGTATGGCCCACGGTTCATGGATGACAATGAAAGAATGATCCGACCACCGGCTGTCCAAGGTGACTATGCTATACCGGGACATGTGCTCACTTACGTGGAAAAGCACTCTTTTAGTGGGCACAACAATGAAGATCCTAATGAGCATTTGGCCCAATTCATCACTATTTGTGACACCTTGGATCTTCGAGGAATGACCGAGGTTTCAAAGAAGATGCGCCTTTTCCCTTCTCTTTGGATGGAAATGCTAAGAAATGGTATCGTGGGTTGGATCCTGCAAAGATCAGAACATGGGATGATCTTAAGGAGCTTTCTTGAAGAGGTACTTCCCACCTCAAAAGGCATTTGAGTTGAAGAATGACATATTTCGCTTTAGAGAGGAAGCGGATGAAAGCATAGCTCAAGCATGGACAAGGTTTAAAGACCTTAACAAGAGATGTCCTCAAGCTGGCCTTACAAGGGATCATCAAGTTTACCTCTTCTTTGAAGGTTTATCGGGGAAATCTCAACAACATCTAAATGCTACAGCGGGTGGATGGTTCATGCGCAAGAGTATGGATGAAGCTTGGGACCTCTTAGACCTCTTAGAGTTGAGTGAAGAGCACCGGGGTAGGGAAGATCACCGTACTTCCCAACAACGGAGAGGATTGTATGAAGTAGACAAGGAAACATCACTTCAAGCTCAAATCTCCGCACTATCTTCTATGATGGGAAGAGTACTCAAGAACCAAGAAAGGGCAGCCATGTTAAACAAGCGTTGTACACGGAGGATATAGAAGAACCCGAAGATTGCAACTTTGTTGACTACCGTGCCAACCAAAACAATTACCAACAGCGGCAAAGTGGCAACTTTTACAACAAACCGAGGCCATATCCGGGGCAAATCTATGGGAATCAAAGGCCTCAAGTTCAGCCACAAGCGGAAAGTTCACAAACTAATGACCCGTTGGTGAAAATGCAAGCATCAATGGAGGCGTTGGTGCAAGAAATGAGGAATGCCAATACAACCACCATCAATAGATTTGTTGAGATGGATAAGAAGATTGATGGAGAAAATGCAAACACGAGAGCATCTATTCACAATTTGGAGACTCAAGTTGCACAACTTGCAAATTCGGTGCGATACATGAACAAAGGCAAGTTCCCAAGTGACACGGAGGTGAATCCCCATGATACTTGCAAAGCTGTCCATTTGAGGAGTGGGAATGTATATGTGACACAACCAAGAGAGCCTCCTACGGAAGATGAGCATTTGACCCCCGAGGCTATTAAGGTCACACCTAGCCAAGAGGAAAATTCAAGGAGCGAGGACACTCCTATTCAAGAGGAGAGGGTGGCGTCCCAAAACAACAAGGGGATGGCCTTTCTAACGTTCATGTCCAAGCTTCTCTACCTTTTCCGAAGAGATTTGCAAAGAAAAAGAAGATGCTCAATTTTCCAAGTTCATGGAAATTTTCAAAAATTGGAGATCAACTTACCATTTCTGGAGGCAATCAACCAAATGCCCAAGTATGCGAAGTTTTTGAAGGATCTCATTAGTAAGAAGAAGAGGTTTTTGGACAATGAGTTGATTTTGATGCAAGAAGAGGCTAGTGCGGTCATACAAAGGAAGCTACCTCAAAAAATCAAAGATCCGGGCAGCTTCACTTTGCCATGTGACATTGGACCTTTCCATTGTGATAAGGCATTGTGTGACCTTGGAGCAAGCATAAACTTGATGCCTCTTTCGGTTTGTAAGAAATTGGGTTTGGGAGATGTGAAGCCATCATCAATTTGCTTGCAACTTGCCGATAGATCACTCACCTTTCCACGGGGAGTATTGGAGGACGTTCTTGTCAAAATTGGAAAATTCTACTTCCCGGTGGACTTTGTCGTTTTAGACATGGAGGAAGATACACGGATGCCTATCATACTTGGTAGGCCCTTTTTGGCTACCGCAAGGTCTCTAATAGATGTTGAAAGAGGTGTTCTAACATTGAGGGTCGATGATGAGGAGTTGTCTTTCAATTTAGATAACATGATGAAGGCCTCAAACGGTGAGTTGGTGGATTGCTATTCTTTGGGGGAATATGAGTTAAAGAGGACGGGGTTAAAGAAACCGAGCCTACAAGGAAATTGGTGGAGCATGTTATGTACCTTAGAGATGTTAAGCCAATGGAATATGAGGTGGTCAAGGTTGTCCATGAGGTTAAAGAGAACAAATCTCAGTTCAAGAGAAGAACAAGAAGGAGAGGTCCTCTAAGGCTAAAAGGAAGAAGAGCAAGTGCAAAAACAAGCCAAAGAGGCACTTGGATGGAGATATTCAGAAAATGAAACAAATTTATGTGTGGAAGGTGAAAGAGGTATCAAAGAAGAAGAAGAAAGCCTTGGTGCCCTTTATGGAGGCCAACAAGATTGGAGTGAAGAACTCTCCAGCTGCACCTCCATGAGCATTCTCAAGCTCCATGCCTAGCCAAAGGCATTAAACGTGGCGCTTGTTGGGAGGCAACCCAATGGTTTTAAATTTCAGGTTTTAGTAGGTGATTTAATGTGTGTTACATTTTTCAGGTGGATGAAGCTTTTGGAAGTTTGAATTTCATGGGAAGATATGCTCGTTACAATTTTTGGGTAAGGTGGAAGGGAGGTAAGTTTTTTTGGACCCCAAACCCCAGCCCACCCAACCGGCGCGACCAGGCGCACCCACCCGCGCACCCCGGCGCACCTCCCGCAACCCCTAACCCGAAAACCCAACTCCACCAGCCCACCCCCAGCCCATCCCAGCGCATCCGGCGCTTCACCGACTCCAACCCATCCTTTACCCAGCCTACCCCAGCCCATCCCCAGCGTATCCCTGACCCAACTCACGCCTCTACCCAGCCCATCCCCAGCGCATCCCAGCGCAGCCGGCGCATCACCCGAGCCGTAACCCAGCCAGCGAATCCCCAGCCCACCCCAGCCTATCCCCCCTGACCCGATACCTTACCCCTCACCCGACCCACCCACAATTAATCTAGCCTAACCAGGACCAGCCCCTCAATTAATTTCGTCTCTGCGGCAACATCGTTGCTCACACACACACACTTCACTCAAATTCCTCATTCCCACTCATTTCTAGTCACATTTGCACTCAAATGGCAAAGGTAAATCTCTCATCTCTCCCTCTTTCGAATTTATTCTCAGAATTTCAATTTTGTGAGCTAAAACCTACATTTTGAGATTTGAATTCCTATGCTTGTTTGATGCATTTCTCGCTTGATTCATGTCACATTGTAAGTGGGTAGGTGATTAGGAGCATGTACCTACCGTCGGCAGCCACGCCCCAAGACCGTGCGAGGCCGGTCTCACCACCTCCACCCGGGACTAGGGGCCTACTTGGCCCCAGTGCACGACCTACCGTTCTCTCTCTCTTTTGCCTTTCCCTCTCATGCTATGAGGACATTGCATATTTTGAGTTTGGGGGGGTATACGCATATGTTTCATGTGGGAGATGGTAGAGAGTACCTTGTGTTGTATTTGACTTGAAACACCTTGCAAGCATCTAGTTTTTATTTTTCTTTTAAGGTTATGATTTTCAAAAAAAAATCAGAAAACTAAAAAACTTGTAGGCAAGTTGTATTTGGGATATGATAAGTGGTTCATGCATTCGATGATAGAATATGGTGTGTGTGCTCTTAGCTTGAGTACTAATATAGACGGATCTTACTTGTTGAGTGTCTTGTTGAACATTTTGTGAATTGTTACACTTTAGAATTGCATGATCTGATTTTTGGATTAAAGTTGGTCTTGAGCATGAAAAATTTATGTAAAGAGAACCGGAAACCTTGGTTAATGTTATCGTGTGAAACTTGATTTAGCTAGCTTGTGAATGGGAAATGCTAGGTGGGTGCCTAATATTTGCACTCTATGTTTGACAACACTTGGAATGACGCTTTTGTCATGAAGCGGAGCACCCGTAGCATAGCTTAATGCCTCTCTTCCAAGTGCAAGCTTGGAGTGCAAGTATGCGATATCGCACATCTTAAGGAGGTTCGGTTGGAATGATTCTTTAGACATGTGGTTGTAGACGGCAACTGCGTGGCCTCTTGACCCTCTGCCAAACGTCCACCTTGGGAGTTAAGGAAACCATCCTCACACGAAAAAGAAAAAAAAAGTGGGAAGAAAAAGTGAAAAAAAACAAAAAAAAGAAAGAAAGAAAAGAAAAAGAGGTTAATCAATAAGTTGTGAGCAATGGGCATTCCACATTCACTTGCTAAATCTAGTTTCTTGTCGGTATTCATTAGTCTTGGAGTCTACGTTTTTTTGGAAGGATTAAATGCTCGAATGGCCAACTTACCCCAACTTTCGTCTCGTGCAATCTTTATTGTAACTTCTCACAAGTTGTTCACTTGTTCACTACACAAGACTTAGATCTTTCTTTAGGAGCACTCAAGTTTTGTCGAGTAGTGATTCTTAGGTGCATGAATAACTTTGATTTCATTTCTTGCCTACACCAAATGCTTTTGTAATATGTAGGTGGTTAGAGTAGAGCCCTTGAGTCTTTACTTTCCTAGATGCTTGCGTTGCTAGAGACTAGCAACATTTTGAGTTGGGGTGTGATGTGTGGCACACACATCCACATTTTCATGGTGTTCTAAGTCAAATTCATCACTTATTTGAGCATGTTTCTTCATTATGTGTGCGTTTTATTCGATGTGACTATTTGTTTGCAGGCGCACGCGAGGAGTGGAGTTCGAGGAGTGGCAACGAAGTTTGGAGAATCCCGAGCATCGATTGGTCAAAGTGAAGCTTGGAGCGCACCCAGGCGCAGCCCAGGCGCACCCAAGCGCAGCCCAGGCGCACCCCCTGGAGCAACTCGGCCCCTAGGAGCAGCCCAGGCGCAGCCCCAGGCTCACCAGGCGCACCCCCGGCGCATCCTCTGGAGAAAAATGACCTTCGTGAACAGTACAGGCGCACCCCCCAGGCCCACCAGGCGCAAACCCCCAGCACAGCCTCGGGCCTCCACGTCATTTAATGAGTCTTTCTCGATTCAGACTCGATTTCACTCGTTTTGGACTCGGTTTTTAGACTTGTTTACCCCTATTCTCCCATGTTATGATAACCTATACATCTAGGGACTCTTTGGACATTTAACATGTGTAGAATGACTTAAATAGGGTAAGTTTAAGATAGGTAGAAGAGGGATTTTCGGGATTGGAGACACATTCTTTTTGTTGGCAGCACTTTTCTCTCCTCTCCTAGAGTTTTGTGCTCTCCTACTTGCTGGGGTTGAGAGCTTTGATGAGGATTCATTGAAGACATCAATCAATAGAGTTTATTTCACATCTTCCTCTCTCTTTACTCTTTATTTTATTTCCTTCCATTGCTGTCTTTTATTTCCAGCATGTGTTTGAGTGAGTAACACTCTTCTCTCTTGGGGTTTGCTTGCTTAGGGGTGTACCTACGAATTTCCTAGTATTTTATGGTTTAGACATTGATTCTTGTTCGTTATTTATCATTGGTATGTTTGTTTGTGGCCACATTCACACATACTTCACCAAGTGTTTGTTAAAATGCCCTAGAGGGATTTGAATGAACTTTGGCTTGTGGGAATCAATTGATTGACTTGCTTTTGGTTAGAGATGACCTCTAGGAGTTGGTTGGTGGTTAGGTTAGGGGCTGTAATGCCTTAGGTGTTAGTGCTAGATCATGAGAATGACTAGGTTAGCATGTTTAAGAGATTGGCTTGTTTGCTAGAGATAGAAACAAGTTAGTAGTAGTAACTCACCTCTAAAGCATTGCTGGAATTTGTAGAAACCCCCGCGTACCCAAGCAAACCCGGGAGATATTTGCATTAATTAGCCTAAAACTTCTATTTTAGTTGTTGCTTGCATCCTAAGTTATTTTTACATTTAGTGTCTAGGTTTCAAAATTAGTCCAAGTTTCATTTACAACTCAATTTGTCACACTTGACATACTTTGTCCAAACTCATTTCATTAAGCAATTTAGTATCACTTCGCCAATTAAGTCGATTAACACTCTTTTCCCTTGGGTTCGACACCCTTGCTCACTAATCCCTATATTGTCGCGATCCTTGCGCTTGAGGGTTTGAAAAGGGTAGTTATAAATATAAAACTAGTGCTCAAAAGTGACACCCTTTGCTTGCATCGGTCGGCTGCGGCGTTACAAGCGGAAGCTACGGACGAAAAGCACGGTAACGGTACTACGAAACCGGCCACGTGCGGTGGTCCCATGGCCCGGCCCATGAAGCCTCACTCTCGAAGTCCCGGTGCACGAGAACACTTCGCTCACCAAAAAGAATAGTCGTACTACGACCCGCAACCTACAGAACACATACATGGCAAGTATACAAAGCAACTTAACAATCAAACATGCAGTTCATGGAATACCATTCATTACTCATGATAACCAAACCACAGAAACCATTTCAGATACATATCCAATATACGCAAGTCGGGGCTCCGCCCTCGACTTAGAAGGAGATAGAAAATCAGAATATATCCCATAATATGCACCATATACAAAATCATGATTTGATCTACATGCATGCAACTACACCCACAGAGCCATCAAAGCAGAAACCCTAGAATACCTAGGTGCGGAATCTGGAAACCTCTCGTTCAGAAGATTCCCTTGCGTAATCTGCCTTCTTTGCTAAAGCACAACCAAATAGAGAGAAAAGAGTTAGTTAACTGTAAATCCATCAGAACAGATACTTAGATATACCAACCAAAAGCCTCTACCGAGACCACCCCTTAAGCGTAATGAGCAGAGCAGAGGTTCCACCATGGGCTGTCAATACACGAAACCAAAAACCAAAAGCACCGCGGATCTCTAGTCCGCCGGCTGCTTGTCGATCGACTGAAAAGTGGTAAACGAAGGGGTGAGTCCTCGGGAGGACCCAGTAAGGGCTGAGGTAAGATACAGTTTGCAGATGTGCTACTGAGCTGTACCTGCAAAACAGAATAAACACAAGCAAATACACACATATGCATAACCAACATACCACCAAACCCCGAAGGGAAGTACCAAACCAAACCCCGTAGGGAAGTGCCAAACCAAATCCCGTAGGGAAGTACCAAACCCAACCCCGTAGGGAAGTACCAAACCCAACCCCGTAGGGAAATACTGAACCCAACCCCGTAGGGAAAATACCAAACCCAACCCCGTAGGGAAGTACCAAACCAAACCCCGTAGGGAAGTATACATGCACTCCCGGCGCGTATATACATAAAGTGTCGGCACCCTCGGTGCGGACACACGAGCAATGTCGGCACTCCGGTGCGGATATGCAGAACAGAATGTCGGCAACCCTTAGTGCGGACATAACAAAACCAAACCAAGGAGCACCCGTGGCCTCTAAGACCTTCCGGGTCTCATCACAGAACAGAATCATATCATAATAATGCATATGCAAAACAGAACAGAATATACCAAATAGTATAAGCAGAATATCGGCACCTAGTGCGGATATACAGAACAGAATATAAACCCGTGGCCTCCAAGACCATCCGGGCCTTGAAGCAGAACAAACATGTACCTTACCACGTGACAGGTCTCGGGATCATCGAACCACCGTCCTCACCCGGAACCCGCCTCAACTAAACCCGATACACATACCATAACTCCCAGAATGCATAACGAGAGAAGTTGAGCCCTTACCTCAGAAAAACCGCTCCGCAGCAAAAGTCCTGGGAAATCCCGGCTCCCGGCCCGAAAAGTGAAAGCGTGCCTTTAACGGTCCCGCACAACTCCACCAACGCAGAAATACTTTGAACAACCACACACAAGTCAGAACTCACTAAAACAGACCCCCAGAAACCAAACCCGCATAATCCCGCACTTTCCCACAAAAATCCACAGAAAGCTCGGTTTCACGAACCCAGCTAGAACATTGTTATTCATACACCCACAAACACAATCCAACCTTTAAACCTCACATTCCAGACACTTTACCCGTAATCCAGCATAAAGGTGAATTTTTGCCCCTATTATCCAAAAACGACGTTCCAAACATCGTTACGCACCTAAATCTATCCCCGATACCAAATCACTATCCAAATCAACCAAAATACAACCCAAACATAGATAAAGTCTTCCTTTACAAATCCATTCAAGCTTCCAAATGCATACTTTAACCACCAATTACCATCTTAAACTTGATTAATAACCAATTACACCTTAAACACCAAAATCAAACATAAACCCTAGCTTCCAAAATCGGCCAAAAGGGGGTTTCTTACCCAACATGTTTTCCATCAAATTGAAACCATAGAAAGCCTTAGAATCATGCTAGGAACCATATATCCAAAGCATGATTCAAGAACATCACTACACACCATTTTAGAAAATCAAGCGATAATTCGGCTAATTAGGTTTCCAACATCCTTGGTGTTCTTCCAAAATCTAAACCCTAATTCCTACTCTTCTCCATACCACCAACAACATACTAAAAGATGGAAGCAAGAAGATCATCAAAACTCATAGCAAAGAACAAACACAATTCGGTTTCTAACTCCCCTTTCCAACCAAAATCATGCTTCCAACTTGCTAGAATCATGGAGAGGAGAAGCTTACCAATTTATGGAGCCCAAAACCTTGTTGATTCCTTGCCAAAATGAAGAACACATGGAGCTTGGTGAAGGATGATGATGGCGGCAAAGGAAGAAGGAAGAAGGAGAAGATGAACAAAATGGCTATCTTTCATAAAGCTTTTCCCTTTTATACTTCTTTCCTTTTCCATTTCCTTTAACAATAGGACAAGTGTCCCTTATCCCTCCTTAACTAGCCGACTTCAACTCTTCCCTTCCAAAATAGTTGCTGATTTTATGCTAAATTACAATTTGGTCCCCGAACGTTCCAAACTTTGAAATTTACCCCAACCGCAACTTTCAAACCCTAATTGGAACAAGAACTGAACACAACTCTCGGAACATCATATCACACACAAATCATTTTTCACATGTTTAATTATAAATACCGTGCCCACTTAACCCGAGCAAATCCCGGCGTGCACGTGTTGGCCCGAACCAAAATCCCGCCATACCAAAAATCATCAAATATCACCATAAAATCCATCTCAAAATATACCATACTTCACACGAAGCCGTCGGAAAATTTCCATCTCGAGCCCCGGAGTCCCGTCCGGGCCCCGGAGTCGCCGAACCGAGCGTCCGCCCCAAATAATATACTCCGTAAAAAGATCCGGACGTTCCCACGATTCCAAATATGCAAACGGTTTCCGATTCCGAGGTTCCGGGAGCACTACCGAGCCCGCTGTACGTCCCGAGACAACTCCCCGGCCCCGAAAAAATATTTTCGGCAAAAATGTTTGGGGGACTCACACGACCTCAAAACCCGATGGATTCCCAAAAATAATGCTCAGATAAGTCCCGCGAGCCGTCTGACCGCCCAAAACCGTGACCCGCAGGCCAAAACCGAAGCCCCGGGTCACCCAAGTCACAACCCGCTCGGGGTGACCATGTGATTACCCTGTGGAGGGCTGCCTCCGCGAACCCTGGCCTCTGGAGTCCTGGACGTGTGAGGGTTGTCCCCTCGTGTCAGTCACTGAGCCCTTGTGGTAGGGTCTGGTAATTTCCTCAGTATGCATGAACCTAGTCGCCCTATCTAGGAACTGCTCCATGTCGTGGGGAGGGTTGGTATGCACATCCGTGATGAACAGGGACACCCACTGGAGACCCTGTATTGCCGTCAGAGGCGAGTCTCCTCACCCGTGTTTGAGACCTGATGGATTCCCAGTGGAAAGCGTTGGATGTAGTCCCTCAAGGATTCATCCCTCCTTTGCCGCACCTTGGTAGGTGCCCCAGTTTTGGCGGAGGTTTGGAGGCGACAAAGTGGTTGGAGAAAACGCGCGATAGTTCCTCAAAGGAATCAAACTGCTTACCGCGAAGGGTGGTGTACCAATTTGCAGCAGCTCTAGTGAGGGTAGAGCTAAAGGCTCTACAGAGAGTGTT
Organism: Stellera chamaejasme; assembly: GCA_024586325.1. Lineage (NCBI taxonomy): Eukaryota > Viridiplantae > Streptophyta > Magnoliopsida > Malvales > Thymelaeaceae > Stellera > Stellera chamaejasme. Next base: position 19,224,395 of record CM044979.1, read on the forward strand.
GTCATCAGCCCTTGCGATCACCATCACGAGAGATGTAGCGGCGGAGATGAATGTCGGGGTCGAAAGACAATCATAGGCGTCCGGCTTGGGCTGGCGGAAGTGTTCGGCAGCGGAGCCTCAGGGATTCTCTGGGTGAAAGGCTGGGTCCAAAGGTGATCCAGCCCCAGTGGTAGTGTAGGGTGTGTTTGCTCTCGCCTCCCTTTTCTCAATCTGTTCAAGGCGCACTGGCGATGGCTGCGCGCGGCGAGTGAGCCGGGTCGAGATGGGTCTCTGTTGCGACGGAGGGAGGGAGGTTCCTGGTGACTCGGCGGCTGTTGGATGGTGCAGAAACCTCCTGTGGCCGGACGCGCGCTGATTTTGCACGGCGGCCTCGGTGATCGCGGCAAGAATTGTGGGATCAAGACCGGAAACCGCCGAGTTGTGAACAATGACATTGTGCGCTACCCCACCACACCAAGCAATACGCCACGACCTTGCGGCGGCATTTGCCCCGCTGGTTGAAGCGATTTCTCTGGAGGGAGGGGCATTACGCTCACCATGGGATGAGCTTTCCCGGTTGAGTGGGTGACGCTCCATGGTTTGCGGCGGCGGTGGGTGGATTTCTCCTCCACGGCCATTCGGCGGCTTGCGCTCCTTGTTGTAGGCATGACTTGTTCTTCGGTGGTTTCTCCGTGGGATTGTTTATGTTCCCACAGACGGCGCCAATCGATAGCCTGATTCCTTTACGGGGTGGGCTTCGGATACTTGAATGGTGGAGGAGTGATCGGAGCAGCGATCTTGAGCTCGGAGTAATGTCTGCAAGGTGTAAGACGGAATACTCGGGAGCGAGAAGAGGAGTGGAGGTGTGTAGATAGGGTGTTCCTTTCCCAAGCCATCCTTTTATAGGAGTCGTTGAGGTGTCGGTTGTCCGTGATGGGAGTGGTGGAGTGCTCCTCCATGTTCCCTGAGTAGCGGAAGGCTGGAGATGTAATGGAGAACTTGGGTAGATCGTGGAGACGACCGTTCCAGACTTCCTTCTTCGATCTGTCATGTTGCCAAGTGATTGATTGCGAAGCTCGGGGGTCGCGAAGGCCTGTGCAGCGAGGCCGGGAGATGCGAATCCGCGAGGTCTGGCGAGGCCAGCGGCGCAAAGCTCCTTAACAATGCCTTGCGCGATCCGGTGGAATCGCGATGTATTTCCTTGGTTGCTGTGACGATGACACGAGGCGAGATGCGAGGGCATTTGCTTGGGTAGTGTACCACCGGAACCAAATCTATTTAGTGTTCAATGCCACGGTAAGGTGGAAGACCTTGCGGCTCATTGAACACATCACCATATTGGTTAGTAATCATGCTTAGGAAGTGTAATTGGTGGTTAAAGTGAGTAATTGGTGGCTTGAGTTGATTGATTGGAAGTTGGGTGAAAAGTTGGGAAAGTGCCGAATTTAAGAATGAAACTTTAGTTAAGTTGGTGTTGTGTTTTGAATGAATTGGATGGTAAATTGGTATCGAGGTTGGATTTAGGTGCGTCGTGGTGGTTGAAACGTTGTTTTCAGATAATGGGAGAAAAAGTTATCTTTATGCGGGATTTCGGGTAAAGTGTCTGGAAATTGGGGTTTAAAGGTTGGAATATGTTTGTCGGTGTATGAATAGCAATGTTCTAGCTCGGTTCGTAAAACCGAGCTTTTTGTGGATTTGTGCGGGAATGTGGGGGTTTGGTTTCTAGGGGTCTATTTTGATGGGTTCTGTTTGGTTTGTGGTTGTTCAGCTTGATTCTGCTTTAGTGGAGCAGTGTGGCACCATAAAAGTTTGGTTTTGGGGCCGGGAGCCGGGATTTTCGAGAGTTGTCTTTGCGGGGCAGTTTTTCTGAGGTAAGGGCTCAACTTCTCTCATTATGCATATTGGGCTGTATTATGTGTATATCGGGTTTAGTTGAGGCGGGTTCCGGGCTGAGGACGGTGGTTCGGTGATCCCGGGACCTGTCACGTGGTAAGATGCATGTTCGTATGCTGCTCCAAGGCTCGGATGGTCTTGTAGGCCACGAGTTTGTATTCGGTTACGCATATTTGCACTAGGTGCTGATGTCTCTGTTTATATTTTTATATTGTGTGTTATTCTCGTGACGAGACCGGGATGGTCTTAGAGACCACGGGTGCTCCCTTGGTTTGGTGGTGTCCGCACCGAGGGTGCGACATTCATTACGTATCCGCCTTGGGAGTGCTAGTATTACATTACGTGTGTCCGCAATAGAGGGTGCCGACACTTTACTTATATCCGCAGCGGGAGTGCTGATATACTTCTGTGACCCTACGACAGTTTGGGGATCGCGACCGCAGCCGGTACCGTGCTTACAGTATATTTGGACCTCTTGGAGAGGGCTGTCGTTACGTGTTTTATTATAAGGGTCGATTGGGCGTATGGACCGCGTATGGGATTTCCGGCTCTCCTTGTCCCACGGGGCATTGTATTTATATTGGTCTATATATATGTGCATGTGTTGCTCTGTTTTGCGAGTTACTGTTGGTTACCTTTGTACGAGGCGTATCTTACCACAGCCCTTACTGGGTCCTCCCGAGGACTCACCCCTTAGTTGTTTACAACCTTACAGGCCGACTAGACAAGCAGTCGGCGGAATCGAGGTCCGCGGTGCTTTTGGTGGTTTGGGTTTTGCAGGTATTAAGCTGTTCCATTTATGGAACCTCGGTTCCGTTCGATCAAGGGTAGTCTCGGTTGAGTCTTGGGTCGTGTAACATATTACATTCGATTGGTTTTCATTGACTAACTCTTGTCTCTCTCTTTGGTTATGTTTAGCGGCGAAGAAGCGCGTGCGGAAATCTCTGACGAGAAGTTTTCCGATTCCACACTTAGGTATTTTTAGGGGTTTTGATGGCTCTATAGCTGTAGTTGCATGCATGTATATCAGATCATGACTTTGCATATGTAGTATATTCTGGATATCTGTTGATTGCTTTGTCTTCTGAGTCGTGGGCGGAGCCCCGACTTGCCTATAATGGATATGCTATGAAACGGATTCTGCATTCTATGTTCTGTCGTTTTGGTTAATGAAAGTTATACCATGAACTGCGTGTTTGTATACTTGTCGTATATGGATGTTGCAGATTGCGGGTCGTAGTACCGTTTCCGTGCTTTCCGCCGTTGCTTCCGTTTCCGTACGTCGCGGCCGCCGCCTCGTAACCGGGCGGGGTGGCCGTGTGAAGGGGCACAGGACCTGTCTTCCTCTTGAACAACAAGTCCTCCTTGTTGTTGAGGGGACAGCGCGCGCTGCTTTCTGGCCTGGAGGGACTTCGCACCCCCTTCGACAGGGAGCTGATGGATCAAAGCCTGGACTCCCCAGTTGAGTTCATGAATGAGGATACCAAGCACAACCTTCTGTGAGGATCTCCCTACTCTCTGCTTTTTGTTCAGGAGTCTCGCCTGGAGCATTTGTAGAGGGACGCTCTTCAGGAGAGGCTCAAGGTTTGGTGTCCCCTTCGCAAGGCGGAGCTGGCGAAGAAGGATGATGAGCTCGCAGAGAAAAAAGGCTGAGATTGAGGTTCTGACGACGTCTCTTTCCTCCCTGAAGTCAGATGCAGAGGCCTGTCTGGAAGATGCTGTAGACAAACTCTTGGATGTAGAGCTTGGTGGAGTGGAGATTGGCAACGAGCACGTCAAACTGGTCACAGACCTCATGTGCGCGCTGGGAGATATCTAGCAGCTTGAGAGGGATCTTGGGCTGGAACTCTACCTTGGAGAGGACCCTGAACATGAATCAACCTATACGGTGAAGATCCATGATAGGTGGCCTCGCCTGAGGCAGAGGATTGATGAGCTCCAAGCATAGAGCGCAGTTGGAGCACAAGGGTATGAGGAAGGCTTGCTGCGATGCCGCTTTCAGCTGGAGAAGCTGCATCCTGGGTTGAACTTGGATGCCTTGGATTCCTCAAAGACTAGCGATCCCGAGACAAGCTCCTTGCTTGACTGGGGCGAGCAAGGGAGGAAGATGGGTGCTGGATGGCACGCCATGCTAGACTAGGAGGGGGTTTTAGGTCAGGTGTTTGACCCCCCTTTAGTTAGGCTGGCTCTTGGGCCATTGTAATTTTGTACCTATAAAGAATGTACATTTCTAATATTGTAATTGAACAAATTAGTTTACCTCGACTGTCCACGTTCTTCCTTTATTCCTACGATGGCCTTGTATGGAACACTAGCGGTTTGCTTGGCTAAGTTGTTATGTATCTGTTGGGATTTGCTTTGCGGGTTCCCAAAGATTAGAGGGATTGCTTGTGGCTCGTGAGGGCGAGGCCATCAAGGACCTCAATGTGAAGGCTGATTTCCAGCGTGGAGATCTGTTGGGGTTCGCATCGCGTGGCCCCAAAGATCAGTTGAGGGATTGTGGTTCGCATGGGCGAAACCATCAAAGACCTCTGATAAGTTGTTTCAAGCTTGGGGATCTGTTGGGATTCGCACCCAACGATCTCTCTCGCAAGGTTCACGCTGGCGATACCCTTGGGTAGTGTACGCATGTTTGCGTGTATGGGCAACCTGATGAGGTCTGATGCCGTTACCTTAATAGGTTAGGCTTTTAGCCGTTCTGACCGGTCGAGTGCAGAAGGCGTTTGGGCGATTGTTGATGAGATTACTCTACAATAGTGTTAAGAAGTGGAGAAACATTTCATTCATTAAAGCCATGGGGTTACCATGATTTACACATAGTATGGACGGAGGTCGTCCGCATGGAAGTTACGAGGGAGTGGTTTCCCATCTAGATCCTGCAACTCATAGACGCCCAGCCGGACTTGTTTGTGGACGATGTAAGGACCATCCCTGTTGGGTCGCAGGACGCCCTGTTTGGGGTCGCGAGCAGTGAGGACGGATCTGAGTAGCGCGAGGCCTCCTGGATTGAGTGCCTTGGGTTTGACTTTGGCGTCATGTTGCAAGTTGAGACGTTGTTTGAGAGCAAACAGGCGAAGGTGTGCCCCTTCGCACAGTTCCTCGATCAGGTCTAGTTTGGCGCGAAGTCCTCGAGTGTTGGCCTCGTCATTGAAGTTGACTATCCTTATTGTTGGGAAGTCTGCCTCAATGGGGAGAAGTGCATCAGTGCCATAGACCAGGGAGAATAGTGTCTCACCTGTTGACGTTCTTGTTGTTGTCCTATAATCCCATAGGACGCTTGGGAGCTCATCATCACCTCGAGCGGGTTGTGACTTTGGTGACTCGGGGCTCCGTTTTAGGCTGCGGGTCATGTCTTCGGGTGGTCGAGACTGACTCCCGAGTCTTTTTGGGTTTCATCTTCGGGAATCCTTTCATATTTGAGGTCGTCACGGGTTCCCGGACATTTCCATGAAAATATTTTTCGGGAGCGGGACTTGTCTCGGGGACGTTGATGGCTCAGTAGCTCTCCGGGACCTCGGAAAAGGGAACCATCGGCATATTTGGGATCGTATGAACATTCCGCATATTTTTACGGAGTATATTTTTGTGGTCGGGACGTTCGTACCGGGCGACACCCGGGGCTCGGGATGAGGTTTTGTGATAGTTTGGGTGTGAGAGGTGTTTAGTAGAGGTAGAGAGGAGCACCACCGGCACGATTTTATCCGATTTGCGGTAGGTATCACCCGGTCGATTTTGTTACCGGGAGGAGGGCGATGTTTACGTTGCGGGTCGACACTCACTTTGGATACGGGATTGCCCTCTTCTTGTAGGGCGGGGTTTTGGCAGTCTTCGGCGTCCATAGTCTCGAGCAGCCCAACGCGCCGCGGCGTGGGTTTGAGATGGGTGGCCGAGACCTCGGCGGCGGCGGCTTCAGCCATTCCCTCCGTCACGGCAACCAAAGCGGGGCGGGTTTTCCTTTTACGAAGGGAGGCCACGGTTATCGGGGAGGACCTAGTCAGCGGTCAGTACCGGCCGGCGGGGAGGCTCGAGTCGGCGGGGAGTTTTGCATGGTACTTTATTTCGAATGAGATACCGGTACATGCGGTATTGGATCTGAGAGCATCTGTTTCCATGGTAACACGAAATGTGTTACATCTCTGCATCTGTCTGTTAGTACCTTGCCTCAAACGTATTTAGTAAAAACTGCTGGGAGTCGGTTTTGTTTTACGATTAGATGGTTCGGGGTTGTACGACATCGTAGGCGGACATCGATAGTATTGGATTTGTTGGTTTTAGACACACCGGACTATGATGTTATTCTTGGGATGGACTGGCTATCCAAGAACTCTGTGCACGTTGATTGTGCAACCCGTACCATTATGGTTTACGGAGAGGTACTACCTCTCACGACTCGGCGGTTTGACTATCGCACGGCCAAGAAAGAGCTACTGATTTCGGATCATTTGTCGATAGTTGGTGTAGGGAATGCTATGATCTGAATGAAGCTGGTATTAGGTTGAAGTTGGATGGTTTACCGTTGGTTCGAGATTTTCCGCGGTATTTCCGGAGGAGTTGCCGGATTACCATAAGAGCGGGAAATTGTGTTTGACATCCACTGCGGTCGAGTCTTGCTCCGATATCTATTCCTCCTTATCGGATGCCTATTTTTGAGATGCGGGAGTAGAAGAAGCAAGCTGGAGGAATTACAGTAAAGAGTTTCATCCGACCGAGCACTTCGGCGTGGGGTGCTCAGTTACATTTGTTAAGAAGAATGATGGGACACTCGACTTTGTATCGATTATAGACGGTTGAATGCTCATGTTGGGAGGAATAAGTATCCGTTACGAGGATTAACGATCTTTTGATCAACTTGAGGGTTCGAGAGTTTTCTCAAAGATTAATCTACGATCCGGGTATTTTCAGCTTAGAGTGAAGGAAGAGGACATACCTAAGGCGCTTTCCGCACCCGATTTGGACACTTAGAGATTACGGTCATGCCATTTGGGCTGACCAATGCTCAGCGGCATTCATGGATCGATGCATCGGGTGTTCCGACCGTACTTGGACTCATTTACGGTGGTTTTATTGATGACATTCGATATATTCGGAGATAAGGACTCGCATCGGGAGCATCGAGAGTAGTTGCAGACACTTTGGAAACATCAGCATTATGCTAAATTCTCAAAGTGTGAGTTACGGATTCGAGAGGTCACTTTTAAGGACACATTATATCCCGAACATGGTCATCTATGGATTACGAGTAGGGAGGGCAGTTCGGGATTGGAAACAACCTACCACGGTACGGAGATCAAGAGCTCCACAGGGTTAGCAGGATTTTATCGAAGGTTTGTCTTTGGGATTTTCTATTCAGCAGTTTATCTGGTGCGATAGGTGTGAGCAGAAATTTTCAGGAGTTGAAGCGGTAGTTGACTAACGCTCCGATTGACTCTTTCAGATCCGATCTTACCGTATGTGAATTATACGGATGTTTCCACGTCTGGTTTGGGATGTGTGTTGGTGTAGGAGCGTTTTGTGGTAGCTTATGGGTCGAGGCAGTGCGACCGCATGAGCTAAGCCCAGTGACACAAGATCTCGGAGTTGGCTATAGTAATTTATGCGCTGAAACATTGGAAGCAATATCTGTTTGGTAATAAATCCCGATTCTTACCGACCATAAGAGTCTGAAATATCTGTTTACACGAAGGAGCTTAGCATGAGGCAGCGCAGATGTCTCGAATACATTAAGGACTATGATTGTAGTATTGGGTACATCTCTCGGCAAGGGCAACACGGTAGCCGATGCTCGAGCGGGAAGTATACCGGCTTAATTAAGAGAGGAAATGTTGGTGACCGATCTGAGGAGAGTAATCTGACATGCCTTTGGCACAGGTGGCAGCTCTGGGAGCGTGCTCAGGTTATTACACTTATTATACATTCTGAGTGGCTTGACAGGATGCGCGAAGCGCAAAGTGGAGATCTGGTGTTGAAGAAGTTATCTGGGGAAGATAAGGATTTATTTGTTACCGACGTTTCAGTATAGACAGGGGTTGCTATACTTCCGAGATCGTCTTTATGTACACGAGGATCGGGGAGTTACGGAATGAGATTTTAGAGGAGGTACACTCGGCGGTTTGAGTATCGAAGCCGGCGGGGACACTGCAGACTTTGCCCATTCCGATTCGGGAGTGGGGCAATGTTACTATGGACTTTCTGACTGCACTGCCCTGACACGGTCTCGCCATGATGCGATCTGGGTTATTGTGAATCGGCTGATAAAGTGCGCACAATTTCTGCTTATTCGGATCACGGACCCTCTGGAGAAGCTTGCCCGGCTTTACATCAGTGAGATTGTACGATTACATGGAGTACCAGACTCCATTGTATCTGACCGTGATCTGCGTTTCACTGTGCGGTTACGGAGAGCTTTTCACGAAACACCGGGCATGCGACTCCATCCGAATACGATTTATCACCCACAGACGGACGGGCGGTCGGAGCGGGTGATTCGATCTTGGAAGATATCTTTGCGAATCTGTACTTTGGAATTTGGAGGGTTTGGGACCAGCGATTACCTTTGATAAAGTTCTCGTACAACAACGGCTTCCGGACTACGTTTGGCATGGCACCATATGAGGCGTTATGCGGGAGGTGGTGTATGACACCACATTGTTGGACAGATGCGTCGATAGGGTTGAGTTGGGACCCGAGCTTTTGAGGAGGCTACGGCAAAGATCAGATTATTCTGGGCGCGGATTAAAACCGCGAACGACCGCACCCTACTTATACGAACCGCCGCCGTAGGGCTCTGGAATTTGAGTTTGGTAATGGAATTTGGCTGGAGGTAGCACCGTTCGGAGGGATAGTAAGATTTGATAGGCGGGGCGAGTTACCCCACTTATATCGGTTCTCATGAGTTTCGAGTAAGTTGTTAGGTTGGCCTTACCCCCAATCATGCATTTGCATTTTATGTGGTATCTTAGCAGGATAACTGTTGTGGATCGGTTAGATTTAGGTTCGATTCTAGTGGAGGGTTGTCTGGTAGAAATATCGGCTTTCTGACTCGGGTGCAATAAGATGCACCGGAGGGTGGGACGCCGTGAGGCTCGTATGGTAGTCAAACTACCACTCCCGCCGCAAGGACGGTGGTCCGATTACCGACCGGGAGGTTAGAGGAATGTTTATATTTTCTGGTTGGTAGCGACACTGTCTGGTTGGTTCGAGCTACTCTTGGAGGACCAAGAGTTCTAAGGGGAGAATGTTACGGTCACCCGAGCGGGTTGCGGCCGGGTGACCGGGGCTCGGTTTTGGCTGCGGGTCACGTTTTTGGCGTTCAGACGGCTCCCGAGCCCTATCCGAGTATCATTTTGGCGAACCCTTCCGTATTTGAGGTCGTGTGGGTCCCCCGGACGTTTCCGCCGAAAATATTTTTCTGGCGCCGGGGGGTTGTCGGGGTCGTCTCGGGATGTACAGCGGGCTCGGTAGCACTCTCGAGATCTCAGTTTGGGAAGCCGTTTGCAGTTTTGGAGTCGTGGAAACGTCCCGGTGGTGGTTGTGGAGTTTAATATTTGGGGCGGGACGTTCGGTTCCGGGCGACTCCCGGGGCTCGGGATGGAAATTTTCTGACGGCTTTGGGGTAAGTTGTGTTATAATTTAAGAAGGAATTTATGGGTATTTTTATAGAATTTTGGAGTGACGGAATTTCGGTTCAGGTTGACACGCTCGCACGTCGGGTTTTGGTTCGGGTTCAGTGAGCTCGGTAGGACACTCCGGAATGGTAAATGAACTTTTGAAAAATGTTCTGTGAATGTTATAATATTCTGAGGGTTGTGTCCAAGTTTCGTTAATTTTGGAATTCGGTATTTATTTTTGGGCAAAAGAATTGGAACTTTCGGAAAAATTGGGAGTTAATTTGTATTTGGTTACAAATTAAATAAAAACTGGTTTGGGCAGCAGATTTTCGGCAGCAAGTGGGGAAGATTTATGGGACACTTGGCTACTTCTTATTAAAGATGAGAAGTATGGGCTTAAAGTGAAGGGAAATAATATAATGGTATATTATTTCATGAAAATGAGTTATATCTCATTTCCTTTCATTTCTTCTCTTCTTCTTCTTCTTCAAGGTTGCTGCCGACTCCATTGTTGATCAACCTCCAAGCTTGAAATTCTTCTTCTTGGAAGAAATCAAAGAGGAAGTGGGTGCTTTATGTGGTAAGTAACTCCTAAGCTCTCTTTTCTCATTAGTTTGGAAGATTAGTGAAGAAAAGAGGAGTTTTGGCAAATGTTGGGTTTGTTCTTAGCTATAAGCTAGGATGATTCTCTTCCTCCCATATTTTAGTATGTTGTTCTTGGGTTGTAGGGGAGTGATAATCAAGTGTTGGATTTTGGAAAACACATCTTGGATGAAGAACTAGTGTTGGCCGAATTTATGGAAGATTTGCCAAAATGGTGTGTGTTTGTTATCTTGTTTCATGCTTCAAGTATGTTAGTCCTAGCATGATTCTAAGCTTATGTATGGATTCAATTTGGTGGAAAACAAGTTGAGGTGAAAACCCCTTTTGGCCGATTTGTTTAGGTGTATGTTTGTGTTGGATTTTGTTGTTTGGATGCAATTGGATAGTGTTCTTGGTTTAGAAGTGGAATTGGAGGTTGGAATGATTAATTGGAAGCTTGAATGGATTGAATTGGAAGTTGGATGAAAAGTTGATTAAGAACCGAATTTTAGAATGATTCTTTTTCAATGTTGGAGTTTCAATTTGGTTAAATTGGATGTTATTATGGTGTTGGGGTTGAATTTAGGAGTGGATGGAAGTTTGAAACGTTGAATTCGGTTAAGAAATGAAAAAGTTACAATTAAGCGGGATTATCGGAAAATGACGGGTAATGAAGGGTTTAAGGTTGGATTTGATCAGTTCTGCTTATTGTATGATGTTTGTCAATGTATAATCTTGCATTGTCTAGGTTGGTTCTGAATTCTGACGTTTCTGTGAAAATGCGGAATTTTACGGAAAATTCTCGGATTTTCGGTTTTGGGGTCGGGGTGTAGTTTGGTAGTGTGGTTGGTAAGGTTGCTAATTCAACTTGAAATGACAGATTCGAGGTTCGGAAGTTAGAAAAAGAGAAGTTTCGGGTTTCGGGTCGTGGTTTGGAAATCGTCGAGAATCGGTCAAACACTGGATTTGTAAGGTAAGGGTTTGGTTACGCTATTTTTGGTAAGATAGGTGTATGTTTAGTTTCACTTTAAGCTCGCAAGTATTTCGGTATTATATGCCTAGGGCATATTCTGTAGTCTGTAGGTGTATGTGTTGTTGCAATATTTTGCGGGTATTTGAAATCTGTGCTTTAAGGTACGTTACGTAATTCGTAGGAGTATGCCTTATGGCATACTCATGCATTAATCCTACGTTTGTATTAACACGGCGACGGTTGTGGGTTCGCTACCCCACTGGTGCACCATGCTTCCGTAATAGCTTCGGCTTCCGACTCCCCTTAGTGGGAGGTCGTTCCGATTTGTTATAAGGTTTATGGCGATTTGGAATCGCACATCCTTCGGGATTCCGATTTGTTTACGTACATGCATGTTATTCCGTGATTCATTGCGTATATTGCTATCTTTCTGTTTTGCGGGGTTACATATACTTATCTTACCCCAAATCCCTTACGGGTCCTTTTAGGACTCACCCTTTTTGGGTTCTGTTTTTGGATTTCGGTAGGTGCATAAGCGGCCTGGGAGTAGGTTTCCGCGAGGCTTCGCCTTGGTTGTGTTGAGCAGCAGCGGTACCTTGCGAGCTGGGATTTTGGTCTACTTGATCTGAATCCCGCGCGAGGTATTTTGGCGTTTAGGCCTAGGGTCGGCTCTGTAGTGCATGTGCATATTCTCGGTTTTATTATTGTGATGATTGTATATATTACATCTACATTGCATGTTACGGCACTTGGCGCTTGCTAGATACCCTAGGTTCGGTGAATTCTGTATGTATATATGTTTTGGTGCGTAAGCACTCATCCACGGAGGGCGGGGCTTACTCTGTTACTAATGCATGAATTGTATGGTTGCATTTTATTTTGGTTATACGCATGAAATTTCCGTTAGTTTGCTTCCACAATCTTTCCGTTTTCGGGTCCGCTACGCGCGGCGGGTCTCGATGGACCTGCCATTCCTATTCATTCCGGCTTCCGCTTCCGGTGTCCCGGCGCCCCCGCCTCCGCAACCGGGCTCGGGTGGCGTGCGGTGACATTTAAACCTTGATTCCTACCCTTCTCCATACCAAGAACAACATACTTAAAGATGGAAGCAAGAAGATCATCACAACTCATAGCAAGGAGTAACTTCAAATCGGTTTCTAAACCTCATTTCCAATCAAATTTCATGCTTCCAACTTGCTAAATCATGAAGAGGAGAAGCTTACCAACAAGTTGAACCCAACACCTTGATGATTCCTTGCCAAATGAAGAACACAAGGGAGCTTGGTGAGGAAGAACAATGGCGGATTGGAGAAGGAAGAAGAAGAAAATGGTGAACAAATGCCATTTTCACATAAAAGGCTCCTTTTATACTTCTCTCTTTAATGAGTCATGGGGACACTTGTCCCTTCCCCATGACTCAACACCTTAGTCATCACCATGAGTCACCACTAGCCACAAAAAATCTGAAATGGCTAAGTGTTGGCGCACAAATCCCGCGCCAACTCCAACCGAGTAATTCCCGACGTACGCGCATGCTAACCCGAACCAAAATCCCGTCATGCCAAAAATCCTCGGTTCTCACCATAAAATCAGTCTCGAACCATAACATACCTCATACCAAATCTATCACAAAATTTTCATCCTTTCGTATTTGGGGTCACACGGGTGTAGATTTAGAGATTCATAGCATGATGTGTTTTCCATAATCATGCCTCTCCACTTTCACAAGGAAGAAAGAGGAGAAGGAGGAGGAAGGAGTATAGATAGGAAACATACCTTGCACCCTAGAGAAAACAGCGTAAGGATCTTTGTCTTTGCTCCAAGCGTTTGCTCCAACTCTTCCCGATGTGATTCCGGGAGGGTATCCTGGAACACGAGGAGCAGATCTAGCCAACAAAGGAGTAACACGGGGTAGGTATGATTGATGAGGCGGAAATGTCAACAGGTTGACAGATCCGAAATGCACAAAGCAAAACGGTGCGGAAGCTTATGAAATGAACGGATATGGCCACCAACTCCTCCTGGATCCTTGCCCAGGCAAAGATGGTGTTATGCCTTTGGCGACTCCTCCTTGATACCAAAAACGGTCCAAAACAAAAAAAGTCTTCGTTGCCAAAATTGTGGGGGAATGTAGATGGGGCCAACACCTCCTTCTTCCAATGAGAAGGCAATATTGGTCTTAGTAGACTTGTAAAGAAAACTTAACAAGAATTGAGTGGAAAAAGGTAGATAGGTTGAAAAGAGAATCACTCTCAATTTCAAGGAAAAAGATGAAATATATTTGATGATTGAATTGTCCCTTGCAAACTAACATAGACCTCCTTTTATAGGACAAGGAAGTTTGAATTCTAAACCTATTGACAAGTCCCTTCATCTCCATTCTTAATGATGGAAATTAAAGGAGATGTAAATATGGGAATTTAAAATAATTATTTCTAAAAATTATTCTAGGCTAGCTAATGGGTAGACCTAGCCAAAACAACTCTGAAAACTGAAATAAAATGATAAAAATTCGAGTTGGAAGATGAGGGATGAGTTTTGGCCAATAAATGTGGAGTAAATGATCCTCATTTAAGTGTTCTTGATGGAGGGCTTCAAGGCTTGTAACTCCTTCCTCACCAATGGTTCTGGATGATTTTGGATGACTCTTGAGTCCTCAAAGCTGCTGAAGTTCGTCCTTGAAGAGAAGTGAACGGTTGGAAGCTTTGGGAAAGCATTGAATGCGCCTCTTGTCTCAACAGTTGAGATATTCGTGAACCATGCACTTGGGCCAAATTGTCATTTGGTTGAGCCCAAACCGAAATGTTGAAAATTGTTTGCACCATTTGGGAATTGGGTTGGCCCAAATTGAGGAGTGCTTGCACTTTTCCTTCATCTTTATGGATATCTTCACTTTGCTCCTCACACTTTGCAAAACTGTGCATCAACAGGATGATAGCTTCCTTAGACTTCTTGGTACGGCTCCTTGACATAGGTCCACCAAGGCCAAAGAGCGGATCTTGATCTTTGGGCTTGGGTTGGGCATATTCCACGTCACTCCCCCCTTCTTCAAAAGATTCCGAACTAGGAATCTCATCTTAAATATTACCTTCAAAAGGGTAAAGATCCATAACGTTAAACGTTGCATGTACTCCATATTTACCACTAGGAAGATCTAGAGTATAGGCATTATCTCCCCTTTTGTAACCACTTGGAAGGGACCATCTCCTCTTGGGCGAGTTTGTTCTTCCTTTCTTGAGGGACTCTCTCCCTTCTCAAGTGTAACCATACCCAATCACCAACATCAAAGGTGACATGTTTTCGACCTTTATTTGCCCTACTTGCATATGCTTCATTCTGTTTGGAGATTCTTTCTTTCACCTTCTCATGTAACTCCTTCATTTGCTTTGCTTTTATTTCTCCATCTTTATGAGCTGCATCATTAAGAGGTAAAGGCAATAAGTCCATCGGGGTCAACGGGTTGAATCCGTAAACAATTTCAAAGGGCTATGAGTTGCTGAAGTATGAAAAGCCCTATTGTAAGCAAATTCAACATGTGGAATAAACTCTTCCCACTGCTTCAAATTCTTCTTAAGGAGTTTTCTAAGCAATTGTATCATTGTTCTATTAACTACCTCGGTCTGCCCATCGGTTTGTGGGTGACTAGATGTTGAAAACAATAGCTTAGTACCAAGTTTAGCCCATAATGTCTTCCAAAAGTGACTTAGGAATTTAGTGTCCCTATAACTTACAATTGTCCTAGGAAATCCATGATATTTAACAACCTCCTTAAAGAATAAATTTGCAACATTTGTAGCATCATCCGTTTTATGGCAAGGAATAAAGTGAGCCATTTTAGAGAAACGGTCAACAACTACAAAAATTGCATCATGCCCATTTTGAGTCCTAGGAAGACCAGTAACAAAATCCATTGATATGTCAACCCAAGGTAAAGAAGGAGTAGGGAGTGAAGTATACAACCCGTGAGGCTCAAGTTTAGATTTAGCCTTTTTGCATGTGACACATTGAGCACAAAATTTGTCCACGTCCTTCTTCATGTTCGGCCAAAAGAAATGCTCTTTGAGAGCTTCCAAGGTCTTAAGCTGACCAAAATGTCCCATAAGTAATCCACCATGGGCTTCCCTTACAAGTAGCTCTCGTATGGAACCACTAGGAACACAAAGCTTGTTAGCTTTAAAGAGATATCCATCAAATATGTAATAAGTGTCAACAGTTGAGACAAACATGCTTTGTAAACAGATCCGAAGTCAATATCTTCACCATACAAGTTCTTCATCTGTTCAAATCCTAAAACCTTCTTGTTCAACATCTTTGAATAAAGCATACCTTCTAGACAATGCATTTGCCACTACATTTTCTTTACCTTTCTTAAACTTAATTAAGTAAGGAAAAGATTCAACAAATTCCATCCATTTTGCATGTCTTTTTGAAAGTTTACCTTGACCTTGCAAATACTTTAATGAATAATGGTCAGTATGAATGAAAAATTCCTTAGGCAAGAGATAATGAGACCATACCTCAAGACTTCTCACAAGAGAATATAATTCTTTGTCATATGTTGAATAATTCAAAGGACCGCCACTCAATTTTTCACTAAAGTATGCAATAGGTTTACCTTCTTGAGTGAGAACTGCACCAATACCTATGCCACTCGCATCACACTCAACTTCAAAGATCTTACCAAATCAGGTAGTGAAAGGACCGGAGCTTGTGTCAACTTTTCTTTCAACAGGTTGAACGCTTTCTCTTGCTTGTCACCCCAAACAAATGGTATTCCTTTCTTGACAAGCTCGTTAAGTGGGGCGGCTATGGTGGAAAAATCCTTCACAAAACGTCTGTAAAAGCTAGCAAGACCGTGAAAAGATTTCACTTGGTCACATTAGTAGGGGTTGGCCAATCTTTGATGGCTTG
Source organism: Stellera chamaejasme (assembly GCA_024586325.1). Taxonomy (NCBI): domain Eukaryota; kingdom Viridiplantae; phylum Streptophyta; class Magnoliopsida; order Malvales; family Thymelaeaceae; genus Stellera; species Stellera chamaejasme. The sequence goes on from CM044979.1 coordinate 19,240,340, forward strand.
CACCTTGGATTCGTCAACACTTAGTCCTTTCTCACTAACAACATATCCAAGAAACACAATCTGATTAGTAGCAAAAGTACACTTCTTAAGATTAGCATAAAGCTTTTCTCCTCGAAGCGTTTCAAACAATAACCGCAGATGTTCAACGTGTTGAGATAAAGTATGACTATAGATCAAAATGTCATCAAAATAAACCACAACGAATTTTCCAATGAATTTCCTTAAACATGGTTCATGAGTCTCATAAAAGTAGAAGGGGCATTGGTTAGTCCAAATGGCGTGACAAGCCACTCATATAAACCAATGTTGGTCTTAAAGGCGGTTTTCCACTCATCACCCTTTTTCATGCAAATTTGGTGATAACCACTCTTAAGATCAACCTTAGAAAATACCTTTGCACCTGAAAGTTCATCAAGCATGTCATCAAGGCGTGGAATGGGATGTCGGTACTTGATGGTGATCTTATTGATGGGCGGCAATCCATGCACATCCGCCATGAACCATCACTTTTAGGTACCGAAGCACGGAGTACGGCACAAGGGGACAAGCTTTCTCGGATGTACCCTTTTGCAAGAAGCTCTTGGACTTGCCTCTGTATCTCTTTGGCTTCCTCGGGGTTGGTTCGATAATGAGGCCGATTTGGTAATGGTTCTCCCGGGATAAGATCGATTTGATACTCAATACCTCGGTATGGAGGTAAACCAATCGGATCTTCGAAAAGATCTTGATATTCCTGCAACAACAAAGAAAGAAAAGAAGGAATTTCTTCCTCTTGATCCATTGTTAGAAGACAAGTGTTAGGTAAAAAGAGAAAACAACATTTTTGACTCAAAAGAGCTTTCTTGATGTGTTTTTCTTTGGCTATGGAAAGGAAACACTCTTGTCTTCTCTCATTCTCTCTTTACCACTCTTTTCGCTATTTATTCCTTCACCATCCCAAAAGACCTTTGACTCTTGCAAATCCACTTGGGATTTCTTTTTATTTTCAACTTTACCCTTAAGTTTACCATCCTTACCCTCGGACTCACTTTGGAGTTGGATCTGATCGGCATGGGCTTGTTGGGGTGTTAAAGGCACCAAGGTAATCTTTCGGTCAACGTGTTGAATGGTGTATCGGTTGGTCACACCATCATGCACAGCTTGCTTATCATATCGCCGGGGCCTCCCAAGTAGAATATGGGCAGCAATCGTCTTAGGTAGAACATCACAAAGTACCTTGTCTTCATAATTGCCAATTTTGAGGGGTACTTCAACTTGACAATTCACCTTGGCATGAGCGAAGTCATCCATCCATTGAAGAAGGTAGGGTTGAGGATGCTTGTGAGTAGCAAGTCCTAACTTATTCACCATATGAGAACTAGCAACATTAGTGCAAGAACCGGAATCAATAATGAGTGAACATACTTTACCATTCACAAGTGCTCTTGAATGGAAGAGATTCTCCCTTTGACATGATTGAGGGTTGGTTGCACCTGTAGTACTCGTCTTGCTACTAGGAGAGGACCTTCAACCGGAAGACCGTACTCTTCCTCAACGGAGTTGAGCATACTCGTCCTCAACAGGTTGAGCAGATTCGATCTCATCATTTTCTTCATGCTCATGTACCATTCTCCATCTCTCATGAGTATAACTTTCGGATTTGGACATTGATGAGCATAATGACCCATACCTTTGCATTTATAGCATTGAACTTCATGAAGGGGTTTGGAAGGGGACGGTTTTGGGAGCGATTTTGGGAAGTGGAAGGGGTAGAAGTGGGAGATTTGGAAGGGGTACCTTTTTGTGGAGATGGGGCGTCCTTTGTGGAGCTTTCGGCCATTGATTTGATCTTGGAGCCATGGTGGAAGTGCTCCCTTTCTTGAGTTGTCTTTCAATTCGGATGGCTTTATGTAACAACTCTTGAAAATTGTTGTACTCACATAATTCCAAGGTCTTCACAATGTTAGGTCTAAGTCCTTGAATGAACCTAGACATTTTTGCTTCACCTCTTTCAATAACATCGGCTCTCAAAAGGGCGGATTCCAACTCTTTGTGGTAGTCCTCAACACTTTTAGTGCCTTGGACAAGTGTTTGAAGGCGTTGGAAACATTCTCGAGTGTAGTAAGATGGCACAAATCTCTCTTGCATTTGGATCTTCAACTCTTCCCAAGTTTGAGGACCTAATCCAAGCCGATTTTCTTGATTCCACCATGTGAGGGCATAACCATGAAACTCAACAACGGCCAATTTAACTTTGAGGTCAGTGGGATAATCAAAGCAATTAAATACCAATTCACTCTTCTTTACCCAATCAAGGTATTCATCCGGGTTGCTTTTTCCGTAGAAAGGTGGAATTTGCAATTTGAAGTTCCGGTAAACCTGTTGAGCCATATCTCTTTGCCTTTGATTGTGGTGAGGTGGAACATCATCTTCTTGATCAATATTTGATTGGCGATCATCTTCCCCATTTCGAGGTTCCTGCTCTTCCTCCTCTCTTCGACCAGCCTCAAGACGGGCTAGCCTTGCATTTAGTGGAGCCATTTGTTCCTGCAACATTCTTTGAAACTGTTCTAGCAATGCTTCATTAGCCATTTTTTTTCTCTCTCAAAAAAACTCACAGATTCTCTTTATAAACCTAGCAACTTTTTCTGGCTCAAAAAATTCTTGAAAAAGTGATTCAAAACAAGGCACAAAAGACACAATAAAATAAAACCTCAAACAAACCTCAACAGGTTGAGGAAGTGTTGTTACTTTTGCAAAAGCGGTTCTTTTGTGGGTTTTGGAAAAGATATTCCGCAACTTTTGAAAGAACAGGTTTGAAAAGGCTCGAGGTTGTTCTTGTTCTTGCCCTTTGTTTGAAATTGTTCCAAGAATTCTTCAAATGGCCTTTTACGCAATTTGTAAACAAAGTTGAATCGATGTGCTTTTTTTTCTTTTTTTTAAATGCAAACAAGATGCAAAATTCTTTTCAATTTTTTTCAATGCAGATTGCACAACACCGGAACAAGAAATTAAAAATGGCAAGAACAACCGACAAAAATACAATGATAACAAAAATGATATATGTTTGGAATAAAGAGAAAAGGGGTAGAAAAACTTCTCCTTGTTGAGCAATTGGCTCGATACCAATTGTTATGATTCGGGAGGGTATCCAGGAACACGAGGAGCAGATCTAGCCAACAAAGGAGCAACACAGGGTAGGTATGATTGATGAGGCGAAATGTCAACAGGTTGACCAATCCGGAATGCACTAAACCAAAACGATGCGGAAGCTTGTGAAATAAACTGATATGGCCGCCAACTCCTCCTGGATCCTTGCCCAGGAAAAGATGGTGTTATGCCTTTGGCGACTCCTCCTTCTTGATACCAAAAACGGTCCAAGACAAAGAAAGCCTTCGTTGCCAAAATTGTGGGGGAATGTAGATGGGGCCAACACCTCCTTCTTCCAATGAGAAGGCAATATTGGTCTTAGTAGACTTGTAAAGAAAACTTAACAAGAATTGAGTGGAAAAGGTAGATAGGTTGAAAAGAGAATCACTCTCAATTTCAAGGAAAAAGATGAAATATATTTGATGATTGAATTGTGTCTTGCAAACTAACCTAGACCTCCTATTATAGGACAAGGAAGTTTGAATTCTAAACCTATTGACAAGTCCCTTCATCTCCATTCTTAATGATGGAAATTAAAGGAGATGTAAATATGGGAATTTAAAATAATTATTTCTAAAAATTATTCTAGGCTAGCTAATGGGTAGACCTAGCCAAAACAACTCTGAAAACTGAAATAAAATGATAAAAATTCGAGTTGGAAGATGAGGGATGAGTTTTGGCCAATAAATGTGGAGTAAATGATCCTCATTTAAGTGTTTTTGATGGAGGGCTTCAAGGCTTGTAACTCCTTCCTCACCAATGGTTCTGGATGATTTTGGATGACTCTTGAGTCCTCAAGGCTGCTGAAGTTCGTCCTTGAAGAGAAGTGAACGGTTGGAAGCTTTGGGAAAGCATTGAATGCGCCATTGCTTGTCTCAACAAAGTTGAGATATTCGTGAACCATGCACTTGGGCCAAATTGTCATTTGGTTAAGCCCAAACCGAAATGTTGAAAATTATTTGCACCATTTGGGAATTGGGTTGGCCCAAATTGAGGAGTGCTTGCACTTTTCCTTCATCTTTATGGATATCTTCACTTTGCTCCTCACACTTTGCAAAACTGTGCATCAACAGGTTGAGAGCGTCCTTAGCCTTCTTAGTCCGGCTCCTTGTCATAGGTCCACCAAGGCCAACGAGCGGATCTTGATGTTTGGGCTTGGGTTGGGCCTGTTCCACGTCACTTCGGTTGAATCTTCAAGCCTTCGAATTCCTTGATGAGGGCAGATTGCATGTGATGCAATGAGGTTGTTTTGAGTTAGAGAGACACAAGAAACGTTCCACCCGAAATGCTCTAGGAAGCCTTGATATTTCAGCCAAGAACAAAGAGAAGAGAAGTTTGATTCTTAAGTGTTATCTTGTGTTGTGGCCAAATCATCTATTTATAGATTATGTAGGAGTTACTAGGAAGAGTCACAACTCCTTATGTCCGAAAGTACACATACTTTCGGCGGTAATCGAGCAAGCACACATGACGGGATTATATGATCGGGATAGCAAGTACACACGTCGAGGCTTTGCTCGGGTTAAGTTGGAGAGGGACGATACTTCATCACTTAGGCAAATTTTGGATTTGGTGTAGTGAGTCACCATGGTGAGTAAGGTGTGTGTGCTTGGCAAGTGAGTAAGGTGTGTGTGTGTGCTTGGCAAGTGACTAAGGTGTGTGTGTCATAAAGTAAGGAGTATATAAGGTGAGTAAATAGGAAGAGAAGCATTTTGGCTTCATTTTCTTCTCTCAACCACCGGCCTCTCTTCTCCCTTACCTCTCTTCTCCCTTAGCTCTCATGTGTTCTTCATCTTGCAAGGGTAAGGAAGGATTGATCTTGGTGCTAAGCTCGAGTTAAGCTTGGTTTGGTCATAAGTTTGGTGTGTTGAAGCATGATTTGTGGTTGATATATATGTTGAATCCGAAATCATGACAAGCCTTAGCTAGATGGTTTGTTCATCTTCTTGCTTCAAGCTTTGGGTTCTTGGCATGATTTGGTGTAGGAATCAAGGTTTGGATTATGGAAGAACACCTTGGGTTAAGAAACCCTAATTTGGCCGAATTATTGGCTAAATCTTAAGTATGTTGAATTGATGTCATCTTGGTTCATGCTTTGGATATGTTGTTCCTAGCATGATTAGGAGTTGATATTAGGGTTCAATTTGAAGGTAAGCATGTTGGATGAAAAGTGCCCAAATGGCCGAATTGTTCATGTGAAGATTTGTATGATTTTGGGTGATTATGGTGATGTATGTTAGTAAGCATGCTTAGAATATTTTGTTGTTGAATTGAGCATGAGAATGGAACCCTAATTGGATTGAAATGGATTTTGGTGTAAGAAGCATGTTAAGGCCGAAATTGAGGAAGAGAAAGTTTATGGTTGTGGTGTCTTTTGGGGATGTATTGATAATGGAATGGTATCGGGAATTGAAGTAGGTAACAAATGATGTTCGAAACATCGTTTTCTGGAATTGTGAACGTAACCGACCTACTTGCTTGCGTAGATTTGGGAAAGTATGATTTGAATGCTTAGTTGTGCATGTGTAAGTATAAATAACTATATTCTAGCTCCGTTTGAGAATCCAAGCTTTCAGAGAATTTTGCGGGAAAGTGTGGGAATGTGCGGGATTAGTTCCGAGTGCAGATTGGTGATTTCTGACTTGCGTGTCGTTGTTCAGCTTGAATCAGCAGTTGTGGAGTAGTGCGGGACTTCGGAAGTCACGCTACCGTGCTTCGGGCCAAGCGTCGAGATTTTCCCGGGATTCTTCCGTAAAGTCAGTAAAGTTCGGTAAGGGTTTCAGTATTGCTCTCGATTCTGCATTTCGGATTATTTTATGAAATGCGTGTCTGGGTGTACCGAGGCTATGTTTGGATTGAGGTTGCCCGAGGATACCCAAACTTGGTCAGTCGGGATAGGCATTGGTGTGCAGTGCGAGGACTCGAAGATCTTTGCTGTTCGATTGAACTCCTACGGGGGTGGAGTTCTGATTCAACTCCTACGGGGGTGGTGTTCTGATTCAACTCCTACGGGGGTGGTGTTCTGATTCAACTCCTACGGGGGTGGTGTTCTGATTCAACTCCTATGGGGGTGGTGTTCTAATTCAACTCCTCCGGGGGTGGTGTTCTGATGGGGTTAGCTACCCAGAGCTGGTACCAGACTCATGTGTCTGCAGTGGTTCATTACGTGGCTGGGCTAGAATGAACTATCATTTCAGAGCGTGTTTGTTTGTTATACTAACAATTCTGCTTATGTGCATTGCATATGTTTGATTTGCATTGGTTGAGCATATGTTGGTTATCTGCTGCGTGTTGGTATGTTCTTTGTCTTTGCCTTTGTTTTGCAGGTTGTTTTACGTAAAAGGAAACCGTGCCTATCGCCAAGCCCTTACTAAGTTCTCAAAAGAGGACTTACCCCCTTACTGTTTACCGTTTCAGGAGTACCTGACCAACAACCTGTAGAGTGAATTTGGGGTGTGTTGTCTGATTCTGTTTTAGGTACCCATACATCTGTGTCTGATTTTCTGTCTGTAAGGGGCAGTCTCTTTGAGTAACTATAGTCTAGGATCTGATATCTGAAATCTGAATCTGTATCTGAAATCTGAATCTGTATCTGAAATCTGAATCTGTATCTGAAATCTGAATCTGTATCTGAAATCTGAATCTGTATCTGAATCTGGGATCTGTATCTAAAATCTAAATCTGTATCGAAATCTGAATCAGTCGAATCATCTGAAATATCTGAAACTGGATCTCGTATATGAGTCTGAATCTACAGTTTGTTTTCTTGACTTCTGTATTTATGCTAAGGATAGCATATGTGTTTTCTCACGATTAAATTATCTTTCTCTTGTTGGTGTATTAGCGGCGGCAGTACTTGCGGGGATCTTCGATCTCAGAGTTTCTCTTAGATCCCGCACGTAGGTATTCTGAGGTCTTTCTCGGTCGGCTTTGTAGGTGTATATGCATGCATGTCATCTGTCTGATCATGCTATGTATCCTAGATACATTCTGTTTCTGTATATATGTTCTGGATACTCGGTAGGACCGGGGACTCGCCCATGACAGTGGAAGGCGGGACCTGGGGTGTGATCATATTCTGATGTGTTAGACACATTTTGTATCTGTGTGTTTCTGAGGAGCTTATGTATGATGTTATCCACGAACTTTATGTTTGGTGATGGTGGAGTGCTCGCCTATTTCAGTGAGGCGGGGCTCACCGTGGATAGTTAGGATTATCTTGTATGCTTGCCTTGTCACAGCCACCCCGCCCGGTTGCGGAGGCGGGGCCGACCGCGACGTTCGGAACCGGAACCTACGGCGGATAGCGCGGTGGCGGAGCATTTTACCCACTAAACAGAATAATCGATACTAACATGCAACCTAGCAAAATCCATACATGGCAAGCATACAAGTGGCTTAGTAATTACCAAACACGCAGTTCATGGAATATCGTTCATTACACAGGACAAGCAGAACACAGAATCCCATTTCATAAACAAATCCAATATAGGCAAGTCGGGGCTCCGCCCTCGACTCAGAAGACAACAAAGTCAGATATACATATATACCAGAATTTCCATCATATACAATCTCATGATCCGATAAACATGCATGCAACTACAGCTACAGAGCCATCAAACTAAAACCTAGATATACCTAAGTGCGGAATCGGAAACCTTCTCGCACAGAGATTTTCCGCACGTGGTACTGCCGCCGCCGCTGAAACCTGAATAACAGAAAGCACCGCGGATCTCTAGTCCGTCGGCTGCTTTTCAGGTAGACCTGAAAGGTGGTAAACAGAAAGGGGTGAGTCCTCGGGAGGACCCAATATGGGCTGAGGTAAGATACAGTTTGTACAAGTGCCGCTGAACCAACCTGCAAAACAGAACAAACACAAGCACAAATATACATACATATAAATGTATGCAAAGTCGAGGTGAGCCGGAACCCATCACATGCGGTCCAACCGCTGACCAAATACGACAGCCCTCTCTAAGAGGTCAGAATATACAGAACAGAACAGAAACACGGTACCGGCTGGGGTCGCGATCCCCAAACTGTCGTAGGGTCACGTATATACCCGCACTCCCGGTGCGTGTATACATAAAGTGTCGGCACCTCCAAGTGCGGATATCAGCACTCCTGTGCGGATACAAATAGAATGTCGGCACCCTCAGTGCAGACACTGCAGAACAGAACCAAGGAGCACCCGTGGCCTCTAAGACCATCCAGGTCTCGTCACAGAACATAATCATATAATAATAATGCATATGCAAAACAGAATATAATATACCAAAACATATAAACAGAAATATCAGCGCCTAGCCCGGATATACGTAACAACATATAAATCCGTGGCCTTCAAGACCACCCGGCCTTGAAACAGAACAAGTACAAACATGTACCCTACCATATGACAGGTCCCGGGATCATCGGACCACCGTCCTCAACCCGAATCCCGCCTCAACTAGACCCGATATACATAAAGTCCCATTCCAGAATGTATAACGAGAGAAGTTGAACCCTTACCTCAGCAACACCGCTCCGTAGCACAACTCCCGGGAAATCCCGGCTCCCGACCCGAAAAGTCGCAACTTGCCTTTTACGGTCCCACGCTACTCCACCCACGCAGAAACAAGCTGAACAACCACAATTGAGTCAGAACACACCAAAATAAACCCCTGGAAACCAATCCCGCACAATCCCGCACTTTCCCGCAAAAATCCACAGAAAGCTCGGTTTCACGAACCGAGCCAGAACATTGTTATTCATACACCCACAAACACATTCCAACCTTTAAACCCACATTCCAGACACTTTCACCCTTAATCCCGCATAAAAGTGAACTTTGCTACCAATGCCCGAAACCGACGTTTCAAACACCAATATAAACCTACTTCCATCTACAAAACCAAATTACCAACCAACACAACCAAAACACAACCCTTACATGGAAAAAGATTCATTCAAGGTTTCGGTTCTTCACCCATTTTCCACCAAGCTTCCAAACCAAACCATTCAAGGTTCCATTTGCACCCTTTAATCACCAATTACATAACTTAAGCAAGAAAGCTAACCAATTGCACCTAAATCAACCAAATTCAACCATGAACCCTAATCCACTATTCACTCAAATTGGGGCTTTCCTACTCAACCAATTTTCCACCAAATTGAAACCATAGAATGCCTTAGAATCATGCTAGGAACAACATACTAAGAGCATGATTCAAGAACACAAACATACACCATTTTTAGAATCAACCCTAATTTTCGCCAAAATATGTTTCTTCCTTCCATGATGTTTTTCCAAAATCTAACCATAGATTCTTACTCCTCTCCCACCCAAGAACAACATACTAAAAGATGGGAGGGAGAAGATCAACCAATCTCATGGCAAGGAGTAAACCCTAGCTTGAAATTTCTTCTCTTTATCCACCCAAATCATGCTTTCAACATGGAAAGGAGATGAAAGGGAGAAGCTTACCAATTTTGGAGCTTAAATCCTTGTAGTTTCAGTTACACCCACCCCGACGTTTTGTAATTTTCCGCGAATGTCGGCGAAATTGTGAATTCAGAAATTAGCGGACTAATGTTGGAATATGATAAATTATTGGAATTCAATGTTTGGAAGTGAATTTGGTGATATTTATAGGTGTTTTACGTGTTGGACGGCAATTTTGAGTTCTAGGAATTAGGTTGTAATTAAGAATAAATTACCAACACATGAAACTTTAGTAAAATAACTAAAGTTATTTGTATTTCTCGATTCTCGCGATTAAATCAAGGTCTTCCGGATCGCGTCTGGGGCCAGTAGATATCCGATTTTGCCGAGGTAAGGGGTTTAACTTTCTTAATGCGCATTAAATGTGTATTAGGTTAGTTAAGGGCTAGTACTCGGGTCGAGGGTGGGGCCCAGTGACTCCCGGGGCTAGTTACTGGTACGTAGCGGTTTTCAGGGTTTTCTGTTTCTGGACTTCTGCTATATCGGATCTGCATATCGGGGGTCGACAACGGACCCATTATTTGTTCTGCACGCTTCGCCGCTTCGGATGTTTAGGGGTCGACGACCCTTTCGCCGGTACCAAGTGGTTCTAATCCCGATAATCGGCGTGAGCTTAACAAGCCGCCGTAGAGATGCCGCTGGTCGAGGACCACTTGTATGGGCTTACCTCTAACCCGATCCGACGGGACTACGAGCATCATGTTTCGCATATCATAGCATTTATTAGGGTTGCTATTTCGCTAGATCATTGCACGCTAACCCTTTGTGCGAGGCAAAAACGTTTTCAAAGTTTTGGTTTGACCATTTCGTACCTACCCCATTACGGGTTCTTTCGAGAACTCACCCCCATGTTTACAATATTTTCGGGGATCCGGCAAACGACATGCGGACTAGATTTCCGCGGTGCTCGTTATGCACTTCGTTATTTTGAGGTATATTTGTGTTTGGGGAATTTCTCGTTAAAATCCCTTCGTGTTATTATCTTTTGTTAAGTCCGACGTTCTTCTCTGTGTGTGTTTAGCAGCAGCAGCATCTAGTTGCGAGGTATAATTCCGCACCGTGGCTCGGCTCTATAGAAGTAGTGCATGTAGCTACATTAGTACTTACATACTATCGGTCAGTATATTTTGTGGGAGTTTCCGACCCTACGCAGAGGCGGAACTTCCTCGGCCTCGTATCTTTATTTTCTGCTTCATTATTATCTTTACGCGCGATATTATGTAAAAACCACTAACGTGTCTCGGGTGCAGGTTTAGGACTAGGAAGACGTCTTAAAATCTACAAATACGTAATAACCTTAAACCTGAAAGAAAAATGGTTTAAGGGAAGGGTTTCGGGTCCACACCCTTTTAAGAGAAAATCCGCGATCACCCGCCGCCAATACCTCCAACCTCCGCAACTACGACGCTTCCGCCAGTTCCGGGGCGGTGGGGTGACAGTTTCCAGCCAAGAAAATGAAGAACAAAGAGCTTGGAAGAGGTTGAAGATGGTGGCGGCACTTAGGAGAAAGAAGAAGAAGAAATGAAACACTTATCCTTTTCTTTTTCCATAAAAGCCTTCTTTTATACCTCTTTTCTTTCCATCTCTCACCATAAAAGGACAAGTGTCCTTATCTCTTTCATTCCAGCCGACTTACTCTTCCCCTTTACCAAATAATTGCTGATTTTTGGGTTAAATAACAACTTAGTCCTCCAACTCTCCAAATCTTTGCAATTTAACCCCAAACGCAAGTAACAAACTTCAAATGAAACCAAAACTGACCACAACCCTCAGAATATCATAAAATACCCAAATCCTGTTTCCAAAGTCCATTTGGAAAATCAGAGTGTCCTACCGGGCCCGCTGAACCCGCGCAAATCCTAACGTGCGCGTGTGTCGACCCGAACCAGAATCCCGTCATGCCAAAATTCCACAAATATTACCATAAAATCCGTCTTAAATTATAACATACCTCACACCGAAGCTGTCTGGAAAAATCCATCCCGAGCCCCGGGATTCCCGTCCAGAGCCCCGGAGTCGCCGGGACCGCACATCTCCGCTCGAAACTATACTCCGTAAAAAGATGCAGGACGTTCCCACGATTCCAAATATGCAAACGGTTTCCCATTCCGAGGTCCCGGGAGCGCTACCGAGCCCGCTGTACGTCCCGAGACAAGTCCCGGCCCCGGAAAAATATTTTCGGCGAAAATGTCCGGGGGACCCACACGACCTCAAAACCCGAAGGATTCCCAGAAATAAAGCTCAGATAAGTCTCGGACCCATTTAACCACCCAAAACGTGACCCGCAGCCAAAACCGAGCCCGGGTCACCCGGTCACAACCCGCTCGGGGTGACCGTATGTGATTGTGCCAAGTGCGTGCAAGTAAGATACAAGTACATGAGGTGGATAAAGGCATGATATGCATATGTGAGCATGATTTCAGACTTGTGGACCCTCTATCATAGGGCTCCCTAAGGTGTTCATCCTTGCTAAGATTAGGTGATACCTCTCAGTGCCTCCTCAACGACGCTATTCCCTAAGAGAGAACAACTTCCTCCTACTCCTACTCATGATACTACATCAAAACAGTGAGGGTGTTGCAAGTTCTATGCAACGTCTAGAGGTGAGTTTCTAACATTGGGTTGCTGCCATCTCGAACTATCAGCGTTTCCATCTCTCACAAAGTGGTTGGAGCCTTCTCTCCAATCACACTCCGGAGTCATAATAAGGTACAAAACCTTAACCACTGACTTACTACTACGACCAATCTCTAACTTGTAGTATGCAAATCAGCTGACTCCTCGGGTCAATGTCCAATCGAATGCTCTCTCAAGCATTCAATCGAACACCTAGAGGGAAGTAGTTTGTGATCAACAAACTACTAACCTAGACATGCCAAGATTCTAAGGAATCAACATCGTAGATCATCATTATGCATAGATACAAGCAAACAACCCTAGGAAAACTAGTTTCTAAGACAGATCAAGATTCACACCTAAACATGTCGGAATATAAGAAGGCAGCAAGTAAAGGCAACTATTAACCAAGTAAAAAGAGTAGAGAGAAGAAGAAATCTCCCTAGATTGAAGATCCACACAAGCCTCATTCAATCCCTCATGCCCCATGAATCAAGAAAACAATAGCCCAAATGTTGCCGTATTGCTCCCAAATTTGTAGGCCTACAATGAGTCTCCCCAAAAGTTGTCAAAACCTAGGTCTTAGTGTCTATTTATACTACTCAGATGTCCCCAAAGTTCCCTAACAGGTTGGGCTACTTGGACTACTTAATTAAGGCTAAAAGGGTCCTAGAAAAGTGTTGTATGTGAACTGGAACGGATAAGATCGAGCTTTCCTCACCGCCGACGAAGTCTGCGCTCTGTTAAACACGCAAGTAGGCGCGTACAAAGTGCACATGGGCTTTTTCCTCGTGTGCCCTTGCTCCTTCAGCTCAAACGGCGCACACATCTGGACAGCGCCCATAGCATTCGCACATCCTTTCAAAATCTTCGATCTCCAAGTCTCGTGCACAGGAGTTTGAAATCCCTTGGTGCCACGTCATTAATGAACAGAGGACGTACATGTTGAGCAAGCATAGCACGCGCACCGAGCTCGCATAGCCTTTGTCTCCTCTTTTCTTCATCTTCTGCTCTCCATTTGATCCAAGACTTGTTGCGGGCTTCCTCCAAACTACTCCGACATCCTCTTAGTCTTGATCTTGATGCATTTAGCTTCAATTCCACCGCATATGTGCTCCTGCAAAGAATCTCAACCAATAATGAGAAAAGAGCTTATGAACCATCAAAGTGAGCTCAAATGATGAGTAATTGTACCTAAAACACCATGGAAATGTGCGTGTGTGTGTGTGTGTGTTTGCACACACAATAGCAATTTCGAACATTTCAGAATTGCAAGTGACATTCTCTCTCCTCTTATTCTGCTATGCCATTATGCCTTTTATCTATAGAATTGTTCGCTGCTAGCACAAAGGTCAGCCGAGAAGGTTGGTGGTCACAACAGACATGCTCGTGCGTGGATACCAATAGAGAGCATTGATTTCAGCGCATGTTTGTGACAAAAAGTATCATACTTGAGGTAATTAATTTTAAACATCTGTTTCTAGCCGTTCTACATGGATCCCGTGAGAGATTCCATTAATCCCATTGTGTTGTTTGAGACCTAGAATCCCTACAATTATCAAGTAACTTATCTACATAAAATAAATCATAATCGTGTTATAAACTATTATAAACAATTATCAAGTAACTTATCTACATAAAAATAATGAAAAATCATTGTTGTGAGATGTAGGTTGGAGCTAGGATTAAGGTGCAAAAAGCCACTAAACTAGATCGAAAAGTGCAAATTACCCACCTTCCTTTTCATCGGTGTGTTCACCACTATTACGTTAGTTCTAAGTGCATGTTGAAGACCTTCGATCATGGAAGGTGCAAGACAGATATTGAGGGAGGTAAAGGATTAAGTGTTCTGTTAAAATGACACCGCGTGGATAAACACTTGCCATATCAACAACAAGGCTCAAGAAGAAATTGGAGCTAAAACCGATTTCAAGTTCTTCTAGGGTTTTGGAAAATCGGTGGCGTGATGATTGGTTTGATTCAAATTGGTTGAGGAATTCTGCAATTGGCTATGGAACTAGCTAAGTTGTCGCAACAATGGGGTGAGCCAACTTGCAATTGGGAGGAATTTGGTTCTTCAAGTGGTGAAGTGAACTTGAGTTCGTGTGAGAGTTCAAGGAAGGAGCAAATCTTTGTGAAGCAATAAGAAGATTGAGGTTGGTGAATTCGACGTTATTTTTATGGAGGATGAGTTGGAGTTGAGGTTGAGAAGTTGAAGAGTATGTAACTGAAATGGAGGGTATGCTCTGTTGCATGAACAGGGGACCCTAAAATGAGCTTCTTCCTACGATCACCTTCTCTTCAGCGATAGCACAAACTCGAACGACCGGCTTCAACCTCAACTTTTATCGAAGAGAGATTCGCCGCGATGAGCTTAATTTTTGTTCGGTTATAGGAGTCAAAGAGATTGGCTTCGCTTTGGGAGGATGCTTGAGGGTTACTTCCCAATCAGCTTCCAACATCAGCTCCACCATCGCAAGAGTGGGTCCCACATCATAATTGGCGGGTGACTCGATTGTCTAAACCACCGAGTATTAACCACCGAGTATTAACTTTGCGGTAACGGATGAATAGTGAATGGTTATAAAATGCACAAGCAAAGGAAGGTGGGTAAATTGCACTTTTCGACCTACTTTAGTGGATTTTTTCGCACCTTAATCCATTGGAGCTATGCCAACACTCGATATCCACTATAACGAATACCGATGAGCCGTGCACCGATGATATCAAATGACGATGGTCAACACTTTATCCACTATAGTTACTATTGCATTTTACATTGATTTTGCTAATAAAGAAGTAACATCATTAAATTTCTTATCTGGATTTAGTTGATATTTAGATATGAGTTTTGATATTTTCGTTTCCGTTTGTTGGCATTCAGGATTCTATTTTTAGCTCTTTTCTACCGACGTAATTTGTAGTGAATCTGTGTTAATAAAGTATGTTATACGAAAGGTTCAAATAATTTTTCATATGAACTGCATTAATTTTTTTCCCTGTTCCGGGGAAGCTAATTGTACATTAAAGGAAATCAATTTGTTAAAGATTTGAGAAAGACTACTCTAAAGCCATTGTTGTTGAGTGAACATCCATGACAAGCTTAAAGTATAATAGAGACTTCTTTTTTATGAAACTTATATACTTCTTTTACTTTTTTATATTGTGTACAATCCTCGAAGAGTGTAAAATACATCCTATTGTACATTTAAAACTTGAACCACATATCACCACCATAACGCAGTCCGAGTAATGACTAATGAGCGATCAATGGCTATTTGAGAAAAATGCAATTGTAGGCCTAAAACGCGTTTCGTGTTTTCACAAATAAGGCCTCAAACTCTTATTTTTCTTGTTGAAGGCCTAAATGTTTGCTCTGTTAGTCACTATTAGGCCTAAAATAAGGAAAACTGATAGATGGCTAACGGAAGGTGACATGGCAACTAATGCTTTGTTAAATTTTTACACTTGGACACCACACTTTTAATTTAAAATGGTTAGTACTCACTTTTAAGTCCCGAATTGTTTTGTCCCTTCTCCCTAAGTAGGGCCGAGTAATGCACCGAACCCGTTCGAGCTTGGCTTGAGCTCGAGTACAAATAAGCCTATCGAGCCGAGCTTTCTCGAGCCGCTTTTTAGGCTCGTTTAATGAAGGAGTCAAACTAGAGCCTTAAAAGTTTGGCTCGAACAGGTCACGAGCCTTAACGAGGACTAAAATTACATAAATACCCTTCAGTTAATCTTCATTTCCCTTCTTATTTAATATACATTAATTCTTACCATACTGTATCTTTCATACTCTTCACTCCCAACTCACTTTCAGCTTCCCAATACATTTTGTATGCTTCTTTTTACGTGTCCCACTATCCAAACCTTAATTATTCTTCAATCTCTCTCCTCCTAGTAGCCAAATAACCAATTCTCATTCCCACCCTATTAATTATATTTTCCGGATCCCAACCCTCATTAACCATTTTCCAAATTCCCATCCAATTAATATTTTTCCAAATTTCGATTATCCAATAATATCTTTCCGAATCCGTTGAATCCATTCATCAAAGTAAATCAGTTTTCAAAAGATCACTTCCCATTAATTTATTTCTCCAATTCTAACACACCAATCACCACCCTAACCCAAAAACCTAACACTTTTGAGTTCCAACTTTAAACCATCATCAAACGCTTGATTCCACCATCGACCGGCAGTTCTTCTCCGGCCAATCACTCGCTCGATGCCCTTCTCCAGTGCCTCCCACTCTCACCACCTCCCTTTGTCAAGCCTCCCACCGCTGCTGCAGCCACGCATCTTCACCCACCCACCTCGCCATCGGACTCGCAGATCCAAACCTACTAATCCCACCACCGCCACCGCTTCTCCTAGCCGTCACACCTCCGGCTGCCGCCGATGATCCGGCAAGCAAGTCGAGCTCGAATGACCTTCAAGACGAGCCCGAACTTTGGTCGAGCCGAGCTTGAGCCAACCTCTGCCCGGTTTCACGAGATCGAGCCGAACTCGAGTAGAGCCTAAATAGTAACGAGCTTGAGCTCGAGCTTGCAAGGTTCGAGCTTTGTTCAGCTCATTCTCAGCCCTACCCCTAAGCCCCTTTTCTTGAAATCTCCTCCATCAACCACCAAACTTGGCACTACTCCACCTCTCTTATAGGCCAACAGCTCCATTGCCCGTGTGGCACTGTGGCGCAACGAACAATGCTGTTGGACATTGTATGTCATTGTTTGCATTAAGCAAACTCTGTTGTTCGTTAAGTTTGGGTTGAACAAGAACCAATTGAACTACACGAACTCTTGATTGATTCTATTGATTCTAGTCACAATTGTTATTGTAATTGATTTGGTTTTGTAACATAATGTTAGGATTACAAAAACCCTATGGTTTCTACAACCAATTTGGCTTAAAAGGATAAATTTTGCATCTGAACAAATAACGAGAAGTTAGGGTTGTGCAAAAATTCAAATTCAAAATTCGAACTATATGAGCCCAAACAAGTTACGTGTTAAAATAATTAGGTTGTCTATTGCCGTCCGCCGGGAAGACATGGAGAACGGTGAAGAATCATTGTGAAGGGATTTGACTGGCGAAAATGACAATCCCAATTGGAGGCATCGGCGAGAATGATGGCCACGATCGCCCTCAGTGTTACACCCACCCCCGACGTTCTGTAATTTTTCTGTGAATTTCGGCCGTAAGTTCAAATTCTGTAATTATCAGATCACAAACGGCTTGTGATTAATTATTGGAATTCAGTGTTTGGGAGTTAATTTGGAGTTATTTATAAGTGTTTTACATGTTGGATAACATTTACGGAGTTCTAGAACGTTTTGCCAAAATTCGGTTTCGGAAGGAAAAATGGTCACCGATGGGAGAAAAATTGGAAAAGTCACAAGTTGGGCTCTTTTCTCTTTTCGGTCGGCACATATGTGAGTGGAGAAGATATTTTTTTGGCTAATTTTACCTATTTCTATTTATGAAGATGAGATAAGTTTCTTTTAACTCATCCCTCTTACACACTCCTTTAAGCCCATACCCTTCTTTTCATACCCATCCCCTTCTATTCTCATCCATTTAATCAGACACCACTCCACATTTTCTGACCATTCACTCTCTTCTTTATCTCTCATTCATCACTCATCTCCATTATTGAGCAAAGGAAGAAGAACAACTCTCTCCCTTTGCTGCCAGAAATTTTCATCTCTCTTCCACAGCCTTTCTGCCCTAGTAGACATCCGAATCTGCTCTTGAGGTCTTCATAGAAAATCTTCATCAAGGTCTTGGCTACAACTTTACCGAAGGAAGAAAGAGCCAAATGTGAAAGGAAGGTCCCCAAAACCCTTGGTGCAATCCGACGGGTCCAGCAGCAGTTTTGGTGGCAAAAACCATTTCTTGAAGTTTTGAGCTTGGATCTTCAACAAAGCTTAGTCCCACCACTTCCTAGGCTTCCTAAGTCAGTAGTATTCAAGGTATGGTTGAGTTATTTTGGTTGAATCTTCATGTTCTTGAAATTAAAACATGAAGAAAACTCATCCATTTCCTTTGTTCTTCTTTGGCCGATTTCTTCAAGGATCTTTGGTGGTGGATTTGTCTCAACTCCTACTCATCCTAAGCTAAGCTACAAGTATTATCAAGGTGAGGATCTTCCTTGGTGATTTTTTATGGATTTGGTTCATGGATGTGTTTGATTTTCAAGTATGTTGTTGTTGGAAGTATGATGAACATACTTTGTTCTTGAGAAATCATGAAAAAACATGTTGGTATTTTTGGGTTTAGGCCGAAATGTTGGATGAATTTTTGGGTGGATTTTTGTTGAAGAAAGTTGGTAGAAAGCATGTTATAAGTATGTTTAACATGTTTTGAAGTTGTTGGAAAAAGTTGGAAATTATTTGGTGAAATCTTGATGGAAACCGAAATGTTAATGATGTTGTGATGATGATTTTGTGAAGTTAAAGTGTTGGAGAAAGTGTTTAAATGATGTTTGGGTTAAGAAAGTATGGTTTAAGTGGCTAAAGTGTAAGTTTATAAAGTTTAGGGTCAAAATGAAAGTTTGGCAGAAAATAAGGACTTGGCCTAAAGTTTGGTTGGAAAAGTTACTTGTGTGAAAAATTTGACAAAGTTGAGTATTTTGTAACTTTGAGAAAACTTAAGGGCTAATCTGAAAGTTCTTAAAAAGTTTAAGGACTAAAGGTGTAATTATGGAGAAGTTAAAGGAAAGATAGCCACTTTAAGTTATGGAATTAATTATGGACACTTTAAGTATAAAGTTGTCAATTTCTGCAACTTTGTGAAGTTTTGGGCAAGATTGCAAATTTCTGAAAAGTTGGAGGACTTAAGTGGTAATTTTGGATAAATTCCCAAAGTAAGAAACTTTAGTTAATTAACTAGAGTTATATTGTATTTCTGATTTTGGCAGATTAAATCTGCGTTTCTGTGGATACTGTTGTGGAGCGACTAGGGGCCACAGTAGATTATCCGTTTCTGCTAAGGTAGGGAGTTTAGCTTTCTTAATACGCAATGCAGTTTAACTCATGTGTATTAGGCAAGTTAAGGGCTAGTACTCGGGTCGAGGGTGAGGCCCAGTGACCCGGGGCTAGTCACATGGTACATAGCAGTTTGCAGGTTTTTATTATTATTCTGGACTTCATGCTTATTGGGGGTCGATGACGGACCCACTCTCTGTTATGATTTCTGCACTTATATTATATCGGATATGCTTATCGGGGGTCGACGACGGACCCATTTTCTGTTCTGTGTCGGCTTTATGCCGCTAACTATTCTGACAGTTAGGGGCAGATCACCCCTCACTGGTACCATGCGTTCTGATCCCGATAATCGGCGTGAGCTTAACAAGCCGTCGTAGGGTGCTGTCTGTGGTCGGGGACCATCTGTATGGGAAAGTACCACCAGTCTGACGGGACTTCTGAGCATCATGACATTTGCATACCATATTCTGTTTATACTTAGGATTGTATTATCTGCTAGTTCATGGCATACTAACCTTTTATGCAGGGAAAAATGTTTTTATAAGTTTTCCCGGTATCGTACCTGCCCCCTTACGGGTTCTTTCGAGAACTCACCCCCACACATTAAACATTTTCAGGGGATCGTGGCAAATGACCTGCGGAGTAGACCTCCCGCAGTGATCATTCTGCATTCTATTTTTGAGAGGTATTTTTCTGATTAAGTTTGGGGTATTTCTCGTTAGATCCCTTCTGTGATCTGTTGGTTTAAGTTATCCGTTTAGTCTGACGTTAATTTCTCTTGTTTATGTTTAGCAGCAGCAGCAGTAGTTAGCGAGGTATAATCCGCTTTATGGCTCGGCTCTGTAGGCGTAGTATGCATATTAGATACATTTAGCATTCTGATGTTCTGGTCTGTATATTATTCGTGGGGAGATTCCGACCCTACGAAAAGGGCGGAACTTCTTCTGCCTGTATTACTTATTATATGTTTTCCGCACGCGCGATATTCTGTAAAACCACTAACGTGTTTCGGGTGCAGGTTTAGGACTAGTAAGACGTCTTAAAAACTGCAAACACGTATTAACCTTAAAACCTTATTTTGGGTGTGGGTGTGTAGCTAATACATTATTTTTGGTTGGCATCACCGCTTTTATGGGATGATGTCAGGACTCTCCCCACGCTGGGGTAGAGTGTTGGTAGGATTTTCCCCATGCTGGGATTGCTGACTTCCAGGATTTTAGGGATTGACGTATCCCCCAAACAATGTTGATCTGACATTACTTGAGTGGGCCTTTGACTTAGAGTTGGAGTGTTAATTGGGCTTAGCCCTGTGTCTGTCAGTCAAACCCGTGACAGGGTGGTACTTTCCCGCCAATATGATAGTATGGGGCACACCCTCGTAGTGTTGGTGCGCTGGTCATTTTCGAGGACCCTCGTCGTATTTACGTTGGGTGCTCCTCGTAGTGATGACGTCAGCGTCCCTCGTAGTGATGACATCAGCGTTTGAAACGACCTCCTTGGGCCCCATATATATCAGTATGTCCTCCTCCCACAACGGAGGATGGGATGGGCCCCTGTGCTCCGTTTTGGGCTTTATTTAGGGAGGCCCGGGGGTTGGCCTACCTTTTTTGAGTTATGGCGGTTGGAATGTGTAACTGTTGCTTTTGAATTATGCGGCGCAGTAAAAAGTGATTTTACTGTGCTGTAATTATGGAGAGTGGGACGGTTTTTCGTCTTCCTCCTATTTAAACGCAACCCGACGTGGGTGAAGTCAGTTTATCTGAGCATTGTCGCTATTATGCGTTTTTCCTACTGCGAGATTCACCGAGATTTCCACCGCGCTATTGTGCATTTTTGCTACTGCAATTCGAACCGGTAAGAGATTTTTTCCTTTCTCTGTGTATTCGACTGTGAATTTAGACGAATATGTGGTCTTGTAGTTCGCATTGCTTGGGTTCTTGGGCTTAGGGTTTTGATTTTTGAATTTGTGACTGATTTTGTAGATGGCTCCCAAGAATCCAAGCAATCCCAATGTAGGTCCCGATGTTGGGGAGTTATGGCCCGAACGTCTTTGTCGGAGAAGAAAATGACCGACATTTGTAGAAACCACCACGTTTATACGAGGGTGGTTTGTGGGATATCTCCGGCGGACGGTTTGAGCAGGGCGGGGATGGAGTTAAACGATGGGGTCTTGAGGGAGCAGACTATAGTGGTATACGAGGCCCAGTTGAAAGTTGGGCTGAGGCTTCCACTCTGCTCCGTATTGTTGCAGCTGTGTGAGTGGTGGGGGGTTTGTCCCGGGCAGCTGGCCCCGAATGTTTTTACCACTATAAATGCGTTTATAGTGGCCTGTTATTTGGCGAGGACAGTGGCGCTGCCCGAGGTGTTTCTGCAGTTCTACACCCTGAAAAGACCTGTCTGTTAGGGCTTGTAGCATCAAATAACGCAGCGGAAAAATAAAAACCCTTCCAGGATCCATGAAAATCTGAAACAGTATAATTATTGTTCAAGAGATTACCAGAAATCACTTGAATTGCGTTCTTCCGGCAGACCTGAATCTACAGATCCTCTACGGTATCCACGCGCGAGCAATTGCAGAGTCTCTGTTCTTCCTTTTGTTGTGCTAGCAACAATTCCTTGAAGAACAGATCACTAGAGACAGGAGAGAAAATCCCAGAGAGTTTTCTGAATTTTTCGATAATTTTTGAGCCCAAACTGAACAAATTAATTGATTAACTGTCACCATCCAGACTCAGAGCGAGTGCACATATATTTGTGCGCAGCATGCTAGGTGGCTAGGGTTTCAATTTGCCAAACTATTGGCTTAATTACAACCCTAGTCCCTAGCCAAACTATTGGCTTTTACAAAGCTGACACTTAAGTCACCAAACTTTTGTCTCTTGCGAAAATACTCCATAATTCACTCACTGAGCGTGCGACCCTATAGGTTCTTATTACGTTGGCAATAATTATGATGTCTCACACTTAATTATTGACAAAGGAGCGGTATCTAGCAACACATCACTGTTACCCAAGTAATATAGAATCCGTTTAAAACGCGACGGAACCTTTACCTATCAACCAAACCACACTAATGCACATGTCATGTCCTTTCATCATATTCTCTAATTGAACCGCGTTCAATCTGGCCAAGGAGAATAAACTCCGTGATATGGGAGTGATGAATCCCGTCTCGACGTATGACAGCCTTGCTCTGTAATTCGCTAGACACTCAAAACCAGCACTCTCCTTCGGTCAAGAAGGGATAGCACATAGAATCAAAGTATGCAGCTTACTACGAGAAGATCTTCATATTCTCAGGTCAGAGGACTACACGCACTGTGGTATATGTGTAGAACTTACAATAATCATGTCACAATTATTTAAGTTCTACCAAGTGGGTCGGACCATTACAACTACTTATGTAATCATAAGTTAGATTCCACATCCCACGTGAATCTACCCTTATGCTAGTCTCGCATGTGTTATATCAACCTTTGTTCTTTATAACACTTGACTAGGGTCATTTAGGAACATCGTATGTTCCAAGGTTGTATTATTATTTTGTTCTTTATTAACTCAAAAACAAAGACAACAATAATAATCTGAACAATGCCTCTTTAATTAAATAATTATGTCAGTGTTCCAAAACCAATACAAGTCGGATGGCTTTTGAGCACTACATACACCTACACCGTCAGCCACCCCTTTTATCAACTTACCCCTGAGGAGGTCGAGGTGGTGAAGGTAGGTAACAAGATGGTAAAGATTGGTGTGTTTGTTGCACCACTAGCTCGTGGGGAAGTTGAAAAAACGAGTTCTTCATCTTGAAGGAGGATAGTTGGGGGTTCCCTACGTACTTCATTAGGGAGAGGGAGTCCAGGGTGTTTGTGAAGCCCTCTATATGGGCGGGTAGTAAAGCGAAGAAGGTCCTCGATACCCTGTGTGAATGGGTTTGCACAGTGATGAGAATCGAGGATTGTGATGGCGGGTTTCCCTTCACCTTATCGAGCATGGATGAAGTGGTGCTGGGGAAGGTGGAGATCAGCCGGGCCTACCAGCTTGTAGGCCATGTGGATACTCTGAAAAATTGGGTCGAGGGCCTAGATGGAGACCTAATCGAGCGCTTCAAGAGCTCCTTTAGGAACCCTAGACGTCAGTTTCTTTTCTTTCTTTTGTTATGTCTATTGTTTGTAACTGTATTTGTAATCTCCTTTCTAGATTTGTATTGCAGTTCCAATGACGAAGGTGAACAGCCTGTTTTCCAAGCAGAAGGACCTTCGGGAGGCCATTCTGAAGAAAATGGCGGAGTCATGTGCTGTAGAGCCCGTTCCGAGGGGTCCTCTGAAGAGACTTCGAAAGCCGAGGCTCCACGGGCCCCTGAAGGAGTTGTGACAAAGGCGCAACCAGTCTCTGTGGTTGCACCTCAAGTCACTGTCGAGAGCACTGGCGATTCATCAGAGCCAGGTCTTCGAAGAAAACGTCTTCGAACTGAAGGTATGATTCTGTTTTGTAAAATTTTATTTGCGAATTTACGAGATTATTGTTAATCTTCTAATCCTTCTTCTTGTTCTTCTTTTTGTAGGGGGTGACGGGTTGGACGTGTCCTCGGACAGCTGTCCCACCCCAGCTTTGGACAAGGGGAAGGGTTTGGCCCTTGAAGAGGAGCCCTCGTGCCCTTTTGGTTCTTGGCGGACGCTCGAAGAGCTATTGTGGCTCCTCGAATGTCCGTTAAGATGCCCGTCAAGGTTCCAAAGACCTTGGAAGGGATCGACCCGAGGTACGAGCCCCAGGTGTGGGAAGATTATCGACGGGAGTCCCAGTCGAATGTCTTTAGTTGAAAAGGCATGGATGTGACAGACGCCTGGGACCCTGTCATAGGGTTGACCCGTAATGAGTCAATCCTCCTCGATTGCGACGAGGTGAGATTAAGGGTGGCTGAGGGCCTTTTTCTCCGTCAAGATCGGCACTACATAAAGCACAAGCCCGAGGGGACCCTGGAACTGGCCAAAAAATTGTGCCAGAGCATGACTCTTGTAAGTGTAGCTAATACCTTATTTTGGGTTGGCATCACCCCTTTTATGGGACGATGTCAGGACTCTCCCCATGTTGGGGTAGAGTGTTGGTATGATTTTCCCCATATTGGGATTGCTGACTTCCAGGATTTTAGGGATTGACATATCCCCCAAACAGTGTTGATCTGACATTACTTGAGTGGGCCTTTGACTTGGAGTTGGAGTGTTAATTGAGCTTAGCCTTGTTGATTTTAGATCGTCTTTAACATGCTTCTCATGTTCGCATTTAATAATACCGAAGAAAGGATTAAGAGTATGAACCTTGCTTCTGGACGCAGCTTAAGAATCTTAGAGATTCTTGCTCCTTGTTGATGAAGAAGACTCGGCTTGGGGAACACCTTAAGGGCGGCTTCAAGATGATTTGTCTCCAAGCTGAGTTCCACTCACAATGCTCCTAGAATGCCAACTAATTCGGAAGAGGAAGTATGTAGAGAGAAGAGAGAACCAATGCTGGTTGTGGGATGAGAATAATGGCGCATCCTCCCTCTATTTATAGAGGAGGATGGGCTGCCAATGAGAGGGCACAATGCCTCCTCATTTGCGAAGTAACATGTCTCTAGGACCAAGGGCTGCAACCAATGCCCCTTGGTCCATGAGACATGTCTCATGTCTTTTACCTTTTCAATTAAGTAATTAATTAGAAAAGGAATAAATAAATAATTGTGTCTAATAGGAAATTAATTAACTAATTAATTAATTATCCAAATATGGTGAAGAGGCAAGGGAGGTGACCCATGTCCCTTGCCCATTCGGCCATGGGACATGAGACATGTCCCTTTGGCCGAATGGTGCAAGGCATGGGGTGCACCCCTTGCCTAGAGGCACCTAGGGCGAAGGGGCACTCACACCCCTAGGCCCATGGCCGAATGGGTGTAAGGCCACCTTAGGGTGCCCTTTCGGCACCCAAGGGTGCTACGCACCCTTCGGCCTAAGCCGAAGGTGTGCTTGGCCCTCTTCGACACCTTTTCACCAATTTACGCACCTTTCCGCCAAGAGACACGTCTCTTCGCCAAAAGGTGCCTAGACACATTTGTACTAAGCTCACATAGAGCTAGTCCAAGACATATTAAATCATCCATTGAGCTCCTTGAGCTCATATCAGCTCACTAAGAGCATATACACATCTCTCTAGCTCAAACACTCAGTTGAGTGAGTTGAGCTGTGCTTAGCTACTTTAGCTAGCCCGGGGCATCTTGGTGCGCAAGAATTCCAACAAGCCCCGTGTCTCACCAAACTCGTGACTATGATAGTACGTGGCTGATATGATCATGGAAATGATCAATACTTGAAAGATCTAGCTTGGAAGATGAACACCAAACAACTTGTTACTTTCGGCTAGAACAAAGAACCTCTTCACTACAAGGTGAAGCAATGCTTTGAATGCCAAGGGGAGGAGATGGATCTGGCACCTCTCAACTACTTGATTCAGCAATACTAGATATGATTCTTGAACCAAAATTATGGAACAAGGGAATGGATTGAAGAAGTGAGAAACCAAAGCCAAAATGCTCTCAAAATGGAGGCAACAATTTCGGCAAAGTGAGTTCTAAGGGCTGAAATGTGAGTTGCCTAGACTAAATGCATGAGAGGTGGTAGTGGAGGGTATTACCTTAAAGTGTGGTTAACACTTTTGGTAACACGCCCTTAAGTCTTCCTACCATTTTCATGCATAAAGTAGAAGACATGATGATACTACCTAAAATGGTGAGGGAGAGTGGAAGGATTCCACCATTTTTGGTAATGGAGGGTAAGGACCAACCATTACTTCAAACTAGTGAGTAAGGACCTCCACTATCTCACTTTCCCTCCCATTTCCTAAATAACACAAATAACATTCAAATACAAGTCAATTGAGCTGAAAATCTGATGGAGAGGTGAAATGTCTGAAGCCCATGGTGGGGCGTGATCTACACGCGCTTGGAGAGGGGCGGCGCGTGAGGGCGCGCGGCGGACTTGGCCGGCACGTCCAAGCTACCCATCGGCTTCTCCAAGGCTTGGGAACATGGTGCAGCAATCCAAGGGTGGCAGAGCATCTTCCGGGATTTGGTGGAGGCGCGTGGGGCGCGTGGCTGAGGTGTGGTGGCGCGTGAGGCGCGTTGCTCCCTCCTCAGCCTCAAGGGAGGTGAAGGTGATGCTTCCCAAAGGGTTTGGGATCTTCTCCACTTGAATCCCCATGTGTTGAAGCTTGAGGTCTTGATCTTCATCTTCATTCCGCTCCTCTCCTTGTGCCATGATCTTCATGAAGGCTTGGAGTTTCTCTTGCACCTTCTTTAACCTAGATCGAGTCATGGGTCCATTGAGGCCTTGGAAGGGACTTAGAGCCTCTTGTGTGGAAGTTGGGTGGATGTCCACATTAGTGGCACACCCTCGTATTGTTGGTGCGTTGGTCGTATTCGAGGACCCTCACCGTATTTACGAGGGGTGCTCCTCGTAGTGATGACGTCAGCGTCCATCAGCGTTTGGAACGACCTCCTTGGGCCCCATATATATCAGTTGATGATTGAGAATTGGTTAATGAAGCAAGGGTAAGGTTCTTGAAATGCCATATGGAATGCATACAAGTTTGTGTAACCATTGCTGGCTTGGCCACTGGAGTCGAGCGGTTCCGACCAGGGAAGGAGGTTGCAGACTAGAATACTACTTTGTTGGAGGGTGTTACAGTCACCCCGAGTGGGTGGTGATTTTGGTGATCCGGGGCTCCCTTTCAGGCATGCGGGTCATGCTTCGGGTGGTCAGACAGCTCCCGAATCTTTTCTGGGTATCATTCTCGGGAATGCTTTCATATTTGAGGTCGCACGGGTTCCCCAGACATTTCCGCGGAAAATATTTTTCTGGGAGCGGGACTTGTTTCTGGGTGATCAGTAAGCTCGGTAGCTTTATAGGGACCTCGTAAAAGGGAACTGTCAGCATAATTGGGATCGTACGAGCATTCTGCATCTTTTTACGGAGTATATTTTTGGGGGACGGGATGTTCGTTCCCGGGCGATGCCCGAGGCTCGGGATGAAAAACCCGGTGATCAGGATGAAAGTTTTGTAACGGCTTTGGGGTGAGATGTGCTATGGCCCGGGACGGGTAATATGGTGGTAACCGAGCAAGCACACACGACGGGAATTTTAGCTCGAGCTAGCACGCGCACACGTCGGGAGTTACTCGGGTGAAGTCGGCGCGGGATTACGCTCCAACACTTAAGCATTTTCAGATTTTGGCTTATGTGTGAGTCATTAGGGTGACAAGGTTAGTGACTAAGGTGCTTGGGATACTTGTCTCTATGACTCATTAATTGGACAGTATAAAATGAAGCATTTTATGAAGAAAATGGCATTTTGCTCACTTTTCTTCTTTCTCTTCGTCATCCGCCAAGCTCTCTCCCTTCCAACCTCTCAAGTGTTCATCTTGCAAAGGCTTAAGGATGGTGTGTTCTTGGTGTTTAGCTTGAGGTAAGCTTCTTCCCTTCATGGTTTAGTAAGTTTGGAGCATGTTTGGTGGGTGAAAGAGGGCCTTGAAACCGATTTCATGTTAAGCCTTTGCTACATGATATGTTCATCCTCTTGCTTCAATCTTCTAGTATGTTGTTCTTGGCATGGAGTAGTGTAGGAATCAAGGTTTGATTTATGGAAGAACACCATGGTTTGGAAAACCCTAATTGGCTGAATTCTAGGTTGAATTCTAAACTTGATGTTTGGTTGTCTCTTTGATTCATGCTTGAGATATGTTGTTCCTAGCATGATTCTAAGTTGATGTGTGGATTCAATTTGAAGGTAAACAAGTTGGGTAAAAAGTACCCAAATGGCCGATTTGTACTTAAGGGTTTGGATATGATTTTGGGTAATTAGGGTGTAGTGTGTTAGTAGGCATGCTTGAAATGGTTAATTGATGAATTAAGCATGTGTTTGGAATCTTAATTGGTTTGGATTAAAGTTTGGTATAAAAAGAGAGGTGGAGGCCGAAATTGAGAGAAGGTTTTGGTTATGATTGTGTTGTGTTTTGGGAATGTTTTGGTAGTGATTTGGTATCGGGAATGGAAGTAGGTAACTAACGATGTTCGGAACGTCGTTTTCTGGAATTGTGGACAATACCGACCTACTTGCTTGTTTGTGGTGTAAATGTTGGGAAAGTGTGATTTAAATGTTTGGGTGTGGTTATGTGTGTATAGATAACAATGTTCTAGCTCGGTTTGAGAAACCGAGCTTTCTGTGGAATTTTGTGGGAAAGTGCGGGATTAGTTTCTGGGGGTCTATTTTGGTGATTTCTGACTTGTGTGTGGTTGTTCATCTTGAATCAGCAATGGTGGAGTAGTGCGGGACTTCAGAAGTCACACTACAGCGTTTCGGGCCGGACGTCGTGAATTTCCCGGGATTTAGCTGCGGAGCGGTTTTAGTGAGGTAAGGGTTCAACTTCTCTCGTTATGCATTCTGGGAGGGATATCATGTATACCGGGGTTAGTTGAGGGGGGTTCCGGGTTGAGGACGGTGGTCCGTTGATCCCGGGACCAGTCATATGGTAAGGTACAGGCTTGCAGTCTCAAGGCCCGGAATGGTCTTGGAGACCCCGGGTTGCTTATTTGTTCTGTAAATTGGTATAAATCGGATGGTTTCTGTATCTGGATGTTTTTGTGAATTGTGAATGATATTTCCATGAACTGCATGTTTGGTGATGGTCGGTTGCTCGCCTATTTCAGTGGAGCGGGGCTCACCATGGATAGTTAGGATTATATCGTATACTTGCCATCTTTGAGTTTGTAGGTTGCGGGTCGTAACACGACCAATACTTATCAGTGAGCAAAGTGTTCTCAGGCACTGGGCCTTCGAGAACAAGACTTTGCGGGCCAAGTCATGGGACCACTGCAAGCAGCGGGTTTCGGTTAAACCGACCATTTCCTCGGTTCCCGCCGCAGCTTCCGCTTCCGACGTCACGGGCGACCCCACCTCCGCAACCGGGCACGGGCACTCATGACAGAGGGTCTGGAGTTGGGTTGAGAGGATGGTGGTTGAAGGTCGCGAGGAGAGGGAGGGCCATGCCCGAGATTAGGGCTTACGTGCCCAACAGTAAAATGTTTGCATGTGTAAAAATAATTAACAGCATCTTATGGCCATATTGGATTCCCATCTACCACCAGTCTAAAATTAGAGTTTTAGGCCTTACAGTATCAACGGAACTAACGTTTTAGGCCTAAACTTACAAAATTCAGGAGTTTTAGGCCTTCCTTGCAAAACAATAAAAATCTTTAGGCCTAAAATTACATGTTTCCCATGGCTATTCCAATGAAAATACTCCGAGAAGTGAAATGAAGTCTGAACAAACCCTTCAACTTTATTGGTTATTTCATCACCATCAAGAAAATCTAAAGGGTGGACTTATATGTCTAGCCCTCCAACGCAGATGCTCCAGATATAATTTCGATCAACTCTGTGGTGATTGATGCTTGACGGGTTCTGAAATAAACAAATAACAGGTTTGGTTGTATTATGACAACAATAACAAGGAAAATATAAAGACGTAACAGACATCACTATACTGCACAAAGACAGTTTTCTTCAACACAGGAACACATTCTCCCTTGATATTACGAGAGAGAGAAAGAGAGAGAGAGACCTGTTATAGGTTAGAGTGAGGCGATCAAGCACATCCCCAGCATTCCTGCTAGAACTATCCATAGCAGACATTCTTGCTCCTTGCTCACTGCAAGCATTCTCCAACACCGCATTGAACAAGACCTGCCATGAACCGTTCATCGGTATAGAAGATAAGAATCCTGTCTTGAAATTTTATCAGATGAGTGATGCATGATGCTTTCATCCCATGAGTTTAATCCAACTAGCTGCACTTCATTCACTAGAAATTTTATGCTGACAAAAGTTCAAGTAAAAGATGAGCATAGCATTCTGATTTCTGAAAGCAGCATCAAACCAAATACCACGGCAAATGAAACGTTTTAAGAAATAAAAATCTATGTAATGCAGAAGATGCTGACTATGGCTTACAGACTCATGCGACCCCGCTTTCACTTTGAAGTGCACTTGAATCAACCGCACTGTTTTTTAAACTCATTTCCATAAAACGTTTACAACCTATTCACTCATTGTCTGCAAAATTGATAGGTATGTTTTTCAGCATTAAACTAAGATTTTTTTTTTTCCTTCCATTTTTTGACATAATAAAGTGAAATAATTTTCACGCATACAATAAATTAAATCTTTAGTTTCTACATGTAATTGTTTCAAATTCCTTTTCACAAACACTTCGTAGTAATAATTTGTAATAATTTGAGTGAAACAAGGGTTCGAAGTCGGACCATTCAATTTTTAGGGATGTAGGGAGTACTTGCCAACAAACATCACCTTGCAACTAGGTTGGTTCACTACCGACATCTGGCCTTAAACATTTCCACTATTGTTTCACGAAGAGCTTCAGCATTAAATAATTTTAAACGAGTAAATGGGACTGTAAACTTCATGTGGAATCTTGCTAGGGTACATGGCCAGGTACCAACCCTGGCCTAGCTGGCATCATATGTGGCAAGCCATAAAGGATGTTGACTGTATTCATATTTATGGTTAAATGAGAATCGTAGTACATAAATAAACTACAAAAGTAATCCCCAAATACTGGACAAAGTGTCCTATTTGACCTGGCTTCCTCTCCGGCGTAAACACCACCCCCCAACTGGCCACCACTGGCTTCGTTGTCGAGACCAGGAACTGCAGGACCTACGTCGCCACCAAATCTAGGTCCCGATGCCCCTGGGATCGAGCCCAGATCCTGCACCGTCACAAACCATGCAGCATAGGATTGCCGAGCGCAAGCCTAGCTCCACCTCATGAGCACCAGATCTGAGCAAAGGACAGACTTCTGGCGGTAGGGGGAGGGTGAGGAGGGTGAGGAGTGGCAAGGAAGGCAGTGACAGAGAAGGGAAGAATAAAAAAATTAGTTTAGGTAATTTTGTTTAGGGTTTAAAATATGAAAGACTGAAAGTAATTTAACCGACAAATTATGTATTTTTGTGTCATCATTTCCCAATAAATCTTATATCCAGTTAGCCTCCTACATGGCTCGCCACCTATGGTGCCACTTGGGACAGGGGTGGTACCTGGCCCCTTTCCACCAGATTCCTTTATGCGACCCACTCCGATATAGTTAGGTGTAAGGTGTACAATAGTATGATGATAATTACCCACTGAAACACACATCTTAGGCCTAAGAGAGCCCAGCTCTATTTCACTAGTCCAGCTAAGGTCTTGTTACAGGTTTAGAGAGGGGAGGGACAGGGATAGGGGGAGGGAATACTCTGTGATAGGTATTATTATTATTATTATTATTATTTTTATTATTATTCGAAACATAAATCTGCCATATTAATTTGTAAGAAGATAAACATTTTGGTTTAAAAGAAAAAAATAGTAAGGTTGGTGAAAAACCTGAAAGAGAAAAGAAAAGAAAACCTGAAATAATTATAGTTTGAATGAAAATCAATGTTTCTGCAAACTGGAAAGAAAACTATACGCCCTCCATCACATATTAATTGATACATTTGACTAAACATAGAGATTAAGGTATGGAGAAAACTTGAGAGTAAAAGGTAAAATAAGCTTATTAAAAAAAGATAACTTTCTGAGTGGGGAAGGAAAAGTGAGGGTAATAAATTAAAATAATTAAATAACAGTTTCTTTGAAAAGAAGCGTATCAATTTTTGTGGGATATCCTAAAAAGGAATATGTATCAATTTTTGGGGGACGGAGGGAGTAGTAACTATGAAGAATGCAATTGCAACACTTGTCAAAAAGATTTAGAGATATTTAGAAAACTATGATATGCATAACAATTCCAAAAGTTTAGGAAATCAGACCAAAATCCACGAGCATGTAAATTTAAGCATAAAACTCTAATTACTTACGCAGGAGAACTGAAACTCAGCAAGATTCTGAAGTGCTTCTCCCTTTGTATCACCACCTTCAATTTCATAAGAGTCTAGATCACCAAGCTTTCCTCCTGATTCAGCCTCTTTCTCAACAACCTAGACAAATCAACCCCCCGATAATTCCAACAGCTAAAGAAAACAAGTTATAGACCAGAAAAGAATATCAAAAAATTATCAACGCAAGACACTACAGCCCAGAGGCAGCATGAAGGATGTTGTAAAAGGCAAAATATTCAAATTCCCTTTACTCTATGACCTCCCCATTTGTACAAAAATAGATGTCCTGATACTAAAATTGTTAGCGAACGGACCTCAGGTGATAATATGGTTGCTGTTGTAGGCAGAAAAGAAACAACTGACTGGAACTTGTTGAAAACAATCCTCAATGCATCAAACTCTACATTCTTCAAGATATCATCTGCAAGAACAGAGACCTGAAAAGTACAAAATCAAGAAAACAATATACAAGTCGTAGCTCATGTTCAATCAGAAAAGAAGCTGGCTGTTTTTGGTACAACAGAGTAAGTAGACCGGATGTAATTAATTCCCACTTTTGTTGAAGTGATCACTGTTAGTATTAGTTTCAGGTGTTTTAAGAGCAAGGCCTACATACTGTTTGAAAAAAAAGAGATTTTTTAGTTTAATTAACTAACTAATGCATGTGATCAAGCATTAAGAAAATACTGTGGAATTCAGGGATTTTTCGGCGAAGTCTAACACTGATAAATATAAACTAAGGCGAGTGCAATGCACGACTATTGAAAAGATGTCAAAGAAAAATTGGACTCACTTTCGGAAAAAGAAAAATAATGGGTGGGGTGTTGCAACATAAAGACACGAATGAATTAACAACCTGTGTATAATTCAATGGATTCTTCTGCAAGTCAGTGATGATTAAGTGGATATCCTTCTTCGAGCCACGTATTAGCTGAGCCTTTGCCTTCTCGCCTAAGATAACATATTTGGTTTCCTTCTCAGGACCTGTTGTAGAGGAAACATATAAGACAAACAATAAATCACACGCACCATCCTTGGAGAAGAAGGGATTAAGAAGAACGCAAAGAATTCTAAGATAAGCATACCAGATGTCAGCTTGTACAATCCCCTGCTTGCTTTCACAGCAGTGGAGTTTATTCCACCACAAAGTCCTTTATCGGAAGATACAGTAACAATTACATTCTTGTTGACATCAACACCTGGATGGAATTGGAATAAATTTAAGAAAGTCCGATTGTGACAACCATCAAAAGCAACAGACATAAAAAACCAAGGGAAAATACCAACGAAAACTGCATCCCACGCTCTTAATACTAGGGGGAAAAAATCCAAAAAACGAGCGTAGCATTTCTATTCCCTCATTGGGGCTAAAGTTTCACCATTTTTTTATTAATCAGATCAAATATCACAATCAGACCACTTGACGGCATTTGACAGACTTAGAGAAGACTACTCCCTTGGAATCTAGTACCGTACACAGAAGAACAACCCAAGCATGTCACGATGGAGTTCAGAAGATATCACAGCACAAGCTATAAAGGTGGAAAAAAATATCAGTGGACATACTGGGGGTATCGCCCAAAAGTGCAGTAAATGGTTGCCAGAGGCCACGAGAAATTTCTGCTCTTGTTTGAACTGCTCTTAACTTTGAGGCTGCAACCATTTTCATTGCCTTGGTAATCTTCTGAATGTTCTTAACACTCTTCATTCTATTCCTAACTGCACCAAATCAAACAACCAACAGTTGCTAACACAGAAAAGCCAGAGATGAATGACTGGAATAACATACAACTGTAAATCAGAGAGAGAGAGAGAGAATCCTACCAACTTGGGTTGAAATATGGCGTACACCTAGTGCGCTTTCCTCTCTGCATTAAAGTCAACTTCACCCTGTTAAAATTATCTCAATCAACAATAATTTGGTCTCGATATTAGTTTATATTTGCCCTTAAAATATCGTAATTAACTGAAAGCTTATAGACAAATTTCAGCCATCCAAAAAGAAATTCCAGTCATCTTAGCATGAGCAGTCGGCTATTCCAACATCATCCAATTGCTCAAGCTATGAGTAAATTGCCAAAATGCGAGGAAACAAAAGCAAAGCTGCGGTATCGTCATTTGGACTTAATTATACCCAAAAGAATTAACGACGACATTCCCACAATAAATATTGAATAAATTCATCGTAGAAAAACGCAACACAAGATAAAAAACAGAAGATGAAAATGAAATGCCAAGGTGATAGATCGCACCCGGTAGCGAGATGAGAAGACCTGGCGGCGGTGATCGGGCGGGAGATGATAGGAGGGAGGAGGCGCCTCCCCTCGCGTCTCAGAGCAGCCATAGCCATTTTCGTGTTCTGAACAACCCTAGAATCAGATCCAAATTCGGTTTCTGCTTCGCTCCCGAATAGCTTTTGATTGTTTCAATATCGCAACTAAACTAAAGTGGTAATTATCAACCAACCCATAATTATCAACCCCGAGAGGTTTTCCATATTCTCTACTTTTTCCCGCATTAGAATAGTTCCCGCATCGGAGCTCTAGGGGTTGATAATTAGGGGTTGGTTGATAATTACCACTTTAGTTTAGTTGCGATATTGAAACAATCAAAACTCAATTCGGCTCGTATGTTATTGAGCTTCGAACTCGAACTCAAGCAGAACTTAGAGCTCGATAATTTTACCGAGCTGTGTTCGAGCCATCCTGAGTTCGGCTCAATAGCTTATCGAGCTATTGAGCAAAACATATTAAAAAGAGTTAGAATGGTTCATATTTAAATAATTAAAGTAAATGGACCTAATTTACTAAGTTTCTAACGTGCAAGGGTTATTCTTAAGAACTTATTTGACCAAAATCATAAAACATAAGGAATATGATTTATTTTGCTAATTGAAACAAATTTCGAGCAGTTTTCGAGCCGAACTCGAGTGTAGTACAAATGGTTTTTTACATGTTTTCGAGCATCTCGTGAGCTATCGAGCCGAACTCGAGCAATTAATCCAACCGAGTTCGAACTCGAGCTAAATAAAAAGCTACCGAGTCGAACTCGAGCTTAGCACAGTTCGAGCTCGGCTCGGCTCATTTACCGCCCTACATTAGAATCTTCAAACAACTCATGGTTTCGATAAATGTACAAAAACCTTCAACCCTAACAACGTTGTTTTTTCTGTTAGATTTTTTGGTTCAATTACAAAAAATGAATCCCGAGTTTTTTAACCCTAAAAATTTTAATAGTAACTTAACAAATCTACATTTTTACCTAACCCACCCTCCACATCCTCAACACAGTTTTCTGACCATCGGTAGACCTCCACCGACCGCCCCCAATGGCTACCAACAGCCATGTAATAGTGCCACAGAGCTGCATGCAAGCGTTGAAACCCCACAAATGAGCAGAACTCCAGTCGGCCAGAGGCTTGCTAGCAACAGTCCAGGTTTGCTCGTCGCAGCCTTGGCCTCGCTCGCGATGATCTTGGGTTCACTCATGGTGGCCCTGGGTTCGTTCATGGAAGCCTTGGGTTCTCTCGCAATGACCTTAGGTATGCTCGCAGCAAACCTAAGTTTGTCTGTGTAACCTTCGATGTGTTTGTCATTTTCGGTTGTTGTCAATGGTGACTCGGCAACGGCCAACAGTTGTATGACAATGGCTCAGAATGCGTGGGTTGATATGATGGTGTGGGGGTAAAACTATAAAGTGTCGAGATAAGTAGGTAGATTTGTGGTTAGATCAGTTAGGGTTCAATTTTCGTTATTAAACCTAAAAAACTAAAAGAATCATTAATGGAGGTTAAATATGGAGGATTTATGCATATTTCATTAAATCTTAAGGGTTTTTTAGAGGATTCTGAAAAAGCAGGTGGGGGTGGGGAGTGGAGAATATGGCAAACCATAGGCGTCTTTTATAAGTCCAAGATGTAGTTTAGTACCTTCAACTATCGTGACTTGGTGATTTAAGAGCCCGAAATTCGGATCGGGCAGACTAGTACTTAGAACTACTAAAATCAATGTAGTTAAGTGACTTACTCAGTAACTTGTCTAACGCCGTCTAATTTTTAACGGTTTGGTGATCAAACCATCACTTTTACAAACTAAGGTCACGGATGAAAGAAATAAGTAACTTTGAGGTAACAGAGAACCCGTCGCACAACTTCCGATAGACTCGCCCGAATCTGGCTATCGTTGGCCTCTTCACCTTCACCGTCTGAGTCTTTTTCTACAAGGGCATTGTCAAATAATTTCTAAGCATCTCCAACTTCCCTCTGCAGTGTAGTTTTCACTTGTAAATCCTTTTATGCTTTTGATGTTCGTCGTTGCTTGGGCTCTTATTTTTCTATCAGGTGGCCAATTTGTTAGAATAAATTGCATCGAATCGCATCAATCCCAAAAAAGTGCATCAAAATTGATAGTTCAAAAAGTGCTTGAAGCTTAAGTTTTTGGATTCATGGGGTTCTGCATAGTCTATGTTGGAGTTGTGCCAAAAGCCAACCTCTTTGCAAATTGGTTTTAGACACGTAACATGCTAATATAATTCATTAAAGGTATTGTTCAAATTATTGTGTTTTTAATTTTTTTGTGTTCATAGAAACAAACATATAACCTTGTAATGGTAGAATTCCTAAAAGTCCCTAGTCAAGTGTTACGAGAACTTGGGTTGCCATGAACACGGTTAAGACTAGTATAAGGAAGCTTTACATGGTGGGATGTGAAAGCTTACTTATATGTGGACTGACCAAGTTATGAGAATACTATGTTGATAAGTAACAAGAGTGATCATAAGTTGTTCTCATGACCAAACATGTATCTGTAGTCCTTTGACTTGAAATTGTACAGATCCACAAGTATGTGAGTAGCATGCTTTGATTCTATGTCTAGCCTTTTGTGACAGTGGGAAAGACCCACTCTTGGGCGTGTCACAATAACATTGGGGTTGGTGGTATGGACCAAGATAAGATTTGTCACTCATACTTTAAGGAGATTGTTCTCATGGCCAAAAGAAGAACAGAGACGAAGTATCACTATCCGTACCTCGGTTCTTATTGAGAATTATGACAAAGGGAAAGAACAATAGTGGCGATTAGTCATACGTGATTCACATAGAGGTTTCATCGACTTCCACATTACTTGGGTATAGCAACCGTGTGTTGCTAGATAACGCTCATTACTTGTAATTATAAATGAGATTTATAATTACGGCCAACGTTAATGGGAACCTATATGGTCGCATGTAAAAGAGAAATAGAACAGAAATTAGATGGAGTCGTTATAAACCTCGGGGCTTTAGTGACAGTTGAAGGAAAGTTGGAGTGCTAATCCTAAATTTTTCAAGATTGGCAATCTATAAATATGGGTTAATTAGAGAAACCTTATGTCGAAATCAGAAAACACTCCTCTCTCTCTCCCATGGTGGCACCATCTACTCCCTCCCGGAGAGATCACCCGTTGCTAGCGAGAACATCGGGAATTGGAGCTTCTCTGTTGCTATTCTCGTGTGAATACCAATAGAGAGTGGGTAACTTCTCACCGAGGAACAATAAACCTTCTTGATCATCAAGTACAAAATTTTAAACTCCACCCCATTTCACATCCCATTGGGTTCTCGTTAATTCCGCCACATTCTTTGTGATCCAAGAACCCGAGAGTCTAATGATCAAGTAATTCGATCTCTTCCTCATGAGCTAATCTCTAATGCCATCCGTTGTATCGAGAACCGTTGTCCATGACGGTGCTCTCCCTAGCATCAATATCTCTCATTTTCTTTTTCTTTTTCTTTTCCATTTTTATTTTTATACTTCCACGAATACGTTTATGGGTTTGCAACCATTTTGACATTAATTACTTTGGTTCAATATCCTTCAAAACTCGCTATCTACTTCCCCTCTTCCT
Organism: Stellera chamaejasme; assembly: GCA_024586325.1. Lineage (NCBI taxonomy): Eukaryota > Viridiplantae > Streptophyta > Magnoliopsida > Malvales > Thymelaeaceae > Stellera > Stellera chamaejasme. The sequence continues at coordinate 19,278,414 of CM044979.1, forward strand.
CTCCAAATTCATCATCGGATTTGGACACAATGATCAATTGCAAATACATGTATTACTAACTTTGAGATTTCCCACCCATGGTGAGGAAACTTGCGAAGCATCGAAGGATAAGAAGAGCAAATGGTCAAGGCGAGATCCTGTAGAAGTTGTGCCCATAGGCCAATCGAGTTTTGGGCACTTACATGTGATAATCTCAGTCCGGCGAGGGCTCGATTATAGACATCTAATGGAAGAGGTATCCGCCACTAACAACCCGTAACGGTAACAAAGAAGAAAACGACCCGAGGTTATGTCCCGGGGCTCCACTATAACGCTCAAGTTAGTATGGAGTATCCAACGAGAGATGGGAAGCTAGTTAGTACAACGTAGCTGATGAGGACATCACCAAGGACCAACACACTCGGCCACCTGGAGATCAAAAAGAGGAGCGAGGAGACGGTTTCCACCACTTCCTCACGCGCCACTGTGCCTTCCCCACGCGCCACCACCTCTCTCACGTGCCTCCATGCCATATCCAGGCGCCACCACGCCTTGCACACATCACCATGCATCTTGGACGCGTTACCACCTCATCTAGCACGCGCCGCAACCTCAATCACGCGCCTCCATGCATCGTGGACGCGCCATCACCTCATCCAGCACGTGCCACCACCTCTTCCACGAGCCGCCACCTCTCCTACCGGCCAAGGAGTTCAAGGACTTGTCCAAACATTTTCCCGCCATCTTTTGAACACCTAGCCACCATTGTTGACTTTTCAACACTTATGTTTCTCTATTTATGTAATGTTTGTAATATCCCTTTTATTCAATAAAAATTGATTTATGGAAAAGGGAGTAGGTAGCCTACAATGTCATTCAAACTTTACATCTAGTGTTGCCCTTCATTTGAGAAGTGAGGTGCTACACTACCCAAGCAAATGTTCTTTGTTGTTCCACTCGCAAATCTCGCCTCGCGTAATCATCAGCAGCAACCAAGGAAATACATCGCGATACCACCGCATCGCGCGAAGGCATTGTTAGGAGGCCTTCGTACTTGCTGGCTTCGCCAGGACCTCGCGGGATTCGCATCTCCTGGTCTTCGCCACCCATCACTTAGCGACGTCACAAACCGGGAAAAGGAAGCGGGGAACGGTCGTCTCCACGACCTACCCACGTTCTCCATTACATCTCCAGTCTTCCACTACTCTGGAACGTGGGGGAGCACTCCACTACTCCAGTCACGGGACAACCGCTACCTCAACGCCTCCTATAAAAGGATGGCTTGGGAAAGGTACACCCTATCTACACACCTCCACTCCTCTTTTTGCTCCTGAGTATTCCTTTTTACATCCTGGAGATTACTCAGGAGCTCAAGATCGCTCGCTCGGTCATTTCCTCATCACTCAAGTATCCGGAAGCCCGGTCCGTCAAGGAACCTAGGCTATCGATTGGCGCCATCTGTGGTAACATATAAACAATCCCATGAAGAAACCACCGAAGAACTGAAGCCATGCCTACCACGAGGAGCGCAAGCCGTCAGAATGGCCGTAGGAGGAGAAATCCACCCACTGCCGCCGCAAACCATGGAGCATCAGTCCACTCAACCGGGGAAAGCTCATCCCATGGTGACCGCAATGCCCCTCACTCCAGAGAAATCGCCCACCCGGCGGTAAGGTCAGGGCGTGTTGCTCTCTCGACGAACCATAACCAGCCAGCCGGTGTTGACCCCATAATCCTCAGCGGCGATTATTGAGGCTGTCATGCAAAATCTATGCGGCGTTCTGACCGCAGGAGGTTTCCAGACAATCCAACAGCCTCTGAATCACCAGGAACCTCCTCTTCCTCCGCCGCAGCAGGAAGTCCACCCTGACCTGGCTCACTCCGCCGCGCTCACCGCCATCTCCAGGCGACTGGAGCAAATAGAGAAGAGGGGGCAAGGGCAAACACACCCTACTCCACCAGCATGGGACTGGATCACCTCTAGACCCTGCCTTTTACCCAGAGGATCCTGGAGGCTCCACTCCCGGAGCACTTTCGCCACCCAATTTGGACTACTATGATGGTCTTTCAGACCTTGACATCCATCTCCCGGTGCTACATCTTTGTGATGGCGATCGCAAGGGCTGATGACAAGACTCTCTATAGAGCCTTTAGCTCTACCCTCACCGGGGCCGCCGCAAATTGGTACACCACCCTTCGCGGTAAATAGTTCGACTCCTTTGAGGAACTCTCCCGTGTTTTCTCTAACCACTTTGTCGTCTCCAAGCCTCCGCCAAAACTGCAGGGGCACTGCTGAAGGTGCGACAGAGGAAGGATGAGTCCCTCGGGGACTACATCCAACGCTTCTAGGGAGAATCCATCCGGGTTCCAAACTCCGGGTGAGGAGACTCGTCTCGACGGCAATACTGAGGTCTCTAGTGGGATTCCCTATTCTTCATCAACGTGCACACCAACCCTCCTTGCAACATGGAGCGGTTCTAGATAGGGCAACTAGGTTCATGCACACCGAGGAGGTCACCGTGCCTTACGTCAAGAGCTCAACGACCGACACGAGGGACAATCCTTTATGAAAAGCATTCCAGAATCGTGCGGTGAAACGCGGATCCCGATCAGATACTATGGAGTCTGGTACTCCATGTAACCGCACATTCTCCCTGATGTACAGATGGGCAAGCTTCTCCAACAGATCTGTTACTCGAACAGGCAGAAAGTGAGCACACTTAGTCAACCGGTCTACAATAACCCAGATAGCGTCATGATGAGATCGCGTCATAGGTAGACCTGTCAGGAAATCCATCATGACATTACCCCATTTCTTAACCGGAATGGGCAACGTCTCTCCACATTCCAGGCCACCAGAAGTGCGTCCTCAAATCCTTGTACATCTTCTTGCCTCCTGGGTGTATTGATGTGTACCATATACATATCACATTTCCAAGTGTTTCAAATCATTTTCATCATGCATTTGAGCGAATTTGATCATATTTGCATGTGTTATTTAGTAAGTTAGTTTATTTGTAGGTGTACATTCGGGTAGTAGAAATGAAGTTTGCAGAGAGAAAAAGGGGGAATCTCGCACGTTGAGGAGTGGAGGAAGGACCTAACTATCAAATCTTGGTGGAAATGAAGGCTCGGACATGAAAGCTATGCACCGGCAACCTCTCGTGCTTGGAATAAGAAGTTCTTGGTGCAACAAGCTCGCGGCACCATCGTGGAGCCAAGCTGGCGCCGCGTGAGCTCTCAGTCTCAAGTGACACACTCGCGACACCATCGCGGAGCCAAGCTGGCACCGCGTGAGCTCTCGGCCTCAAAGTGACACATTCGCGGTGCCATCGTGGTACCATTGTGGCGCCACCACCTGCACTTAAATATTTCGGGACCACTGCGATATTTCTCGTTTTAAACACTGTTGCACCGGTTTTTCTGGACTATTTTACCCCCAATGAACACCCTAAAGGTGTCTAACATATCTAGGGACCCTTTAGTCATTATATCTATGTATATAAACCCAAATAGGGCAAGTTTTAGATGACACTTACCATTTGGGCGAATTTTCATATTAACATTGGTTCTTGGAGCTCTTTCTTCTCCTCTTCTAGGGCTTTGAGCCCCTTCAACTCAAGAACATGAGAGGTTGATTGGGGCTCTTGTGGATGATCTTATATAGGGTGATTTCTTCCCACTCTCTCTCTTTCTACTCTTTCATACTTGTGTTCTTGAATGCTTGTTTGAGTAGTACCATGAGTATGAGTAGGTAGATTTTGCTTCTTCTTGTGGATTGTTGTTATTTAGCATAGGTTTGTGGGTTTCATAACTTTTTGGATTTAGATATCGTTTCCTTGATCATTGAATGCTAAAGTATGTTAGAGAATGGCTAACTCTAGCATATGCATACAAGGTGTTCGTAGAAATGCTCGAGAGAGGTTTTAATGAACTATGCCTAAGGGATTTGATTGATTGACTCGCTGTGTGTTAGAGATAACCTCTAGGAGTCGATTGGTGAATTGATTAAGAGCTTCATGCCTTATCTCCTAATGCTAATGTAATGAGAATTGGTTAGGTTAGTTGATTGATTGAGACTGGCATGCTATCTAGAAATGGAAGTATGCTAGCCTTTTGTAATCCACCTCTGAATCATGGTTAGAACTCATAATCACTCCTCAATATACATGCAATCCCTAGGAGATTGTGTCCACAAGAAGTTGTCATTACTTCCATTCCACTCTTGCCTCGCACTTAACTTACTTTAGTCACTCCTTCCATCCACCAACATATCAATCAATTGTGTCCCTTGCATTACATATTAGTTTAGTTACACACTTAGCATACTAGTCTAGAAACGCTCAATTCTCTTGGGTTCGATCCCTTACTCAAAGCTCCTTTATTACAATAGACAAAACAAGGGTGAGTAAAGTGTTTATAAATGTATTTGAATCATTACATCCATGTTTTGCATTGAGCAAAAAAAGCCCTTGATCATGTATGCTAAATCGAGTCGAATGAGCGTCTGTCATAATCTCCCCCCGGAGTGCTTGAATATCGGGCACATATAGCCGATCCCTAAAGTACAACAACCCTTGTATTTACTCAAATGACTGGCGCAAAGCTCCTTTTCTCTCTTCCGATATCTTCTTCAGCTCTGGATCCTTTCCCTGTGCCTCTCGAGCATTATCTAACCATCAAGACTGAATAGTCAGGGTACATAACTGTACATCCTCCCAACATCTCCAATCGTGCCACAAGCACACTAGATCATCCTCCTTAACTCCGTGATCTGTGTCTCCACCCATGACCAATCCTGTGTACTTCCTGCTCAGAGCATCCGCCACAGAGTTACCTTTACCCATGGTGTACTCGATGCTACAAACGTAATCCTTAATGTACTCGAGCCACCTACGTTGTCTCATGTTCAACTCCTTCTGAGTGAACAAATACTTCAAACTCTTATGGTTGGTATAAATCTGAAATTTGCTCCCGAGCAAGTAATGTCTCCACTGCATCAGTTCTAGATCATGTGTCGGATAATTTTGCTCGTGCAATCGAAGCTGTCTCGACCCATAAGCAATGACGTTATTCCCCTGCATCAGAACACAACCTTGACCGACTCATGACGCATCCGTGTAGATAACATACGGTGCACTCGGATATGGTAATATCAGAATTGGAGAGTCCGTCAACCTTTGTTTGAGCTCCTGGAAATTGTGCTCACACTCGTCAGACCATAAAAAAACTCGCCCCTTCTGAGTTAGCTGAGTAAGGGGTGAGGCTAGAACGGAGAAGTCCTGAACAAACCTCCGATAGTAACCAGCTAAGCCCAGAAAGCTCTTGATCTCGCGCACAATTGTGGGTTGCTTCCAATCTCGTATAGCCCTAATCTTTTCGAGGTCCACAGATAAGCAATATTCTCCGATAACATGACCCAGAAAAGCAACCTTACGAATCCAGAACTCACACTTGGAAAACTTGGCATATAGCCGATGTTCCGACAGTGTCTGTAACACCATCCTCAGATGGTCCTGATGTGCATCCCCATCCTTGGAATAAACCAGGATGTCATCAATAAACACCACAACAAACAAATCTAGGTAAGGACGGAAGACTCTATTCATCATGTTACCGACACCCGGTACGTATTTCAGTTAATCACGCAATTAAGTGTCAAAACCGGGATTAGCGATTTTCGTATGGCTCGGGATTCATAATTAGACATATGAAGCCTGTTTTGTGTGTGATATGAGGTCCTGAGAATGTGTCTCTGATTTCGTTCCGTTCGGAGTTATGATTTGAAAGTTGCAATTTTCGGGTTGGATTAAATTGCAACTTTTGAAAGTTTAGCGGCCAAAGTGTAAAAAGGAAAACAATTCACAATAATTGGGAACAATGGACAAGGGGAGGCGGCTACATGATGGAATGGGACACTTCTCCCATTTCCATGGAAATAGAAAAGAGGAAGAAAAAAAATATATTTATAAATATATAAAAGGAAAAGAAAAATGGCCAAAAGGCCATATCTTCTTCTTCCTCTCTTCTCTACCGAAAGTATCACCATGAAAGCGCCAAGCTTGAGCTCAAAACTAAACTTGGAAGAAACTTGAAGAAGCTTCGAGGTAAGGTTATCAAACTGATCCTTGAGATACGTGAGTAAATAATTGAGATGCGTAAGTAAATAATCTAAGGTCAGATTTTGTGAATTCAGCTCGGTTTAGGAACCATGGGTTGCTGAACTTTGGAAGTGATCATGGAACCACAAGATCTACTTGATTTCTTGGTTTCTAAACATTCCTTGCGCCTTCTTGTGCATGTTTTGTAACAAGGGTGTAAGCAAAAACCTTCTAGAAATGCTGCCGAAATTCATTTCTGATCTCCTGCACGGAAACCCATCTTCAGTTTCAGTGTAAGTTAAGGGTATGTTTGTAATCAGGGTGAAGAGTTATACGTGTTGTGCTATACGGTTTTTCCAGAAAAGGTCGTATGTGAAAGCCGTTTTCCTGCCCGAGCCTCATTTTTGACGCCATTGATGTGGATTGATTCTGTGAATTCTAAACGTATATTCTGTATTTGTGGATCATTTGTGAACAGGGAGTGGTCAAAAATCCAGTAGAAACTCTGCCGAAATCCGTACCGGGACCGCTGATCAGGAATTTCTATTAGGTCTTCTTTGAAAGGTAAGGGTTCAGTGTGTCTTCTGGTACTGCATTATTCAGCATGCGTAGCAGAATATATATTGAAGCTAGGTTTAGTCCGAGGGGTGGCCCGGTTATGCTAAACCTAGTCCCGTGGTATAAGCATTGGTTTGCAGGATTCGGGATCAACATCGAGGATGTGCTGCTACACCACAAATGGTGTAGCATTCTGGGATGTGCTGCTACACCCAAATGGTGTAGCATTCTGATACACCTTTAAGGTGTTTATGATATGACGGTGGGGATCGCGACCCCGAGCTGGCCATGCTCTTCTGTATCTGATTCTGTCTATGCCTCGGCTAAGGCCGGGAAGACCGTCATTCTGCCTAACTTCATTATAAATCGTTGTTTGAACTGCATTGCATTTGGTTGAAATTGCATTGTTTGAGCATGTGTTTCTAATTATATTTTGTTGTATATCGTACATTCTGCGTTTTTGCTTTGGATGCAGGTTTCTTATGCGACAATCTATACCATGCTTATACCTGCACCCTTACTAAGTTCTTTCGAGGACTTACCCCTTATTTTCCCATTTCAGGAAAAAGTGCTGACAAGCAACCCGCCGAGTAGAATCCGGGGGTTAGCTTTTGTGTTGTACTATTTTAGGTACTAATCCGTGAATTCCGATCAATGTGTTTACATTTGTGTGTGCGGGATAAGAGGTAAGGTCCGTAGTATGTGTGATTCCGTATGATCAGCGTTCTGCTGTGAGTATGTGGGATAAGGGATCTGATACACCAAGATCCTCAGAAAACAACTCCACGTAGGTCACCGCTGCTGCTAAACAGAGAACAGAAGACAACCGTCAGTAACCTCAGAATGTGCTCAAATCAGAATCGGACATTGTAGAAAATCACAAACAAGACTACCCTTTTTCGGTACACTACCCAAGCAAATGCCCCTCGCGCATCGCCCCTCGCGTCATCATCAGCAGCAACCAAGGAAACGCACCGCGATACCGCCGCATGTCGCGAAGGCGTTATCAGGGGAGCTTCGCACCTGCTGGCTTCGCCAGGACCTCGCGGGTTCGCATCTCCTGGCTTCGCCAGACAGGGTCTTCGCATCTCCTGGTCTTCGCCATCTAACACTTAGCAACATCACAGACCGAGGAAAGGAAGCTGGGAACGGTTATCCCACGACCTACCCACGTTCTCCATCACACCTCTGGTCTTCCACTACTCCGGAACGTGGGGAAGCGCTCCACTACTCTGGATCATGGGACAACTGCCACCTCAACGCCTCCTATAAAAGGATGGCTTGGGAAAGGTACACCCTATCTACACACATCCACTCCTCTTTCTGCTCTTGAGTATTCCATTTTACATCTTGCAGATTACTCCGGAGCTTCACATCATCGTTCTCACCATCTCCTCAATCTTTCAAGTAGAACGCCCATTGACTGGTATGCCAACCTGGTCTCTAACAAAAAAGGTCGGGTGGCATCGACCCGAGAAATGCGGAATATGATCAGTCTCGGTGTGGACTTCGGAGGCAAGTATACCAGTCCAGGAGTGGACTTTTTGAACAGTAATGCCAGTTCATGGATGAATATCTGCGGGAGATGACTTTGAAGTGCAAGTTACTGTTCTGCGTCTATTCTGGGGCGGTTCTGTACGGAGCCTGATCAACTCCTTATTTGAACCACTTTGGAATGTGCGGTGGTGCAGCGGCCGGTTCTTCGGAGCATTCTGTTAAGACCAAACTCCAGTGTTGGGATAGCACTTCGGGGAGGTTCAGGGTACTCCGGGCAGATTTTGGAGTTTTGGATTCTGTGTTTAAGTATAAGGTATATTTGGTTTTGTGATTCTGGAAAGAATCTCTGCATCATGCATTGCATTACACTACAGAGCCTTAGAATACCGCTGCTAGCTTCTGTAGAGAGAGAGAGAGAGTTAATTGTTCTGTATAAGTTGGTATATGGTTGGATTGGTTTCAGGAAATGGTTAACACGCATAGACAGCGTGATCAGTTGCCGGAAGGTAGGGACCGGGATCCCACGCCTCCGAGAGTTAGAAGGCGGATTCAGCGGAATCCAAGGCCTGAACAACCACAATCACCACCCCCGAATCTTCAGCAGCCACAAGGACCCCCTCCCAATTTGGTATAGGTGTTGGGATGGGTTGGCTGTCGAAGAATTCTGTGCACATTGGTTGTGCTGACCGTAACATTACGGTTTCTGGGGAGGTACTATCTCTCTTTGTTTCAGCCGATGGTGGAGATGGTTGAACTGAAGAAGCAGCTGGAGGTTCATTGGCAGAGGAGGATCAGAGTGCGCAGCGGAAGCGTAGTGGGCCCAAGGTATATCGGTCCCTGCGAGATTTTGGAACGAGTCGGCAGGGTAGCATACAGATTGGCTTTACCTCCGAGTATGTCTGCGGTGCACAATGTCTTCCAGGATGGCATGTTGAAGGTCTGTTAGGTATAGATTCGGTACTGTCTGGGGTTGTCAGGTAGAAATACCGGCAACTGACTCGGGGCGCAACAAGATGCACCCTGAGGGTTGGGACGCCGCTGAGAGGCTCAGGTTGGTAGTCTAAACTACCACTCCCGCCGCACCAGTAACGGTGGTCCGAGTATGCCAGGTGAAGAGAACATCTGTTCTGGTTCTTTGGGACATCTGTATGGTTCAGGTTACTCTTGGAGGACCAAGAGTTCTAAGGGGGGGAGAATGTTACAGTCACCCCGAGCGGGTGGTGACTTTGGTGATCCGGGGCTCCGTTTCAGGCATGCGGGTCATGCTTCGGGTGGTCAGACAACTCCCGAATCTTTTCTGGGTATCATTCTCGGGAATGCTTTCATATTTGAGGTCGCACGGGTTCCCCGGACATTTCCGCGGAAAATATTTTTTCCGGGAGCGGGACTTGTTTATGGGCGATCAGTAAGCTCGGTAGCTTTATCGGGACCTCGAAAAAGGGAACTTTCAGCATATTTGGGATCGTACGAGCATTCCACATCTTTTTACAGAGTATATTTTTTGGAGACGAGATGTTCGTTCCCGGGAGAAGCCCGAGGCTCGGGATGAAAAACCCGGGGCTCAGGATGAAAGTTTTGTGACAGCTTTGGGGTGAGATGTGCTATGACTCGGGATGAGTAGTGTGGTGATAACCAAACAAGTACGCATGACGGGATTACTCGATTAAGCTAGCAAGCGCACACGTCGGGATTTGCTCGGATTAAGCTGGTACGGTTTGACACTCGGGACTTATAATTAAACATGTGAATCATGATTTGTGTGTGATATGAGGTCCGAGAATGTGTCTCATATTTCGTTCCGTTTGGAGTTACGGTTTGAAAGTTGCAATTTTTTGGTTGGGCTAAATTGCAACTTTTGAAAAGTTTGGGGGTCAAAGTGTAAAAAGGCATAAATTCAGCAATAATTGAGAGGAAGAGGATAAGAAAGAGGCGGCTGCAAGGTGGAAGAAAAGGGAGGGACGTGTTGTGTTTTAATTAAAAAGGAAAGAAGACAAAATGGAAAAAGGGAAGAGATAATGGTGGAAAAATGTAAAAGGAAGAAAATGATAATTTTCTTCCATTTCTTCATCTTCTTCTTCCTCTCTCACGTATAAGTCACCATGAAAGCACCAAATTTGAGCTGAAAGGTGAACTTGGTGAAAACTTGAAGAACCTTCGAGGAGTGTGAGCAGAAACTCGCCGGAAGTGTTGCAAAAATCCGTTCAAAGGTTGCGAAAAATCAACTTTGCTTTCAGTGAAAGGTAATGATATATTTGTGATCGAGTGAAGAGATGAGTCTTGTGCTATTTGGTTTTGAAAGGCTCGGTGTGAAAGCCGTTTTCCGGCCCGAGCCTCGGTTTTGGCGCCAATGATATTGGCTAATGCTGTGAATTCTGAACATATACTCTGATCTGTGGATCTTATCTAAACAGGGGGTAGTCGAAACTTTGAAACTCTGCCGAAACTTGTACTGGGACAGCTGAACGAGAATTTCGATTCGGACTTGTGTGAACGATTTGGGAAGAAGGTATGATTTGAATGCTTGGTTGTGCTTGTTTAAGTGTAAATAAAAATGTTCTAGTTTGGTTTGAGAAACCGAGCTTTCTATAGAATTTTGCGGGAAAGTGCGGGATTGGTTTCCAGTGGTCTATTTTGGTGATTTATGACTTGTGTTTGGTTGATCAGCTTGAATCAACAGTGGCGGAGTAGTGCGGGACTTCGGAAGTCACACTACCGCGTTTTGGGCGGGGCGTCGGTAATTTCCCGGGATTTAGCTGTGGAGCGGTTTTAGTGAGGTAAGGGTTCAACTTCTCTTGTTATGCTATCTGGGAGGGATATCATGTATACCGGGGTTAGTTGAGGACGGTGGTCCGGGGATCACAGGACCAGTCATATGGTAAGGTACAGTTTGTTCTGCTTCAAGGCCCGGGATGGTCTTGGAGACCCCGGGTTGCTTATCTGTTCTGTATATCTGCATACTTTCCTACGGGATTTGGTGTGATACTTTCCTACGGGATTTGGTGTGGTACTTTCCTACGGGATTTGGTGTGGTACTTTCCTACGGGATTTGGTGTGGTACTTTCCTACGGGATTTGGTGTGATACTTTTCTACGGGATTTGGTGTGATACGTTCCTACGGGATTTGGTGTGGTACTTTCCTACGGGATTTGATGTGGTACTTTCGTACGGGATTTGGTGTGATACTTTCCTACGGGATTTGGTGTGATACTTTTCTATAGGATTCTGTGTATATATATGCGCTCGTGTTCTGTGTTTTTCTGTTTTGCAGGTACTGCGCATTAGCACTTTATGCGAACTGTATCTTACCTCAGCCCTTACTGGGTTCTCCCGAGGACTCATCCCTTTCTGTTTACCACCTTTCAGGTCGGCCTGACAAGCAGCCGGCGGACTAGAGATCCGCGGTGCTTTCTGTTTGGGAATTAGGTATTGACAGTTCCAATATGGAACTTCTGTTAAGTTTTATAGGGGTGGTCTCGGTAGAGGTTAGAGTCTGTTTTCCAGGACTTACATTACGATGCTAAGTATAGCATATGGGTTTCTGATTAAGCGACTTCTCTCTCTTGTTGGTGTATTAGCGGCAGGTACTACTTGCGGGATCTTCTGATCTTGGAGTTTCTCCTAGATTCCGCTCGTAGGTATTATGAGGTTTTCTTGGTCGGCTCCGTAGGTGTATATGCATGCATGTCATATGTCAGATCATGCTATGTTTCTTAGATACATTACCTGGTACCGTATTTTGTTTGGTGGAGTGTTCGCCCGTGTCAGTTGAGGACGGGACCCAAAATGTGTTCATATTGGTATGAATCAGATGGTTTCTGTATCTGGATGTTTTTGTGAATTGTGAATGATATTTCCATGAATTGCATGTTTGGTGATGGTTGAGTGCTCGAATATTTAAGTGGGGCGGGGCTCACCATGGATAGTTAGGATTATATCGTATACTTGCCATCTTTGAGTTTTGTAGGTTGCGGGTCGTAACGCGACCAATAAGTTTACAAGAGAGCAAAGTGTTCTCAGGCACCGGGCCTTTCAAGAACGAGACTTTGCGGGCCGGGTCATGGGACCACTACACGCAGCGGATTTCGGTTGGACGGTGTCCGCGGTTTCCATCGCAGCTTCCGCTTCTGACGTCGCGGGCAGCCCCGCCTCCGCAACCGGGCGCCGGCGCTCATGACAAGTCCCGTCAAGGAACCAGGCTATCAGATTGGCGCCGTCTGTGGGAAGCATCAACAATCCCACGAAGAAACCACCTAAGAGCAGAAGCCATGCCTACCACAAGGAGCGCAAGTCGGCAGAATGGCCGTGGGAGGAGAAATCCACCCGCCGCCGCTGCAAACCATGGAGCGTCAGTCCACTCAACCGGGGAAAGCTCATCCCATGGTGATCGCAATGCCCCTCCCTTCAGGGAAGTTATTCACACGGCCGGGGCAGATGCCGCCGTGAGATCTGGGCATGTTGCCCTCTCGACAAATCACAACCGGTCAGCCGGTGTGGTGGGAGCACCGCACAATGTCATCGTTCGAAACCTGCGGTGGCGGTCTCGATCCCATAATCCTCGCGGTGATCACCGAGGCAATCATCCAAAATATGCGCGGCACCACGGCGCGGGAGGTTTCCAAATGGTTGGCCGCGAGATCACCGAGAGCCTCCTCTTCCATGCTCGCCGCTCTCGCGACGCTTGAAGCAAATTGATAAGAGGAGGTAAGTGCAAACACGCTCTATTCCACCAGCACTGGGACCACCTATGGACCCAGCCTTTCACCCAGATGATCTTGGAGGCTCCACTGCCGGAGCAATTTCGCCAGCCCAAGCTCCAGCGCTACATCTTTGCGATGGCGATTGCTAGGGCTGATGACAGCACCCTCTGTAGGGCTTTCAGCTCTACTCTCACTAGAGCCGCCGCCAATTTGTACACCACCCTTCGCGGTAAGCAATTCGACTCCTTTGAGGAACTTTCCGTGTTTTCTCTAACCACTTTGTCGTCTCCAAGCCTCCGCCAAAACTGCAGGGCACCCGCTTAAGGTGCGACAAAGGAAGGATGAGTCCTTGAGGGACTACATCCAGCGATTCCAAGGAATCTATCCAGTCCCAAACATGGGGAGGAGACTCGTCTCCTAACAGCCATACAGAGGGTTTCCAGTGGGATTTCTTGTTCTTCATCAACGTGCACACCAACCCTCCTCGCAACATGGAGCAGTTCCTAGACAGGGCAACTTGGTTCATGCACACCGAGAGGTCACCGGCCCTACCTTAAGAGCTCAACAAGCGCGTGAGGGGCAACCTCGCGTATGCCGACGCCGGGGGCCATGGGCAGCGGAGGCAACCGCCTCCACAGGGCAATAGGGACAGGGCATATCCAACCCTTCCCCCACTCAGAGACTCCCGCACCAACATCTTCCATGCCCCGGAGCAAATGAGAGAGGTCACCAAATGGCCTCACCCACTTCCCAAGAGCGTTGCGAGGCCGAACAACAAGTACTGTCGCTACCATCGCGACAAAGGCCACGACACTGAGGAGCGCGTGGAACTCAAGTGCATGCTGGCGGAGATGATAGCTCAGGGAAAACTCACTAAGTTCCTTGTTCGCAACCCCTCCCCGCAAAGAGGTTCTCCCAGGGGGTACAAGCACGAAGGCGATCGGGAGGATCGCAGACGGGATCACCACAGGCAGAACAGGGCCCCTGGGGGAGCTGATCAAATCCCACCTGCCAGGGGTCACATCAATGTGATCACTCAGTGCGAGGGCGCAGCTGCGAGGCGTTATTATATGAGCCAGATCTATCAGCTGGACTACACAGCTAGCCGTCTCATCCAACGCCGCAATGGGACTTCTGTGGCGATCCCTCATTCGGACCCACTTATCATCACAGCTCGCATCGCCGGGTGGGACATTAGCCGGATCTACATGGATACAGGAGCTAATGCCAACGTCATTTACAAGCACACACTTGTTGAGGCGAAGGTACCCCTGTCTCAAATCAAGCCAGCGAAGGGGGTAACCTTTGGGATCGAAAGGGAAGAGATCCCAACCTTGGGGGCCATCACACTCCCGTTCATGATGGACGGCGCCACCAAGGACAACAGGCGGAGTCTGTCACTCCCGGCCTTCGTGGACTTCATCGTCCTCGACCTCCCTCGTCTTACAATGACATTGTTGGGCACGCCACGTGTCACCCCACCACCACCGGAAGCCCTAACGGAAGCTATTCTGCGGTTTCGCCGGCGATGGGCGTGAATCGGAATTTCTCTTAAAAAAATGGTTTTGTGGACCCGAACCCAACCCTTAAAACATTTTCCTTCAAGTTTTAAGGTTATTACGTATTTGTAGATTTTAAGACGTCTTCCTAGTCCTAAACCTGCACCCGAGACACGTTAGTGGTTTTTACAGAATATCGCGCGCAGAAAACTTATACAGAATACAGATAATACAGGCAGAAGGAGTTCCGTCCTCTTCGTAGGGCCGGAGACTCCCCACGAATAATATACATACCAAAAATATTAATGTAACTAATATGCATTCTACGTCTATAGAGCCGAGCCACAAAGCGGAATTATACCTCGCTAAAAAGTTGCTGCTGCTAAACAAAAATAGAAGAAATAACTTCATATTAACCAGATTTCAGATCACATAAGGGATCTAACGAGAATACCCCTAGACATAAACAGACATATGCCTCGAATAAACAGAATGCGAGCGAACACCGCGGAGATCTACTCCGCAAGTCATTTGCCCGGATCCCCGAAAACATTAATTATGTGGGGTGAGTTCTCGAAAGAACCCGATGAGGGGCGGGTATGATAAGGGAAAAAGTTTACAAACAGTTTTCCCTGCATAAAAATGTTAGCGTGCAATGATCTAGCAGATAATATAGTCCTAAGTATAAGCAGGAATATGATATGCAAATGTCATGATGCTCAGAAGTTCCGTCGGACTGGTGGTACATCCCATATATGTGGTCCCCGACCACCTGACAGCGCCCTACGGCGGCTTGTTAAGCTCACGCCGATTATCGGGATCAGAACGCACGGTACCAGCGAGGGGTGTACATCCCCTAACTGTCAGAACAGAAGCGGCATAAAGCCGACACACAACAGAAAACGGGTCCGTCGTCGACCCCCGATAAGTATATCCGATAAAGCATAGGTCTCGAAAGCATAGCAGAAAGTGGGTCCGTCATCGACCCCCGATAGTATAAAGTCCAGACATAAAAACCCTGCAACCCGATATGTACCTTGTGACTAGCCCCGGGAGTCACTGGGCCCCACCCTCGACCCGAGTACTAGCCCTTAACTAACCTAATACACTCGCCTTGCGTATTAAGGAAGTTAAACCCTTACCTTGACAGAACGGATATCTACTATGGCCCCCTGAAGCGCACAAGCAGTATCCCCGGAACGCAGATTTAATCTGCCAGAATCAGAAACACAAACTTAACTTTAGTTATTTCACTAAAGTTTCTTATGTTGAGAATTTATCCTTAATTACACTTAAGTCTCTCAACTTTTCAGAACTTTGCAAAAGTACCCAAACTTCACAAAGTGACACTATATTCCAAAAAGTGTTCAATAACCAACTTCACACTTAGTATGGTTTACTTTTCTTTAACTTTCAAATAATTACACCTTTAGTCCTTAACTTTTTTAAGAACTGACAATTTGGCCCAAAATTCTACCAAGTGTCATATTGATCCAAGATTTTGTAGAAAACCTTATTTTCACAATTCTTAGCAAAATACTTCAATTTTAACCAAGTTTGCACTTTTACCCAAACTTTTCCATATTTTGCATTTTGGTCCTCCAACTTTCACAAAGTTGCCAACTTTACCCGATTTGGTCAACTTTGCCAAAAAGTCAACTTTTATCAATTTCACACAAATTTTCGGCCCAAGCCCAAACTTTCGGCCCAACTTCCAATTTGGCCGTAAACATTCCAAACTTCCAATTTTACCACTTTAATCATTCTTTTCTTCACCAAAACATGGTTTAATCCTTCTTTCATAACTTTAACAACACCACAACATAAAATCGGGAACTAATACATTCGGTTCTTCATCAAAACTTTTCCAAATAATTTCCAATTTTCCCCACAACTGTAAAACATGTCAAACACACTTAAACATGCTTTTATTCCAACTTTCTTCAACATAAAATCACCCAAATAATAGTTCAATAATTCGGCCTCACCAACAAAATTTCAACATGTTTTCTGACAACCTTTCAAGAACAAAACATGTTCATCAAGCATCAAGCATCAACATACTTGAAGATCAACACCAACCAACAACCAAAACTTTCATAAAACTTAACAAGGGTTCCTCACCTTGCTGAACTTCACCCAACAATTTGATGGTGTTGTTGTTGACAAGAAAATCACCTCCAAACTCCTTAAACTTGTCCAAGAAAACAAGAACATGGATGAGTTCCTTACTATGGTTATTTCAAACACAAGAAGATCAAACCATAACCAATCAACCTCACCTTGAAAAACGCAGATTTGGAAGGTGGAAGAAGTGGTAGACTTGCTTGTTGAAGCTCCAAGACTCAAAACTTCAAGTTGGAGTTTTCAGCACAAACATCACAGCAGACCCGTTTTCGTCCAGCTCAGATTTGGGGGTCTTCCCGACGTTTTTGGACCTTGGTTACTTCAAGAAAGTTGAAGCCAAGACACAAATGAAGAGTTTCTCTAATACCATAAGAGCCAATTCGAAACACAGAAGTGTAGAATTGGATGGGAAGGAGGCAGATGTTTCCTGGACAGCAAGGGAAGCAAGGAGAGCTTCTCTCTTTACTTTTTGCTAAAGATTGGGTCCGAAAATGAATGAGCTGAAATGATACAAATGAAATACATATCTGAAGTTTAGAGAGGGGGGGGGCAATTTTGGATGGAAGTATTATGGATTTTTGGTTTAATTTTAATAAAAGAAGAAATGGTGGAAGAAGGTGAATGGTGAAGGGTTGCATGGTGTAAGGGTATGGGTTGCCATACCCTTGACCAAGCCTTAAAAATCTGCCCTATCTCCAATAAGTCTGCTGAAAATGATTAAGGGATATAATCCCTTGTGATTATCTCCTAATCTTTCCCGTCAGTGACCTTTTTGCCCCCCGAAACCGATTTTTTGCAAAACTTCCCGGAAGTCGACAAATGTCACCCAACATGTAAAACACTTATAAATAACTTCAAATTCACTCCCAAACATTGAATTTCAATAATTTATCATATTCCCATATTGTTTAGATAATTTCTGAGAATTCACAATTAGTGACAATCGTGGAAAATTACAAAACGTCGGGGTGGGTGTAACAATCTCCCGCGTAGGACTCTTGGTCCTCCAAGAGTGGTATCAACATCCGGTAATCGTCCGGATATCTACTCATCAGATCTGCTCTGTCTCCCAAGTCGCTTCCCGATTAGAATGATGTGACCACTGAACCTTGATCATTGGAATCGACTTGTTGCATGAGCCTCCGAATATCTCTCGGCCGGAAAAGCTATCGGTACCTCTCGGTAGGATAGATCCGGCTCTAACTCTATCTCATCCTCTGGAATTGTCTGACTGTCCTCCAGAATGTACTTCTTTAGCATGCTGACTTGACAAACATTGTGTACAGCAGACATGCTCGGAGGTAAGGCTAATCTGTATGCGACTCTGCCTATACGCTCCGAACTCTCGTAAGGACCAACATATCTTGGGGCTAACTTGCCTGCCAAAGCGGATGGTCCCACGAGTCGGTGCAACCTTCACCAAACTCTGTCTCCCACCTCAAACTCCAGATCGCGTCGTCTCTTGTTAACATATGAGGTGGTCTGTCATTTCGCGGCCTTCATCCGCATCTGAATTAGACGGATCTTGTTACCAACACCTGGCACGTAATTAAGTTAATTACGTATTTAAGTTTAATTACCGGATTTTTGATAATTTCTGTTTTAGGACTTGCTTTGCATGTTTGGTAATTGTGGATTTGATTTGGTGAATTTTGGGGCAACTCCGGAAGGATTTAGAATTAATTACGCGGCTGCGCGTAATTCCCGGGAGTTGCATTTCCGAGTGACTCGGGACTTATATTTGGATAAGAAAAATGTGTTTTATGGGTTTTATGATGTCCTGAGTATGTGGTTAAAGTTTGGTTCCAATCGGAGTAAGTTTGGTAAAAAGCTGCATTTCGGGCTGAACGGAATTTACAGTTTGTAATATGAATGTGATATTGGAAATTTAACATTTTGGAAGAAAAAGAAAGGTGTGGGGCGGATGGGTGAGAGAGAGAAAGGGGTAGGTGTCACTTGTTGGTTGAATGAGGGAAAGGGAAGAAAAGAAGATTATGGGAGATATATATGTATTTATGTATTAATACATATATATGTAAAAGAAAAGGGGAAAGTTTTTATTTGGTCAACTTCTTCTTCTTCTTCCATCCGTTTTCTTCTTTTCCTCTCCCTCACGTCCGCCATTGTTGAGCTTGAAGCTCACAACTGTTTTCCGTCATTTCGTGACCAAACTTCGAGGTAAGCCACTTAAATCGTTCATTGGATTGTATAGATCGATAATCTGAAGCCTGTTTTGGAAGAATCAGTGTATTTTGCAAGTTAGGAGCATTTGAATTTTTGAGTGAATAGTGTCATATGCTCCTTTGTTTGATTTTTCGGTTCCTAAGCGTTCTCGGCACTTCCTGGTGCGTGTTTGATAACAGGAACGTAGGAAGAAACGCACCCGAGGTGGTGCCGATTCGCGTCTGAAAATTTGGGTGTAATTTTCGACGGAAGAATTAGTGAAAGGTAAGGGCATTTCTGTGTTCAGAATAGAATTCTGATTCCGTTAGTGTAATCGGTTCTGTTAGAAGAGGCTCGGTGTGAAAGCCGTTTTTCCCGGCCCGAGCCTCGGTTTTGGCGCCATTGTTAGTGATTGTTTCTGTGAACTCTGAATGTGAATTGTGTATCTGTGATTGTTTCTGGACAGGGAGTTGCTTAGAAATTGGGCAGAAACTCTGCCGAAATTTCTACCGGGATCGTCGATCGAGAATTCGGATTCGGACTTCAATCGGAGGTAAGGGTTCAGTGTGTGTTTAGGAGTATTGCTTTGCGTAGCAAGCATACTCGGATATAGACTGAGGCTAGGTCTGGAAGAGGGGAGTGCCCCGATGACGCCGACCTAGTTCCGTGGTATAGACATTGTTTGTGCAGGAACCGATTGGGATTCCGATATACCTACGATGGTTATCGATGATTCGTATTGATTGATCGATGAGGGTCGCTCCCCCGAGCTGGTACCATGCTCTACCGACCGATTGTGAATGGACGCATGGCCATTGCCGGTTGGACCGGGGCAGATCTCGCCATGGTCCATAGCAAAGAATGTTACCGTTTTGATTATGAATTGAATGTGATTGTGATTGACCGATTGTGAGTTATGAGACGCATGGCAATGCCGGTTGGACCGGGGAAGATCTCGCCATGGTCTATAACAATGTTCTTTACCGTTTCGATTAAGTATTGACTGTGATTGTGATTGACCGATTGTGAGTTATGAGACGCATGGCAATGCCGGTTGGACCGGGGAAGATCTCGCCATGGTCCATAACAATGTGCTTTTACCGTTTCGTTTGAGTATTGATTGTGATTGTGTTTGTCCGATTGCATTACATATGATTGATTGTGTTGCATTGATTGAGCGTTTGATTGATTGGAGAGATGCTCTGTGTATATCGTATTCGTTCTGTTTTCGATTGCAGGTTCTTTGTATCGATCGTTATAGTAACTGTACCATGTCTATACCTGTTCTCTTACTAAGTTCTTTCGAGAACTTACCCTTATATCTACCATTTCAGGAAAAGGAAAGGAAAAGCAAGCCGCCGAGTTGAGGCGGGGTTGCTAGACTGTGAAGGTTTTGGACTTGAGGAGCAGCAGCAGTAACTTCAAGTGGTGCGGTTGGGTTCCGCGTGTTCGCCACTTGGTTGGTTTTCTTTGTATTCCGAATTTGGTTTCTGGCTCTGTATAATGTACATAACATGCATGTTTCGTTTGTAAGGTTTGGATGTGTAAATGGTTTGGATTGCATAAGTGTTTAAGTTCAGGTTCGGAACCGTTGGTTTTCGCGTTGAAATTTCAGGTTTTGGGTTCAGTAGGAAGGTCGGGTGATCACCAACTCCAACACTTTGCAATTTGTTGACTTGCTGTTTTTTAGGTGATCACCAGGTGATCACCAACTCCAACACTTTGCAATTTGTTGACTTGCTGGTTTTTAGGTGATCACCAGGTGATCAACTCGCTTCAACCTGATGATCACAAGGTGATCAACTCGCTTCAACTGGATGATCACCAGGTGATCAACTGGATTCTTGATGATCACCAGGTGATCAACTGGATTCTAGATGATCACCCGGTGATCAGCTCACTCAGCTCCAGGATGTCTTGAGACTCCCTGGTTTTTAGGTGACCACCCGGTGATCACCTAAATAAGAAATTTTGCCCTTTGATCCTCTAACTTCTCCTTTGTTACATCTTGTCCCAAAAATAACCTGAAGTGCCAAATTCAATAATTTTATGAGAAAAACAACCCCATTCGCATAGGTAAACATCTTGGGACTTAGTTGAGCATTAGTGCTTTGGTTTAAGGAAATTTTCGGGTGATCCCAAGGGGCGGTTGCCCTGTTGTTAAGGTTGTGAGTGAACCGTCGCCCCCACCTTTCCCATTTCCCCGGTTTGGTCCGTTCTCCGTGCGCTTCCGCGAGTGCGCGGAGTCGTAGGCGGGCGTGGGGTGATAAGTTGGTATCAGAGCAGGTTTATCTAGTTGCGAATGGTTTATGTGATAGTAAGGTTGCATTTCATTGCATCATGCATGTACATATACAGAGCCAATTGGAATACTGCTGCTGCTAAGTTTTGATTGTTACCGTAATATTGTGTTTATAATGATTCTTAGAAAATGGTAAACACCCGGGGAAGACCGTGAGTTAGGACGCATGGCAATGCCGGTCGCATGGCAATGCCGGTTGGACCGGGGAAGATCTCGCCATGGACCGGGGAAGATCTCGCCATGGTCTCTAACAAGTTTTCCCTGAGTTAGTGCGGGTCTTAGAACAGATCCGGGATAGTTTGGCACAGATATTGCCGGAACCGACAGACTCAAGGACAGTACAGCAACTTCAAGTTGCAAGTGGAAGTGGAACGGGGCGTCATGGACCCCATACTGTGACTGATAACAGCCCATCCTCATCTGAGAATGAGGAGGAGGCTAGTACAGATAAAGAGCGACGACACCCTAGAGGTAGGAGGGTGCATCGAGAGATTGATTCAGCTGCAAGACAGGGTCATGATGATCATGGCCCGTCTCAGGGAAGTGTTAGTGGTCGACGTCACCGTCGACAATCTGAGGAAGCCGAAGGGTCACATCGACCTAAGAGGCAACGGGAAGAGAATGAGCGCCCTAGTAGGATGCTCGAGCGATTCCAACGCCTGAACCCACCCCGTTTCAACGGAAAGGGTGGACCTGAGGCGGCGGAAGTCTGGTTTCGACGGATCGATTCCATGTTTGAAAGGTTGGAATTCTCACCTACTGCAATGGTATCGTTGGCAACGTACAATTTGGATGACCGAGCTTTGATATGGTGGGAGAGTGAGAAACAGGCGCCGAGCGGAGCAGTTCGCGCGGGGAGAGCCTGAAACTGATATGACGTGGAATGAGTTTACTCGCTTGTTCCACGATCATTATGTGAGTGATGCTGTCCGGGACTTGCGACAGGCACAGTTTGACAATCTGACACAAGGGACTATGAGCGTGCTGGACTACGAGCACGAGTTTGATCGATTGATTCGCTACGTCCCACAGTACCATGGGATGGAGGAGCAAAAGGCAAAGAGGTTCATCAGAGGGTTGAGACCTGACATTCGATTGGCACTCCGACCGTTGGATATCAAATATTATCAGGAAGCAACACAGAAGGCTCAACTGATTGAGCAGGAGGATGTTGAGAGTAGACTCATGCCTCAACAGACCGTTGGACGTGGTAGGGGTGTTGGTTTCCGTGGCTTCTCTCGAAACGCCGGGAGGGCACCCCAGCCTAACCCGAGCGCTAGAGGGAAGGGAGTAGCTTCACCCTCCACTACTGTTTGTTTGACCTGTCAACGTTCTCACCCAGGCAGAGTATGCTATCGGGAGACAGGTCAGTGTTTGGGATGTGGTTCTTCGAACCACTGGATCAGAGATTGTCCTCAAGCTGCACCGAGAAGGGAGGTCGGCCATGGCCCGAGGCCTCCATTTGGGTTACCGTTGATCCGACCGGGGACACCACGAGGTGGTGCTAGACCGCAATTTCCGCAACCGCAAGCACCTCCTCCGCCACCGCAACCGAGGATGGGAAAAGTATTTCAGATTGAACTCGGGGAGGCAACGCAGCAAAAGGAAGGAGAGACGGCACGACAAGGTGCTCTTAAAGGTACCATATTGCTAAATAACATTCCTGCTACTGTATTGTTCGATACTGGTGCTTCTGTGTCTATAGTGGCTCAGAAATTTGTTATGGCTCAGCATTTATCTGTGAGTTCCATGCCACGCGTGGCATTAGTTAAGACTGCAGGGAGCCAGTGGTTGCTCTCTAATGATATGGTTCGAGATTGTGTGATCGATTTGGGGAAACATCAGATTCTGAGTGACTTACTGGTTCTAGATATTTCGGGATATGATGTGGTTTTGGGAATGGATTGGTTGGCTAAGAACGGGGTACAGATTGATTGTGGGAAGCAGGAGGTGACACTAGCTACCAGGAAGGTACTTTTGTCCTCCGCTTCTTCTGAGCAGGGATCGGAAATGAGGAGTCTAGAATTGCAAATTCTAGATGAGTTTGAAGTAATCGATGAGGATGATTACTGTGGGTTGAACTCTTCGGAGATCAGGGATGAGATAGATCGGATATCGGTAGTAAGAGAGTTTCCGCAGGTATTTCCCGAAGATTTACCGGGAATGCCTCCGGAACGAGAAATTGTTTTTGAGATTTTGCTTCAGCCGGGATCAGTACCCGTATCTGCTCCCCCTTACCGAATGTCTATCCCTGAAATGAATGAGCTTAAGAAGCAGTTGGATGAATTGCTTGCTAAAGGATTCATTCGGCCGAGCACGTCCACGTGGGGTGCTCGATCTTGTTTGTGAAAAAGAAGGATGGAACGTTACGATTGTGCATCGACTATCGCAAATTGAATGCGATAACTGTGAAGAATAAATAGCCCCTCCCTCGGATTGATCATTTGTTTGATCAGCTGAAGGGGCCAAAGGTATTTACGAAGATTGACTTGAGATCGGGGTACTTCCGGCCGAGTAAAAGAAGAAGATATCCCCAAAACGACTTTCCGAACCCGGTATGGACATTATGAATATACCGTCATGCCATTCGGTTTGACGAATGCGCCTGCGGCGTTTATGGATATGATGAACCGAGTGTTCAGTCCATACCTGGATCGGTTTGTTGTGGTTTTCATTGATGATATCTTGGTTTACTCCAAGGATGAAGGTGAACATCAGGATCACCTGCGAATTGTATTGAAAACTCTGAGTGATCATCAATTGTATGCCAAACTCTCCAAGTGTCAGTTTTGGATCAGGGAAGTGTCCTTCTTGGGGCACGTTATTGGAGAGAATGGTTTATCGGTGGATCCTGAAAAGATTAAGGCGGTAATGGGGAAGCAGCCGACTACGATGCGAGAGATCAAGAGTTTCCTTGGTCAGCGAGTTATTATCGGAGGTTTGTATCGCGATTTTCAACTTTGGCTCTACCCCTTACTCAGCTTACGCAGAAGGGGCGAGCATTTGTATGGTCTGAGGCGTGTGAGCGCAGCTTTCAGGAACTAAAGGACAGGCTGACTCACGCACCTATTCTGATATTTCCAGATCCGAGTGCAGCTTTTACGATTTACACAGACGCTTCTAGGTCGGGTTTGCGTTGTGTACTCATGCAAGATCGGAACGTGCTAGCTTATGGGTCGAGACAGCTTCGACCTCATGAGCAAAACTACCCGACTCACGATTTGGAATTGGCGGTTATTTATGCACTCAAGCAATGGCGACACTATCTCATTGGGTAGCAAATTTCAAATCTTTACGAATCATAAGAGTTTGAAATATTTGTTTACCCGAAGGATTTGAATATGAGACAACGAAGGTGGCTTGAGTATATGAAGGACTACGATTGTAGTATCGAGTATTTCTGGTAAAGGGAATTCGATAGCTGACGCACTGAGTCGGAAGTACACAGGCTTGGTGAAAGGTGGAGATCGGGATGGTGATGATGAAGATAATGACTTGGTTTGTTTGTGGTGTTTGTGGGAGCATCGAGAGCGAGAGCAACTGTCTACTTTGACGATCGATCGGGGTGGCTGGACAGCGACGAGACACTCGAGAATGCTGATGCGTCGAAGAAGGTATCGGGAGAAGCGAAAGGATCCCTTCACCCGTCATTTGGTTACAAGCGAGGATTGTTGTATTTCGATGATCGACATTATGTACCGATGGAACCGACCCTTCGCGGTGAAATACTTCGGAGGCACATACGAGTCGATTGAGCGTACACCGGGAGGTGAGAAAATGTATCATGATTTGAGATCTCATTTCGATGGCCGGGTATGCGCAAGGACATTGCCACTTATGTTTCTAAGTGTGCAACGTGTCAACGGGTGAAGGCGGAGCATCAGAAACCAGCAGACACCTTGCAGACATTACCCATTCTCGTCGAAATGGAGCAATATTACTATTGACTTTTCGACAGGACTACCTATGACCCGAGCGCACCACGACGCTATATGGGTTGTAGTGGATCGATTGACGAAGTGTGCCCATTTTCCGCCAATGCGGATCACGCATTCTTTGGAGAAGTTAGCTCAACTGTACATCAAAGAGATTATGCGGTTACATGGAGTGCCAGACTCCATAGTGTCCGATCGAGATCCGCGGTTTACAAGACGGTTTTGGAAAGCTTTTCACACGGCTTTGGGTACAGTTGCACATGAGTTCGGCGTTTCACCCACGCACGGATGGACAATCGGAGCAGTGATCCAAGTGTTGGAGGATATGTTGCGGAGTTGTGTACTGGACTTTGGTGGTGAGTGGGATTATCACCTGCCATTGGTGGAATTTTCGTACAATAACAGTTATCAGTCCACCGTTGGCATGGCACCGTATGAGGCTTTGTATGGGCGGCGTTGTATAACGCCACATTGTTGGGCAAAAGCTTCGATCGAGTGGAATTGGGTCCTCAATCGATTGAGGAAACAACAACAAAGGATAAGAAGATTTAGGATCGGTTGAAGGCTGCTAATGATCGGACCACCTCCTATGTGAATAAAAGGAGGCGGGATTTGGAATTTGAAGTTGGTGACAAGGTTTGGCTTAAGGTAGCACCGACGGAGGTGTTATCAGATTTGGTAAGAAGGGAAAGTTGGCACCGCGTTATGTGGGACCGTATGAGATTCGGAGAGGGTTGGTAGAGTAGCCTACCGGTTGGCTTTACCCCGCATATGTAAGCGATTCATAACGTGTTTCATGTGAGTATGTGAAGAAGTGTATCCTGGATCCGGTTCAGACAGTTACCGTGGAAGACATACAGATAGAACCGGATCTTTCTTACCGAGAGGTGCCAGTGGCCATTTTAGGGCACGATGTGCGGAAGCTTCGTAGTAAGCTTATACCGATGATCAGAGTGCAATGGTCTCATCATACCGACCGAGAGGCAACGTGGGAAGTCGAGCAGGATATACAGGATCGGTACCCCCAAGAGTACGAACGCCTTAAGACTACCTTGGAGGACCAAGGGTCTTAAGGGGGGAGAATTGTTACCAACACCCAGTACGTAATTAAGTTAATTACGTATTTAAGTTTAATTACCGGATTTTCGATAATTTCTGTTTTGGGATTTGCTTTGCATGTTTGGTAATTGTGGATTTGATTTGGTGAATTTTGGGGCAACCCGGGAAGGATTTAGAATTAATTACTCGGCTGCGCGTAATTCCTGGGAGTTGCAATTCCGAGTGACTCGGGACTTATGTTTGGATAAGAAAAATAGGTTTTACGGGTTTTGTGATATCCTGAGTAAGTGGTTAAAGTTTGGTTCCAATCGGAGTAAGTTTGGTAAAAAGTTGCATTTTCGGGCTGAGCGAAAATGCAGTTTGTAAAGTGAGTGAGATATTTGGAAATTGGTAATTTTGGAAGAAAAGGAAGGATGGGGCGGATGGGTGAGAGAGGGGAAGGGACATGTGTCACTTGGAGGTTGAAGAAGAAAAGAAAGGGAAGGCTTTATGGAGAGTTTATATGTATGTATGTATGATAATAATACATGTATATATGTATAAGTAAAAGAAAAAGAAGTTTTTTTGACAACACTTCACATTTTCTTCTTCTTCTTCCCGTAACCTTCTCTCTCTCCCTCACTTGCGCCATTGTTGGAGCTTAAAGCTTCACAACTGATTTCCGTCATTTTGCGACCAAACTTCGAGGTAAACCACTTAAATCGTTCATTGGGTTGTATAGATCGATAATCTGAAGTCTGTTTTGGAAGAATCAGTGTATTTTGCAAGTTAGGAGCATTTGAATTTTTGAGTGAATAGTGTCATATGTTCCTTTGTTTGATTTTTCTTTTCCTAAGCGTTCTCGGCACTTCCTGGTGCGTGTTTGATAACAGGAACGTAGGAAGAAACGCACCCGAGGTTGTGCCGATTCGCGTCTGAAAATTTGGGTGTAATTTTTGATTGAAGAATTAGTGAAAGGTAAGGGCATTTCTGTGTTCAGAATAGAATTCTGATTCCGTTAGTGTAATCGGTTCTGTTAGAAGAGACTCGGTGTGAAAGCCGTTTTTCCCGGCCCGAGCCTCGGTTTTGGCGCCATTGTTAGTGATTGTTTCTGTGAACTCTGAATGTGAATTGTGTATCTGTGATTGTTTCTGGACAGGGAGTTGCTTAGAAATTGGGCAGAAACTCTGCCGAAATTTCTACTGGGACCGTCGATCGAGAATTCGGATTCGGACTTCAATCGGAGGTAAGGGTTCAGTGTGTGTTTAGGAGTATAGCTTTGCGTAGCAAGCATACTCGGATATAGACTGAGGCTAAGTTTGGAAGAGGGGAGTGCCCCGATGATGCCGACCTAGTTCCTGGTATAGGCATTGTTGTGCAGGAACCGATTGGGATTCCGATATACCTACGATGGTTATCGATGATTCGTATTGATTGACTGATGGGGGTCGCTCCCCCGAGCTGGTACCATGCTCTACCGACCGATTGTGAATGGACGCATGGCCATTGCACTGTTGGACCGGGCAGATCTCGCCATGGTCCATCACAAAGATTATTACCGTTTCGATTGTGAATTGACCGTGATTGTGATTGACCGACTGTATTGCATATGTTTGATTGTGGTGCATTGATTGAGCATTTGATTGATTGGTGAGATGCTTGTGTATATCGTATTCGTTCTGTTTCCGGTTGCAGGTACATTGTATCGACTTTTAATGTTACTGCACAATGTCTATACTTGCTCCCTTACTAAGTTCTTTCGAGAACTTACCCTTATATCTACCGTTTCAGGAAAAGGAAAGGAAAAGCAAGTCGCCGAGTAGAGGCGAGGTTGCTAGACTGTGAAGGTTTTGGACTTGAGGAGCAGAGTAGTAACTTCAAGTGGTGCGGTTGGGTTCCGCGTGTTCGCCACTTGGTTGGTTTTCTTTGTATTCGAATTTGGTTTCGGCTCTGTATAATGTACATAACATGCATGTTTCGTTTGTAAGGTTTGGATGTGTAAATGGTTTGGATTGCATAAGTGTTTAAGTTCAGGTTCGAACCGTTGGTTGTCGCGTTGTAATTTCAGGTTTTGGGTTGATAGGAAGGTCGGGTGATCACCGGGTGATCACCGGTGATCACCAACTCCAGCACTTTGCAATTTGTTGGCTGGCCGCAGGTCGATCTTCGAGAAAACTTTAGCTCCCCTGAGTTGATCAAATAGATCATCGATCCTGGGTATCGGATACTTGTTCTTAATGGTGATGGCATTCAGCTGCCTGAAGTCGATACAGAGTCGGAGAGTCCCGTCCTTCTTCCTAATAAACAAAACTGGGGCTCCCCAAGGTGATGTGCTCTGGCGGATAAATCCCTTCTCCAAAAGCTCATCAAGCTGCTTTTTCAGTTCAGCTAACTCTACAATCGGCATCCGGTAGGGAGGGATGGAGATCGGAGTTGATCCCGGCCGTAACTGAATCTCAAATGTGATCTCCCAGTCCGGAGGCATCCCCGGTAACTCCTCTGGAAAAACATGAGGAAAATAACGAACTACAGGTATCTTGTCTAACTCGGTGCGCGTACCTGTAGCATTAAGACCAAAGTACTCTTCCTCATCCACTACTGGAATGTGCTCCATGCTCAGCTCCACTGGTTTCGGTGGATAGCCAATCTGTATGACTTCCCCGGATATCAGAATTTGCCGCTTGGCACAGTCAATCCTCACATCATGCCGCGATAACCAGTCCATTCCCAGAATAATGTCGTACTTGGACGTATCCAAGATCAGCAATTCAGACTCAATCTGATGATGCCCGATACTCAACATGCACTCCCGAGCGATCTCGTTCGAAAACAAACACGTCCCACCAGCAGTACGTACCATGACTACACTGGTCGTGTAGTCGACAGGTAAAACTAGAGATGTCGCACATCTCCCAGAAACAGCAGAAATAGAAGCGCCAGTATCGAAAAGTGCATTAACACGTACATTATTTAAAAGGATGATACCTGCTAATGCTCCCTCGCTGGCACGCTCGCTCCATCCGATAGACTCGTCTTTGGCTGAACTATCCGCCGAACCGGCGGTCTTGTGATCGGCGATCTCGTGGCAAGCCTCCCTGTGCAAAGCCTCGGCCCTGAATGGCCCTAGTCTGGCCCCGCTGCTGTCCTCCCGGCTGAAACCGAACGCCCTGAGTCTGAGTCTGCGGGCAATCTTTGATCCAGTGGTCTGACGCCCCGCATCTCAGGCACTGGCCTGTAGCCCTGAAGCAAGTCCGACCCTCGTGGCGCCTGCCACACTCCCGGCAAACCGGCATCGGTGTAGTGGGGGCCTTTCCCCGCCCTATCGTAAGGCTGCCGGGTCTAAAGCTGCCTCGATGCGACTCCCGGCCTGTTGGCTCGATGGTCTCCCGCCACTGGGGTCGGGAAGATGTAGCTGCCGATCCGACCATCTCTGTCTCTAGCGAAGGGCCTTCGGATGGCCTCATGATAGACGAAAATGCTGAGTGCTACCATGTGCCTCGGATGCGTGGGGCGCAGGCCCCTGATGAATCGCCTCGTCTTCTCACGCTCGGAAGAATCGAACTGAGAAGAGTAACAGATGAGTCGGCTGAACTCCAGCTCGTACTCAGTGACGGTCCTTCTACCAGGAGGGAGCGCATCGAACTCTGACTATCGGCGCTCCTGAATGGTGTACCCCAACCATCTCTCATGAAACAAACGGGAGAACTCCTCCCAAGTCATCCCCAGGTCGATACGCCTCGATGTGATCACACGGGGTTGTATGACCACGAGCTTGGATCTAGCTCGATGAAGGTGGTTTCCGGCGGAAGGGAAACGAAAGCAGAGGGAGGAAACGAAGAAGACAAAGTCGGCCAAGGGAACCTCCTCACTACGAGGTGAGGCAATGCCCTTGAAAATGCAGGAAAGGAAATGGAACCTAGAACCTTTTGATTACTAGATCAAACAATGCTAGGTATTATATTAGATCCTCTTGCAATGGATCACTAATGGATTGGTGGAGCAAGATTTGAGACCCAAGAAGAACAATATGGTCGATTCGCGCAGATATGTGTTCTTACAATATATGAGTTCTAGGGTTTACAATGGTTACAAGCTCTTTATATAGAAGGAGAATGGTAAAGAGAAATAATGAGTGACTTGACAAGGGAACCATCTTCCATGATTTAGGGTGGGCGAAATGAGAGGTGGCAGATGATGTGACATTGTAGGCTACCTGCTCTGGCGGCGTCCATTTCCCTGCACTGGAGTTGGCGGGAAATGGGAGGAAGGGCCTCTGGATAAGTTGAATGGTTCGCCTGTCTTTGCATATGGAGGCTCCTTCGATTGGCGAACACCTGGGGCTTCGCTGGCATCTGAAAGTGTGGCACAGGGTCTTCACCGATGACCATGGGCTCGCGAGAGGAGCCATGGGGTCGCAAAGGGCCATGGGTTCGCCAAAGGGCCATGGGTTCGCCAATGGCCATGAGTTCGCCATAAGGTCCATGGGTTCGCCAGGGACCATGGGTTTGTCTGGGGCCATGGGTTCGCCAATGGCCATGGGTTCGCCAATGGCCATGGCCTCGCCAATGGGTCTTCACAAGCATGGCCTCGTCTTAGATCTTGGCCTTAACTTAGAGGAGGCGTTCAAGGTCCCCTCCTCGAGATCCGCCGGTGTGGCTTTGCTTTGCCAAGGGTCCTTTAGACCCCTGGAGGATTGGTTCCCCTTTATCACAAAAATGAGGCTGATGTCCACATCATCCTCATCCCCACATACTGAATCGCCGTGTCTCTAACCACTCCCTGCCACTAGTTGTGTGCAGCGCCTCGTAGGTAGAAAGTGGCCAGAGAAACCATCTGCTCGGATGGTAGGTGAAGTCTCAATAGAAGTCGCTCGATATCCGACAGCCAACTCTCGGCTGCATCCGGTCCTGACTTGCCCGAAAACCTTGGCGGGTTGAAGCGCTGCAGGCGCTCCATCATCTCGACCTCATCAAATCCCATGCTCTCTCAAGACGCGGCCTCGGGGCCCTCGGATATCCCGGAATCGGAATCAGATAGTCCCTAGGTCGGTGACGACTAACCGGTGATCGCTCTACCCAAGCCTGCGGGTAGCCTGTCTAGGGCGAGAGGTGTTGGCCGCTGCCCGAGTCCTCCTGGTGTGGGTGCGACCCCGTATCTCAGAGCGGTCCTCCTCAAGAATAGGAGTAGAACGGTATCGACTGGAGACGGTATACGTAGTCTCAGTGTCGGAAGATCTCTCCATCGCTACAGAGTAATCGCTATCACTCTCCCGATCAGTCTGTAGATCCCCAGAGTCAAAGACACCATTCAAAACGGTGTGTATCTGTCCCGAAATCTCCACTAGGTTGACGCGCTCCCGCGCCCCACCGGTGTGGCCGAGGCGAAGGTCGCGGTGTGGGCTGTCAAGCTCGGCTATGTGCCCTTCTCCCGTGGTCACCAACAGAGAGGGGTCCAAACGTTGGTACGAGTGGCGCGATCTGTCTGCACGAACCATCCGAGATTCCCAACGAAAGCAGACAGAAAGTACAGTTACTCTCCATATTTAGCAAACAACAATATCCTAATGGCTCTGTAGTGTAGATGATATGCATATTTAACAGAAAATTTCAGCAGCAATTCCTTTGCTTGCTTACTTTGAAAAGATTCAAATAACCCATATCCTTCGTGGATTATCCAGGCGCGATATCTGTTTTAACCACTTACCTGAGTTTTCAGATTATGCTAGGTTATGGTGTAAACTAACCAACCTCAAATCTACCTAAAGTTCTCGAAATAATTTTAGTAAAAGTTAGCTACTCTTTTAGTTAAAATTACCCCAGAACTAACAGCGTAGTTTAGGTCGGAAAGTCTAACCATTCCTAACTCTAACCTTAAGCTCTGATACCAAATTGTCACCCCACCGCCGCCGGAAGCCCTAACGGAAGCTATTCTGCGGTTTCGCCGGCGATGGGCGTGAATCGGAATTTCTCTTTAAAAAATGGTTTTGTGGACCCGAACCCAACCCTTAAAACATTTTCCTTCAAGTTTTAAGGTTATTACGTATTTGCAGATTTTAAGACGTCTTACTAGTCCTAAACCTGCACCCGAGACACGTTAGTGGTTTTTACATAATATCGCGCGTAGAAAACTTATACAGAATACAGATAATACAGGCAGAAGGAATTCCGTCCTCTTCGTAGGGCCGGAGACTCCTCGCGAATAATATACATACCAAAAATATTAATGTAACTAATATGCATTCTACGTCTACAGAGCCGAGCCACAAAGCGGAATTATACCTCGCTAAAAAGCCGCTGCTGCTAAACATAAACAGAAGAAATAACTTCATATTAACCAGATTTCAGATCACAGAAGGGATCTAACGAGAAAACCCCCAGACAAAAACAGATATATACCTCGGAGAAACAGAATGCGAAGCGAACACCGCGGAGATCTACTCCTCAAGTCATTTGCCCGGATCCCCGAAAACATTAATTATGTGGGGTGAGTTCTCGAAAGAACCCGATAAGGGGGCGGGTATGATAAGGATAAAAAGTTTAAAAACATATTTTCCTGCATAAAAAGGTTAGCATGCAATGATCTAGCAGATAATACAGTCCTAAGTATAAGCAGGAATATGATATGCAAATGTCATGATGCTCAGAAGTCCCGTCGGACTGGTGGTACATCCCATACATGTGGTCCCCGACCACCTGATAGCACCCTACGACGGCTTGTTAAGCTCACGCCGATTATTGGGATCAGAACGCATGGTACCAGCGAGGGTGTACATCCCCAAGCGCCGAGCAGTAGCGGCATAAAGCCGACACACAACAAAAATGGGTCCGTCGTAGACCCCGATAAGTATATCCGATAAAGCATAGGTCTCAAAGCATAGCAGAAAGTGGGTCCGTCATCGACCCTCGATAGTATAAAGTCCAGACATAAAAACCCCGCAACCCGATATGTACCTTGTGACTAGCCCCGGGAGTCACTGGGCCCCACCCTCGACCCGAGTACTAGCCCTTAACTAACCTAATACACTCGCCTTGCGTATTAAGGAAGTTAAACCCCTTACCTTGACAGAACGGATATCTACTGTGGCCCCCTGAAGCGCACAAGCAGTATCCCCGGAACGCAGATTTAATCTGCCAGAATCAGAAACACAAACTTAACTTTAGTTATTTCACTAAAGTTTCTTATGTTGAGAATTTATCCTTAATTACACTTAAGTCTCTCAACTTTTCAGAACTTTGCAAAAGTACCCAAACTTCACAAAGTGACACTATATTCCAAAAAGTGTTCAATAACCAACTTCACACTTAGTATGGTTTACTTTTCTTTAACTTTCAAATAATTATACCTTTAGTCCTTAATGTTTTTAAGAATCGACAATTTTGCCCCAAAATTCTACCAAGTGTCATATTGATCCAAGATTTTGTAGAAAACCTTATTTTCACAATTCTTAGCAAAATACTTCAATTTTAACCAAGTTTGCACTTTTACCCAAACTTTTCCATATTTTGCATTTTGGTCCTCCAACTTTCACAAAGTTGCCAACTTTACCCGATTTGGTCAACTTTGCCAAAAAGTCAACTTTTATCAATTTCACACAAATTTTTGTCCCAAGCCCAAACTTTCGCCCAACTTCCAATTTGGACCTAAAATTTCCTAACTTCCAATTTTAAAACTTTATTCAGTCTTTTGTTAAACAAAACATGGTTTATTCCTTCTTTCTTCAGTTTAAGAACTACAAAACATAAAATCAGCAACTAATACATTCGTTTCTTCATCAAAACGTTTCCAAATAATTTCCAATTTTCAACACAACTGTAAAACATGTCAAACACACTTAAACATGCTTTTATTCCAACTTTCTTCAACATAAAATCACCCAAATAATAGTTCAATAATTCGGCCTCACCAACAAAATTTCAACATGTTTTCTGACAACCTTTCAAGAACAAAACATGTTCATCAAGCATCAAGCATCAACATACTTGAAGATCAACAACAACCAACAACCAAAATTTTCATAAAACTTAACAAGGGTTCCTCAGCTTGCTCAACTTCACCCAACATTTTGATGGTGTTGTTGTTGACAAGAAAATCACCTCCAAACTCCTTAAACTTGTCCAAGAAAACAAGAACATGGATGAGTTCCTTACTATGGTTATTTCAAACACAGGAAGATCAAACCATAACCACTCAACCTCACCTTGAAAACAGCAGATTTGGAAGGTGGAAGAAGTGGTAAACTTGCTTGTTGAAGGTCCAAGACTCAAAACTTCAAGTTGGAGTTTTCAGACAAACATCACAGCAGACCCGTTTTCGTCTAGCTCAGATTGGGGGTCTTTCCGACGTTTGTGGACCTTGGTTACTTCATGAAAGTTGAAGCCAAGACACAAATGAAGATTTTATCTAACTACCACAAGAGCCAATTCGAAACACAGAAGTGCAGAATTGGCTGGGAAGGAGGCAGATGTTTCCTGGACAGCAAGGGAAGCAAGGAGAGCTTCTCTCTTTACATTTTGCTAAAGATTGGGTCCGAAAATGAATGAGCTGAAATGATACAAATGAAATACATATCTGAAGTTTAGAGAGGGGGGGCCAATTTTGGATGGAAGTTTTATGGATTTTTGGTTTAATTTTAATAAAAGAAGAAATGGTGGAAGAAGGTGAATGGTGAAGGGTGGCATGGTGTAAGGGTATGGGTTGCCATACCCTTGAACAAGCCTTAATTTATCATATTTCAATATTGTTCCGATAATTTACAGAATTCACAATTCCGGCCGACAATCGCCGGAAAATTACAAAACGTCGGGGTGGGTGTAACAATCTCCCCCCTAGGACTCTTGGTCCTCCAAGAGTGGTATCAACATCCGGTACTCGTCCGGATATCTACTCATCAGATCCTGCTCTGTCTCCCAAGTCGCTTCCCGATCAGAATGATGTGACCACTGAACCTTGATCATCGGAATCGACTTGTTGCGGAGCCTCCGAATATCCCTGGCCAGAAAAGCTATCGGTACCTCTCGGTAGGATAGATCCGGCTCTAACTCAATCTCCTCCACTGGAATTGTCTGACTGTCCTCCAGAATGCACTTCTTTAGCATGCTGACATGAAAAACATTGTGTACCGCAGACATGCTCGGAGGTAAGGCCAATCTGTATGCGACTCTGCCTATACGCTCCGAAATCTCGTAAGGACCAACATATCTTGGGGCTAACTTGCCTCGCCTGCCAAAACGGATGGTCCCACGAGTCGGTGCAACCTTCAGCCAAACTCTTTCTCCCACATCAAACTCCAGATCGCGTCGTCTCTTGTTAACATATGAGGTGGTCCTGTCATTTGCGGCCTTCATCCGCATCTCGAATCGACGGATCTTCTCCGCTGCCTCCTCCAACAACTCGGGGCCAATAGTCATCCATGCTCGAGGCATCTGTCCAACAATGAGGTGTCATGCATCTCCGACCATACAAAGGCCTCATAAGGTGCAATGCCGATAGTAGTCTGGTAGCTGTTGTTGTAAGAGAACTCTTGTTACGGTCACCCCGAGCGGGTTGTGACCGGGTGACCCGGGCTCGGTTTTGGCTGCGGATCACGGTTTTGGGCGGTCGACGGCTCCCGAGACTTATCTCGAGCATTATTTCTGGGAATCCTTGGTTTTGAGGTCGTGTGGGTCCCCGGACATTTTCGCCGAAAATATTTTTCCGGGCCGAGACTTGTCTCGGGGACGTACAACGGCTCGGCAGCGCTCCCGGAACCTCGGATTGGGAAAGCTGTTTACATATTTGGAATCGTGTGAACGTCCGGATCTTTTTACTGAGTATGTTTTTGGGGCGGGACGTTCGTCCCGGCGACTCCGGGGCTCGGGATGGAAATTTTCCGATGGCTCGGGTGTACGGTATGCTATTTTTTGAGACGGATTTTATGGCAATATTTTAGGATTTTTGGCACGGTGTGATTTACGGTCGGGTTAGCACGCGTGCGCGTCGAGATTTGCTCGGGTTAAGTGGGCCCTGTAGGAC
Source organism: Stellera chamaejasme (assembly GCA_024586325.1). Classification (NCBI taxonomy): domain Eukaryota; kingdom Viridiplantae; phylum Streptophyta; class Magnoliopsida; order Malvales; family Thymelaeaceae; genus Stellera; species Stellera chamaejasme. The sequence goes on from CM044979.1 coordinate 19,314,321, forward strand.
ACACTGGACTTATAATTAAGTATATGAAGTATAATAGGAGAGAGATTTGAAGTTCAGAAGATGTGGTACGAGTTTTAGTTCTGTTATTGACACCTGCGAATTCGATTAATTACGCGATTAAGCGTATTTACCAGATTAGCGATTTTTGTGGCACTCGGGACTCATAATTAGTCATGTGAAGCATGTTTTGTACGTGTTATGAGATCCCGAGAAAGTGTCTCAGATTTCATGCCGTTTGGGGTTACGGTTTAAAAGTTGCAATATTCGGGTTGGACTAAATTGCAACTTTTGAAAGTTTGGGGCTAAAGTTAAATAAGTTAAAAAGAAAGAAAGAAAAAGAAAGTTGAAAGCGGCAGAAGAGGTGAGGCGGTTAAACGAAAGTGAGGTGTGTGTAGTGCACATGCTAGTATTATTATTATTATATATATATATATATATATATATATGTAAGTACGTTTATATATATATATATATATAGTATTTAGAAGAAAGAAAGTATCAGGAAGCAAACGTACTTCTTTCTTCTCTCTTCCATGGCCGACGCTTCAGTTACAAAAGTGGGATTTCTCAATTTCTCACCAAAATCTTGAAGGTCAGTTGGTTAAATCGATCATTAGGAGAAATAATTAACTCCTTATAAATCGGTTTTTGTGATTGTAGCTCCGGTTGGAAACCGTGAAAAGCCGTTTTCTCTGTCCGAGCCCCATTTTTGGCACTTTTGTTGTGGGTCAATTTTGTGAATTCTGAATGTGTAATGTGTCTGTGGATCATTTGTGAACAGGAGGTAGTCAAACGCTTGATCGAAACCACCGCCAAAATTGCATCGGGACCGCTGATCGGGAAATTCCCTTCGGTTTTCTACATAAGGTAAGGGTTCAACTTCTCTCGTTATGCATTCAGGGAGTATTTGCATTATATCGGGTTTAGTTGAGGCGGTTTCCGGGTGAGGGCGGTGGTTCGGTGACCCCGAGACCCGTCATATGGTAAGATGCACGTTTGTTCTGTTTCAAGGCCCGGATGGTCTTGGAGGCCACGGGTTTATATTTTGTTCTTCATATCCGCGCTAGGCGCCGATATTTATACTTATATGTTTTTGATATATTCTGTTCTGTTTTGCATATGCATTCTGATATGTTCTGTTCTGTGACGAGACCCGGATGGTCTTAGAGGCCACAGGTGCTCCTTGGTTCTGTTCTCCGTATCCGCACCGGGAGTGCCGATACTTCTGTTATGTGTCCGCACTGGAGGGTGCCGACATTATCTGTATATCCGCACTGGGGGTGCCGATATATACGTGACCTACGACGGTTTGGGGATCATGACCCCGGCCCGGTACCGTGCTTACATTACGTATATTCGACCTCTTGGAGAGGCTGTCGTTTTGGTCAGCGGTTGGACCGCATATGATAGGTTCCGGCTAACCTCGACTTTACATACATGCATATGTATATGTATTGTTTGTGTTTGTTACATTTTGCGAGTTCGGCTTGGCAGCACTTGTACAAACCGTACCTTACCTCAGCCCTTACCGGGTCCTTTCAAGAACTCACCCCTTATTTGTTTACCACCTTTCAGCGGACACTGTTAAGCAGCCGGCGGGATAGAGATCCGCGGTGCTTTGGTTGTTTTTGGGTTTTCGATGGCAAGAAGAAGTACGCGTGCGAAAATCTTACTGAGAAAGAGCAGTTTCTCTGATTCCGCACTAGGTATATTTGGGCTTTAGTTTTTGATGGCTCTGTAGATGTAGTTGCATGCATGTATAGTGGATCATGAGTTTGTATATGATATATATTCTGGATATCTGCTGATGTTGAACTGTCTTCTGAGTCGAGGGCGGAGCCCCGACTTGCCTATGTTGTATATACTGGAAATGTTATGGAATGGATTCTGTTGTTATGATCAATGCATGTTACTCCATGAACTGCGTGATTGATATGGTTGAGATATTTTGTATACTTGCCATGTATGTGTTACGTAGGTTGCAGTGTCGTAGTACGACCATTACATTTTGCGGGCCGGGTCATGGAACCCTTTGCACGTAGCAGGTTTCGGTAGTACCGTTACGCGCGTTCCCCGTAGCTTCAGCGCCCGAACATCGTGGCTGGCCCCGCCTCCGTAACCGGGCGGGGTGGTCGTGACAACTCTACTAGCGGCAGGTGTCGATCCCATTGTCCCCCAAAGTCCGAACACAACTCGAGCATATCCTCGACAATCTGGATAACCCTCTCGGACTGCCCGTGCATGCGAGGATGGTACGCCGTGCTCGGGTGAAGTCGCTGCACCTGCAGCCTTATGGAAGACAACCCAGAACCTCGCGGTAAACCGTGGATCTCTATCAGAAACAATGGAGTCTGGTACCCCATGTAGTCGCACGATTTCCCGAATATAAAGCTGGGTAGGCTTCTCCGGTGAGTCCGTCACTCGCATCGGCGAAAAATGTGCACACTTTGTCACCGATCAACTATAACCAGATGGCGTCATGCTGAGCTCTAGTCGGAGGAAGACCGGTCGGGAAATCCATCGTGATATTACCCCACTTCTTGACAGGAATAGGTAGAGTCTGCAGTGTACCAGCTGGCTTCTGATGCTCTACCTTGACACGCTGACAAGTTGCACACCTCGACACATAAGCAGCTATGTGTTTCCGTATTCCCGGCCACCAGAAATGAGATCGAAGATCATGGTACATCTTCTCACTTCCCGGATAGATGCTCAAGCTGCTCGAATGCGCCTCCCCCAAAAGTCGATCCTGAATCGACGAATCGTCAGGTACATAGAAGCGACTCAAGTACAGCAATCCTGCTTGTACTCGAAGAATGGTCGCAAAGCCCCTTTGTCTTCTCGAGAGTTTCTTCAACCACTGCATCTGCAGTGCATTGCCTCTCGGATCCCGGTCAACCACTTGACCGAATGGTCAAAGTGTTAACTCGAGCTTCCTCCCACTCCACCCACCGATGCCACAGCGGCATCGAGATCTGAACCCTCGGTCTTGTTCCCGGAATCTCCACCGCTGACAATCCCGGTATACCTCCTGCTCAAGCATCTGCTCTGAATTCCCCTTGCCGACGGTGTACTCGATAGTACAGTCATAGTCCTTCATGTACTCGATCCACCGTCGCTGTCTCATAATCAGATCCTTCTGTGTAAACAAATACTTCAAACTCTTGTGATCGGTGAAAATCTGGAACCTACTGCCGAGTAAATAATGCCACCACTGCTTGAGAGCATAAATGATAGCAGCCAATTCCAAGTCATGCGTAGGGTAATTCTGCTCGTTTGGTCGCATTTGTCTCGACCTATACGCAATGACGTGGTGCCCTTGCATCAACACACATCCGAGTCCCGTCCTTGATGCATCTGTGTAGATTACGTAAGGTAGTGTCGGGTCTGGCTGGCTCAAAACCGGTGTGTGTGTCAACAATCGTTTGATCTCCCGAAAACTGTCCTCGCAGGCTGAGGAGCAAACAAACGGCTGACCCTTCTTGGTCAACTGAGTAAGCGGCGATGCAAGTACGGAGAATCACTGGTGCAGAATCTGCGGTAATACCCTGCCAACCCCAGGAAACTCCGTATCTCCTTAACTGTCCGTGGCTGCCTCCACTCCTCAACTGATTTGGTCTTCTCTGGGTCCACCGAAATACCGTGCTCCCCAACAATGTGGCCCAGAAAAGCTACCTCCCGCATCCAAAAGTCACACTTGGAGAACTTAGCATACAGCTGGTTGTTCGCAAGCGTCTCCAATACAGTCCTCAAATGTCCCTGATGTGATTCCTCATCGGGGGAATAGACAAGAATGTCATCGATGAAGACTATCACAAAGGTATCTAGATACGGGCGGAATACTCAGTGCATCATATCCATAAATGCAGCTGGTGCATTCGTCAAACCAAATGGCATTACAGTACACTCGTAATGCCCATACCGAGTCTGAAAAGCTGTCTTGGGAATGTCTTCTTCCACGATGCGTAGTTGGAAGTATCATGACCTCAGGTCGTTCTTCGAGAAAACTTTAGCTCCCCTGAGTTGATCAAATAGATCATCGATCCTGGGTATCGGATACTTGTTCTTAATGGTGATGGCATTCAGCTGCCTGAAGTCGATACAGAGTCGGAGAGTCCCGTCCTTCTTCCTAACAAACAAAACTGGGGCTCCCCAAGGTGAAGTGCTCTGGCGGATAAATCCCTTCTCCAAAAGCTCATCAAGCTGCTTTTTCAGTTCAGCTAACTCTACAATCGGCATCCGGTAGGGAGGGATGGAGATCGGAGTTGATCCCGGCTGTAACTGAATCTCAAATGTGATCTCCCGCTCGGGAGGCATCCCGGTAATTCCTGCGGAAAAACATGAGGAAAATAACGAACTACAGGTATCTTGTCCAACTCGGTGCGCGTACCTGTAGCATTAAGACCAAAGTACTCTTCCTCATCCACTACTGGAATGTGCTCCAGAACGCTCAGCTCCACTGGTTTCGGTGGATAGCCAATCTGTATGACTTCCCCGGATATCAGAATTTGCCGCTTGGCACAGTCAATCCTCACATCATGCCGCGATAACCAGTCCATTCCCAGAATAATGTCGTACTTGGGCGTATCCAAGATCAGCAATTCAGACTCAATCTGATGATGCCCGATACTCAACATGCACTCCCGAGCGATCTCGTTCGAAAACAAACACGTCCCACCAGCAGTACGTACCATGACTACACTGGTCGTGTAGTCGACAGGTAAAACTAGAGATGTCGCACATCTCCCAGAAACAGCAGAAATAGAAGCGCCAGTATCGAAAAGTGCATTAACAGGTACATTATTTAAAAGGATGATACCTGCGGTTATTGTTTGAAACTCTTCAAGAGAAAAGCTTTATGCTAATCTTAAGAAGTGTACTTTTGCTACTAATCAGATTGTGTTTCTTGGGTATGTTGTTAGTGAGAAAGGACTAAGTGTTGACGAATCCAAGGTGCAAGCCATCAAGGATTGGCCAACCCCTACTAGTGTGACCGAGGTGAGATCTTTTCACGGTCTTGCTAGCTTTTACAGACATTTTGTGAAGGATTTTTCCACTATAGCCACCGACTTAACGAACTTGTCAAGAAAGAAGTACCATTTGTTTGGGGTGACGAGCAAGAGAAAGCGTTCAACCTGTTGAAAGAAAAGTTGACACAAGCTCCGGTCCTTTCACTACCTGATTTCGGTAAGATCTTTGAAGTTGAGTGCGATGCGAGTGGCATAGCTATTTGTGCCGTTCTCACTCAAGAAGGTAAACCTATTGCATACTTTAGTGAAAAATTGAGTGGTGGTCCTTTGAATTATTCAACATATGACAAAGAATTATATGCTCTTGTGAGAAGACTTGAGGTATGGTCTCATTATCTTTTACCTAAGGAATTTGTCATTCATACTGACCATTATTCATTAAAGTATTTAGAAGGTCAAGGTAAGCTTTCAAAAAGACATGCAAAATAGATGGAATTTGTTGAATCTTTTCCCTACTTTATTAAGTTTAAGAAAGGTAAAGAAAATATAGTAGCGGATGCATTGTCGAGAAGGTATGCTTTATTGACATGTTGAGCAGTAAGGTTTTAGGATTTGAGCAGATGAAGAACTTGTATAGTGAAGATATTGACTTCGGATCTATTTACAATGCATGTTTGTCTAAACCTGTTGACACTTATTGCATATTTGATGGATATCTCTTTAAAGCTAACAAGCTTTGTGTTCCTAAGGGTTCCATCCGAGAGCTACTTGTAAGGGAAGCCCATGGAGGAGGACTTATGGGACATTTTGGTCAGTTCAAGACCTTGGTAGCTCTCAAAGAGCATTTCTTTTGGCCGAACATAAAGAAGGACGTGGACAAATTTTGTGCTCAATGTGTCACATGCAAAAAGGCTAAGTCTAAACTTGAGCCTCACAGGTTGTATACTCCACTCCCTACTCCTTCTTTACCTTGGCTAGTCTATGCAGCCGGAAGCTCAAGCCCTACTTCCAAGAGCACACCATCACGGTGCGACGGACCTCCTAATCAAGGAGATCCTTCAAAGACTGGAGCACTCAGGCCGCCTCGCAAAATGGTGCATCAAACTGAGTGGGTACGACATCAACTATGAACCGCGCAAAGCAATAAAAGGTCAAGGCCTCGCGGACTTCCTGGCAGAATTCTCGGTACCTGAGTGTTGCAAAGCTCAGGAACAAGTACCGGCGCTTGAACCTCTACCCCCAGAATGGGAAATGTACGTTTACGGGGCATCTAAAGTAGCATCTCCAGTAGGGGGCATCTACTTGCATGGACCCCTAGGTATGGAAACCACTCTCCATGTATCCTTTCAATTCCCGGTAACTAATAACGTTGCAGAGTATGAAGCCCTCATCGCGGGCCTCAAGCTGGCCATCAAAGTGGGTATTCGCCGAATACACATTCACAACGATTCCCAACTGGTGATACACCAAGTACAGGGTGCTCAGAGTGCAAGGATGCCATTCTGATCAAGTATCTCAAGCTTGCCAACTCCCTGCAGATGAGCTTCGAGGAGGCAGTCTTCATTCATATCCCTCGTTCTGAGAACACCATTGCGGATATGCTCTCCAAGGGAAAGACACCTTTCACATTGGAGACTCTGGCTCGACCGTCGATGGACGGAGCTGTGGACATTGGCTCACTCGAACCAGAAGAAGATCCGAATGACTGGCAAACTCCCATCATCGCCCATCTTAAGGGGATCTCCACAGATCCGCGCACCCGCATTCGAGTGACAAGATTCGTCTTCATAAACGGGCTGCTGTGGCATCGTGGATTCTCCTCACCCCTCCAACGTTGCCTCACCGCCAAGGAGGGACTCATTGTATTGGAGACCATCCACCAGGGCAGCTGCGGTGCCCACATTGTTGTGGAGGCACTTGCACACAAAGCCCTCCGCCAGGGATACTACTGGCCAACCTTGAAGAAAGACGCAACCTCACTTGTCAAAATGTGCCATCAATGTCAGATCAACTTGCGCGTCCAACGACTGCCATCCACGGAATCTCCCGCACTCACGAACCCTGTACCCTTCGCCCTTTGGGGTCTCGACATCATCGGACCAATGCCAAAGGCGACAGGTCAGTACCGGTTCTGTGTTGTCGCTGTAGATTATTTCACAAAATGGATTAAAGTCGAGCCCTTGGTGAAGATAACAACCTCCAAGATCATCAAGTTCCTGTGGAAAAACATCATCTGTCGATATGGCAGCCCTCGCGCCATCATCACAGACAATGACATCTAGTTCGCGAGCCACAACGTCCAGCAATGGGCAGAGGACAACAAGATCCGCATGTTGTATGCCCCGGTGGCACACCCCCTGTCCAATGGCCAAGTTGAGGTCACCAACCGCACAATCAAAGAGGGACTGAAGAAGCGCCTGACTGGCGCAAAGGGGTAATGGGTGGATGAGCTCCCAAGCGTTCTATGGGATGATCAACAGGTGAGACACTGTTCTCCCTGGTCTATGGCTCCGACGTACTCCTTCCCATCGAGGCAGACTTCCCAACAATAAGGATGATCAACTTCAATGATGATGCCAACACTCGAGGACTTTGCGCCAACTGGACCTGCTCAAGGAACTACGCGAAGGGGCACGCCTTCGCTTGTTCAATCTCAAACAGCGTCTCAACTTGCAACATGACGCTAAGGTCAAGCCCAAGGCACTCAAACCAGGAGGCCTCGCGCTACTTAGGTCCGTCCTCACCGCTTGCGACCCCAAACAGGGCGTCCTGCGACCCAACTAGGAGGGCCCTATATCATCCACAAGCAGGTCCGGCCGGGCGTCTATGAGTTGCAGGACCCAGATGGGAGACCGCTCCCTCGCAACTTTCATGCGGACGACCTTCATCCATACTATGTATAAATCATGGTAATTCCATGGCTCGAATGAATGAAATACTTCTCCACTTCTTAACACTATTGCAGAGTAATCTCGTCGACAATCGCCCAAACGCCTTCTGCACCTGACCGGTCAGAACGGCTAAACGCCTAACCTATTAAGGTCACGTTTTTACATATAATGTATCAATAAGATATAAAGATCCATTACATACGGGGACTTTACATGTGTTAGAGACCAGGTTGGCATACCAGTCCAACTGGCGTTCCCTGCATCCCTAACTCACGGGCTTCTCGTACCCGATTACGAGTTTCTTGTCTTCCCCAAGACTCGAACACGGGACTCCAGGCTTAATGTCCCGTTTCACATGTGAAAGCAGTGCGAGAAGTCCGTGAGTTAGGGATGCAGGGAACGCCAGTTGGACTGGTATGCCAACCTGATCTCTAACAAAAAAAAGGCGCCTTTTTTGTTTATATCTAGAAGTATGCTAATCAATGGCTTTTCAGTTTGGAGAATTCTAAACATTTCCATTTCTGTTCTAATTACGGGATGGTTGTTTCGTGCAATTTTTACCACATCAGTTTTAAATTGGTCAAATTGAAGTGTGGTTGTATCAGTTTTTTTGTTGTGCAGAAAAATGAAACCTTAAAGAGCAATTTATTGATTGAAGATTCAGCAAGAGAAAAAGATTTGGTGCGTTTTTCTGGATTTTTGGTTTTGCCACCCTCTTGGAATGTTTGGGTATCGCTACTCTAAGTCCATTAACATTTTAAAACATTCTTGGTGTTTTATAGGTGCGTATAGGTTGATGTTAAAGACTGGTAGATGTGCCCATGGATAACTGCATTAATAGTTGATTAACAGGATTTAGATCTCTTCAAGTCAGACAACGTTCTACCGAAATTGCTGAGGTAACCAAGTAATGGAATTTTAAGTTCCAATTTAGTAGTATGATATAAAAGTGTCTTTTGTTTCCTGGAAATTTTCTTGAAACTTTGTGATAACTTCTTTCTTGCATGTGCTGCATACTGCAGCAAATGATTTTGGATCTAAATCATTCCACTTGGAATGGAAGATGATTACAATATTCTGGACAGCCTGGGTGAGCCTTATTGTATGTTTCACAGGCATTGATTTCTTCTGCATAGTAATGCGAGAACCGTGCAGATTTTACGGTTCTTTTTAGTAGACATCTATATAGAGGCGCATGTTCAAGCTATTTGGTACACTACCCAAGCAAACGCGTCCTCGCGTCGCATCAGAATCATACAAGGCCCCGTAGGTCTCACCCTTGTGGTCTCCAGTACCGCCTTCGCAAGGTCTCACCCTTGTGATCTCTGAGCAAGGTCTCACCCTTGCGGTCTCCAGTCTCGCCTTCGCGAGGTCTCCAGTCTCACCTGCGCAAGGTCTTGCCCTCGCAGGCCTTAAGTCTCACCTTGGCGATGTCTCACACTCACCTTTGCATCTCTTAGACCTCCGCGGGTTGCCCTCGCGGTCTCAGGTCTCGCCCTTGCGATCTCACTCGCCTTCGCGGATCTTACTCCCACGGTCTCAACTCGTCTTCCCGAGGACTCTCATGCCTATACTGGTCCCTTTGGATAAGGCCCTTACACTCGTTTCGTGCGACCCTCACTCCTTTTTGGCTGTATTCTATCTGGGCCTTCGCCCTTTGCAGGCCTTCGCCTACCACTTACTCCAGGAGACAGACCACCTGGTCATCGACATCAAGCAGCCAATAAGGAGGTCAACACGAGCACAGGAGATCTTCACCAGATTCATACGCGAGACATTCTCGACAAGCGAATCACTTAAGGCGGTTTGCTGAGATCTTCATCACCACAGCCGCATTATCTCCAATCAATCTGACACAGACTTATCTCAAACAGCCTGTCCAAGGGCTTCAACTGGGGGAGGCTCTTCTCCTGGCATCACTCTATAAATAGGGTGATGTCCACCCTAAATTGGGTAAGCTACTACACGCCCCCCCACTCCTCTCTTGCTACTTCTGAGTATTCTCTTTATCTTTCCACAGATTACTCTGAACAGCAAGCTTGGAGCTCTCAAGAACATCATCACCATCAACTACTCAACTGGGATTCCGCCTGCCTCAGGAACGCGAATATCAGTTTGGCGCCGTCTGTGGGAGCAGAAGAAGCGAAAAGTTCTTATCGTAAACCCATATCACAAACCACAAGCAGCAAGTCATGCCAACTACCCGGAGTGCAAGTAGGCATAGCCGTCGGGGAAGGAGGAATCCTACCGCGGCGAACACAAACAATGATCCACGATCAGAACCATCTCCAAACAACGTTCCCCACAGCGGGAGAACTCTGTTCATTCAATGGAGGAAAGCTCCTCCCACGTTAACCGGAACGTGCCCCAGGAGCGCAACACTCCACCACCAAACACTCCGCCAACAAGCCTTGATCCGGCCGTTCAGCAAACAATCACTGATGCGGTTGCTCACAACTTGCATGAAACACTCGCTACCACTCTCAGGGGCGTTACGGATAGCGTTGGGCAGCTACGGACTAGTCAGCGAACGCCCTCCTACTCCTCCTCGGCAAGTAAGTCACCCCGACCCTCCTTCATCTATACTTATCGCGCTTACTAGACGACTAGAAGAAGTAGAAAAGAGGGAGGAAAGGGCCGTGTTCATAGTATCACCAGGATGGAGTGCGGACCACCTCTGGACCCAACCTTTCACTCGGGTCTTGGAGACCCCTCTTCCGAATCAGTTTCGCGGCCTAAGCTGGATGCCTATGACGGTCTCTCGGACCCGGATGTTCACCTACAACGTTACGTTTCGCGATGGCCATCGCCGGGCGGGCGACAACACGCTCTGTAGAGCTTTCAGCTCAACACTCACTAGGGCCGCAGATCACTTGTATACTACCATCCGCGATAAGCGCTTTGACTCCTTTGAGGAGCTCTCTGCAACTTCTCCAACCACTTTATGGTGTCAAAACCTCCCCCAAAACGGCGGGACACCTCCTCAAGATACGGCAAAGAAAGATGAGCCCCTCGGGAGTATATTCAGCGCTTCGGGCGGAATCCATCCAGTCCCTAATGCGGGAGGAAGCCCGCCTACTTGCGGCCATTCGGGGCCTTCGCCGGGAGTCCCTTTTCTTCGTGGATGTACACACCAACCCTCCCATCAACATGGAACAGTTCTTGAGCACGGCATCGCGGTTTATGAACACGGAGGAGGTCACTCGACCACTCACCAGGGCCGCCACGGCAGATGCAAAGGGACGAGGCCTCGCGGCGGACTCCGAGTCCCGAGGCGGTACCCCACACCGTCCAACAGGAGGAGGCGTATTTTACTCTTCCCCACTAAGGGAATCTCGCACCAACATCCTTCATGCCCTGGAACAAAGAGGGAGGTCCCCAGTGGCCTCGCCCCTCTCCCGAGGAGGTCGTCGTGTCTAGTACCAAATATTGTCGTTATCATCGTGACAAGGGTCATGACACGAGGATTGTTTTGAGCTTAAGCGCATGATTGGGGATATGCTTGCTCGGGGCAAGCTCGAGAGTTCTTACTCCACGGCGATGGGGGTCGCGGCGGGAAAGTAACCGGGAGGACCGCCGTCGGGGGACCCTTGAGGCAGGGTCGCTCCCAGCCAAAACCCGGATCGAGAAGGTCTGGTTGAAATTCCCCACCAAGGGGGCACATCAGCGTAATCACACAATGTGAGGCGCAGCGGCGAGACGCCGTCATATGAGACAGATCTACCAGATCGATCTCTCATCTACTCACTTACCGCATCGTCGCGATGGCACTACGTGGCGGTACCTCACGCGGACCCTTTGGTTATCACCGCCCGTATTGCGGGATGGGACGTGTGAGTCTACATGGACACCGGGGCAAATGCCAATGTGATCTACAAGCATACTCTTGTTGAGGCCAAGGTGCCTTTGTCACAAATCCAACTCGCAAAGGGGGCCACCTTTGGAGTGGGGCGGGATGAAACCCAACTTTGGGGTCAATCACGCTCCCCTACATGATGATGGGGACCGCCAAAGAGAAGAAGCAAGTGTGTCACTCCAGCTTTGTGGACTTTATTGTCCTGGATCTCCCTACACCATACAACGCCATCATTGGGCGTCACCGCATGGCCGAGTTCCACGTCCGGCATTTGTGATGTGCGGGCCACGACTTTGGTTTTCCACCTGCGGCCGGGATGCCTACATCTTTGTCAGCAAAACCTGGCGAGAGGCAATTATATCTCTGCCCTCGCGGGACCTCCTCGATTCCCAGGCCATGAGCCTAAGAAAGGCACCCATGGAGAAGCGGGTCCGCAACCGAGGCCGCGCCCGACTTATGCAGGGCTTTCGACGAAATTGAAATTTCTCCTGGAAAGAAGTTCCGGGTGGGGAAGGACCTTGAAGAGCAAGATCAACAAGCACTCATCCAACTCCTCCAGGCAAACAGCGACGTCTTTGCATGGAGCCCTGAAGACTTACCAGGTGTTGATCCCGCTATTATTTCTCACAAGTTGAGTGTACTCCCCGGCTTTAGCCCGGTTAGGCAGAATACAAGGGGCATGGCCCCGACCGTAGACTTTATGCATGCGAAGTGCAGCAATTGCTTAAGGCAAATATAATCAAGGAGGTTCACTACTCGAGTGGGTTGCTAATATAGTCCTCGCCGATAAGGAGGCGGTCGGTGGCGACTCTGCGTAGACTACAAAGGGGTTAATACGGCCTGCCCAAGGACCCCTATCCCTACCCTCTATTGATCATTTGGTTGATTCAAGCTGTTCATCACTCTGTCTTCTCTTTCCTCGACGCTTATAGTGGGTACCATCAAGTCTTTATAGACCCGAGAAGATGCGGTAAAACCGCCTTCACCCTTTCTTTGAAGCCGTCTATCACTATATCAGAATGCCCTTTGGCTTAAAGAATGCGGGGGCTACTTTCCAAAGGCTTGTGAATCAAGTCTTCGCAGACCAAATTGGTCGAAATCTTGAAGCTTATGTCGATGACATTGTGGTCAAAAGCAAGGCCACCAAAACACACCTCTCGAGACTTGGAGGAAACATTCGCCAACTTCGCAGTATAATATGCGGTTGAACCCAAAGAAATGTATCTTTGGCGTGGGTGAAGGCAAATTTCTGGGTTACCGGATCTTCAAAGGAGGGATTCATGCGAATCCCAAAAATATTGAAGCTATCACCACTATGTGCACCCCTTGGGGGCTCAAAGACGTTCATCATCTGGCAGGAAAACTAGTTGCCTAGGGGCGGTTTGTCTCTACACTCAGTGATCACTGCAGACCTTTCTTCAACCAAATCCATGAAAAAAGCTTGCAAGTGGACGGAGGAATGCCGGGAGGCATACGACTCAATCAAGCAACACTTACAAGAGTTGCACACTCAAGTGTCCTAGGCCGGCGATGACCTGGTCCTCTGCCTCGCCACCTCGACAAGAGCGTCGCCTCTGTCCTTATCAAGGAAGAGGCTGCCAAACAATGGCCTGTCTACTACACCAGTCACACTCTCCGGGATACGAAACAAGGTATCCTCCTCTCCAAAAAGCTATCTTATCTCTTATGTATGAAGCAAGGAAGCTCAAGCCCTACTTCCAAGGGCACACAATTATAGTCCGAACGGACTTGCCAATTCAGGATATCACGAGGCGACCCGAACATTCGGGCGCCTCGCCAAGTGGTGTATCGAGCTTGGTGGCTTTAACATCAACTATGAGTCCGGGAAGGCGATTAAGGGCCGAGCCCTCACCGACTTTATTGTGGAATTCTCGGATGATGACATCATCCCGGCCCCTGAGCAGGGCCCCGCACCACAACCCATCCCCCCGAAATGGGACTTGTTTGTGGATGGATCATCTAAACTTGAATCCCCGCAGGGGGCGTATATCTGCGCGGACCCTTAGGTATGGAAGTATCCCTTCGTGTCTCTTTTCAATTTCAAGTAACTAATAATGTTGCAGAGTATGAGGCTCTCATTGCGGGACTTAAGCTCGCCATAAGGGCAGGCATTTGCCGCCTCCATGTCCATGCGACTCGCATGGTGATTCACCATGTCCAAGGCGTGCGCTGAGTGCAAAGACGCTACCACGATTAAATACCTTAAATTGGTAAACACCTTACAAACCAACTTTGAAGAGGCCATCTTCATCCATGTTCCTCGTTAAAGAACACTACAGCAGAACATGCTGTCCAAGGGAAAGACTCCCTCCACCTTGGCCACCCTCACCAGCCCTTCCATTAAGGAGGTTATCGATATTGCCTCGCGACAACGCAAGATCCAGTTGCAGACTGGAGAAACCCCATCATCGCTGAGCTGAAAGCCAGCACCGCGGACCCCAAGATCGCAAGCGGGCCATCCGCTTTGTTCTCATTGATGAACAATTATGGCATTGCGGGTTCTCAGCACCCCTCCAACGATGCCTCAGCACCCTTGAGGGACACTCTATCTTGGATACTCTCCACCAAGGCAACTATGGCGCACACATTCTTCTTTGAGGCACTTGCCCACAAAGCCCTTCGTCAAGGGTACTCTTGGCCTACCTTGAAAAAGGACGCGCGCTGCTGGTCAAAATATGTCACGGTGCGGATCAACTCTCGCATCCAACTCGCCATCTACGGAATCTCCAGCACTGACAAACCCAGTGCCCTTCGACCTATGGGGCCTTGATCTCATTGGCCCAATGCCGATCGCTCCAGTCGATGCCGCACGTGTGGTTGCAGTTGATTATTTTTCTAAATGGGTCGAAGTAGAACCCCTGGTCTCCATCACCTCCGCCAAGATCATCAAGTTTCTCTGGAAGAATCTTGTCTGCCGATACGGCAGCCCTCGCGCTATCATCACAGATAATGGCACTCAGTTCGCCAGTCATAGCGTCCAACAATGGGCCCAGGACAACAATGTCCGCATGCTTTTCGCCCCAGTGGCGCACCCCTAGTCTAATGGGCAGGTTGAGGTCACCAACCGCACCCTCGAGAGGAGCCTCGAAGCGCCTTGAGGGTGCCAAAGGCCGCTGGGTAGATGACCTCCCCACGATCCGCATGATCAACTTCAGCAGCGTGTTACGGTCACCCCGAGCGGGTTGCGGCCGGGTGACCCGGGCTCGGTTTTGGCTGCGGGTCACGTTTTTCGGCGTTCAGACGGCTCCCGAGCCCTATCCGAGTATCATTTTGGCGAACCCTTCCGTATTTGAGGTCGTGTGGGTCCCCCGGACGTTTCCGCCGAAAATATTTTTCTGGCGCCGGGGGGTTGTCGGGGTCGCCTCGGGACGTCTGGCGGGCTCGGTAGCACTCTCGAGATCTCAGTTTGGGAAGCCGTTTGCAGTTTTGGAGTCGTGGAAACGTCCGGAGGTGGTTGTGGAGTTTAATATTTGGGGCGGGACGTTCGGTTACGGCGACTCCCGGGGCTCGGGACGGGAATCCCGGGGCTCGGGATGGAAATTTTCTGACGGCTTTGGGGTAAGTTGTGTTATAATTTAAGATGGAATTTATGGGTATTTTTATAGAATTTTGGAGTGACGGAATTTCGGTTGGGGTTGACACGCCGCACGCGTCGGGTTTTGGTTCGGGTTCAGCGAGCTCGGTAGGACACTCCGGAATGGTAAATGAACTTTTGAAATATTTTTTGTGAATGTTATAATATTCTGAGGGTTGTGTCAAATTTTCGTTAATTTTGGAGGTCGGTAAATATTTTTGGGCATAAAGAATTGGAACTTTCGGAAAAGTTGAGAGTTAATTGGAAATTGGCCACAAAATAAAAGTATTTCAGCATGGGGCAGCAGCTTCTTTCGGCAGCACTTGGGAGATTTAATAGGACACTTGTCCTATTTTAATTTAAGAAGAGAGGGATGGGTTTAAAGTGAGGAGATATATATGTTGACTTATTATTTTCATAAAATGAGTTATCTCATTTCTTTTTCTTTTCTTCTTCATCTTCTTCTTCCTCTTGCTGCTGCTGCCGACTCCATTGATGATCAACCTCCAAACTTGAAGTTCTTCTCCTTGGGTGAAATCAAAGAGGAATTGGGTGCTTTGAGTGGTAAGCATCCTTCCTTCTTCTCTTTACTCATTAGAAATGAAGATTTGTGAAGAAATAAGGATTTTTGGAGAATGTTGAGTTTGTTCTTAGCTATAAGCTAGGATGATTCTCTTCCTCCCATCTTTTAGTATGTTGTTCTTGGGTTGTAGGGAGTGATAATCAAGTGTTGGATTTTGGAAAACACATCTTGGAGGAAGAACCTATGTTGGCCGAATTTTATGGATAAATTCTATGTTGATGTGTGTTTGTCTCCTTGATTCATGCTTCAAGTATGTTAATCCTAGCATGATTCTAAGCTTATGTATGGATTCAATTTGATGGAAAATAAGTTGGGTTGGAAACACCCATTTGGCCGAATTTATGAGATGATGTTCAATGTTGGATTTTGTTGTTTTGGATGCAATTGGATAGCATTCTTGGTTTAGAAGTGAAATTGGTGATTAGAATGGTTGTTTGGAAGCTTGAATGGATTGAATTGGAAGTTGGGTAAAATGTTGGTTAAGAACCGAATTATTGGAATGATTCTTTTTCCATGTTGGAGTTTCATTTTGGTTGAATTGGATGTTAAAATGGTGTTGGGGTTGAATTTAGGAGTGGTTTGAAGTTTGAATCGTTGAATTCGGATAAGAAATGGAAAAGTTGCAATAATGCGGGATTATCGGAAAATGTCGGGTAATGAAGGGTTTTAAGGTAGGTTTTGGTCGGTTCTGCTTGTTTAATGATGTTTGTCAATGTATAACCTTGCATTGTCTAGGTTGGTTACGAATTCGACATTTCGTGGAAATCGGAATTTTACGGAAATTCTGCCGGATTTTCGGTTTTGGGGTCGGGGGTGTAGTTTGGTAGAGTGGTCGATAAGGATGCTAATTCAACTTGGTTTGACAGATTCTGAGGTTCGGAGGGTAGAAAAAGAGAGGTTTCTGAGTTTCGGGTCGTAGTGTGGAAGTTGTCCAGAAGCGGTCTGATACTCTGGACTTGTGAGGTAAGGGTTTGGTTCTGCTATTTTTGGTAAGATAGGTGTATGTATAGTATCACTTTACATTGCAAGTATTTCAGTATTATATGCCTAGGGCATATTCGTAGTCTGTAGGTGTATGTGTTGTTGCACTTGCATTTTGCGGTATTTCGGAAATTTCGCTTTAAGGTACGTTCGTAATTTGTAGGAGTATGCCTTATGGCATACTCTATCTGTTAACCCTACGACAGTTGAGGGTTCGCTACCCCAGCTGGTGCACCATGCTTCTGTAATAGCTTCGGCTTCTGACTCCCTTAGAGGGAGGCTGTCGTTCTGATTTGTTATAAGGGTTTATGGCGATTTAGTATCGCATATTTTTTTCGGGATTCTGATCTGTTTTTATTACATGCACGATATTCTGTTTTCTGTCGTATATATTCTGTATATTATTATCTTTCTGTTTTGCAGGGTTACATATGCTTATCTTACCCCAAATCCCTTACGGGTCCTTTCGAGGACTCACCCTTTTTGGGTTCTGTTTTTGGGTTTCAGGTAGACCTGGTAAGCAACCAGCGGAGTAGGTTTCCGTGAGGTTTCTACCTTGGGTGTGTTTTTGCAGCAGCTGCACCTTGCGGTCCGGGATTTGTCTTTTGGATCTGAATCCCGCTCGAGGTATTTTGGCACTTAGATCTAGGGCTGGCTCTGTAGTTGCATATGCACACTTTCTGTATTGCTGTGATGATTGTATATTTGTATATGTTTATACATTACATTACGTACATGTTCGAGCGCTTGGCGCTTGCTAGACGCCTTAGGTTACGTGAACTCGTATGTATCTATGTTTTGGTGCGTAAGCACTCATCCACGGAGGGCGGGGCTTACTCTGCTGTTAATGCATGAATTGTATGTTTGGATTTTATTTTGGTTATATGTATGAAAACTTTGTTAGGTTGCTTCCACAATCGTTTCGCGTTTCGGGTCCGCTACGCGCGGTGGGTCTTGATGGACCTGCCATCTTATGTTTTTCCGGCTTCCGCTTCCGGCATCCCGGCGCCCCCGTCTCCGCAACCGGGCTCGGGTGGCGTACGGTGACAAGTTGGTATCAGAGCAGGTAAGTGACCATATTGGTCATCAGTGATGACTTGAAGTGACAACTATTGTTGTACATTTTATTTTAGAATGGTTTGGTACGGAGATTGGCCACCTCCTTACTCGAACCACTTCAAAATAAAATTGTGGAGCAAAGTTTGGTCCTTCAAGTTATCCTGGTAGTTGCAGAGTACGGAATCCAGAATTTCTGGATTTTGGTAAAAGTGTTACAAGTAAAGGATTGTGGAAAAGTTTCAGGTACGTAAAATTGTGTGTTAGGAAAAGATTTGGTGAAATAAGCATGAACTGCTTCTGTGATTCTGTGAAATGCATGATTTTATCATTTTGCGAAATAACTTCTGTGTTAAGTACTGCATTGCACTACAGAGCCTTAGAAAACTGCTGCTAGCTTCTGTAGGGATTAGGAGTGACCGATTTGTCTGGACTCTGTTTGGTCTGAAATGTCTCAGGTTTGGTTAACACGCGTAGACAGCGTGTTTTGGTACCGGAGGCGGGATCGAGATCCCACACCTCCGTGGAATAGGATACGGGTTCAGCGTAACCCAGGGTCTGAACAACCACACTCACCGCCCCGAGGTTTAGCGGTCGTAGGGACCCCTCTCTGATTTGGTATTACCCGCCAGCCTAGCTGGTTCAAGGGCGGCAGTAGGCAGTGGAAGATCTGATTATGCCACAATAAGGGCATTTTGATCAAGTGGTGATAGCGAGACATTAGCCACTGCTCGCCACAGCTTTGGGATTGGTATGTGAGTGACTCCGAGGAGGATGGTCACTACGACACCTAGACTTCTCGTCGGTCCTTTTAACGACGGGAGATTCGAGGCACCCGATCGACGAGGTCAGACTTACGGAGAGGTTTCAGAGTTTGAACCCCCCCCGAGGTTCAATGACCGAGAAGGGCCAGAAGTAGTAGAGATTTGGTCTGCAGGAGTTGATAAACTCCTGGGGGAGGCTACATTTTCCACCAGCAGTGCAGCGGGGATGTAGCCAGGAATCTGCGTCAGGCACAGTTTGATGAGTTTCATCAGGGAGACAGGACTGTCGGAGAGTACGAGTGAGAGTTTGATCGGCTGGTTTACTACGTACCGTAGTACTATGGAATGGAAGAATAGAAGGCCAAGAGGTTTATTCGTCGACTGCGCCCCGAGTTCAGGTGGGTTTTGAGACCTTTAGATATTACTTTGTTTCGGGAAGCGGTTATTGGGGCTCAACTCCTCGAACAAGAGGAGGTTGAGAGTCGTCTCACCTTGCAATGAGGTCAGGGGAGTACGGAGGGGTTCCATACAGTAAGGACCCCGGCAGATCTCTGGACGGCCGAACAGGCCTGGGCAGTTTAGTAGAGGTAGAGAGGGAGCACCACCGGCACGATCTTGTCCGACTTGCAGTAGGTATCACCCCGGTCGATTTTGTTACCGGCAGGAGGGCCGATGTTTACGTTGCGGGTCTGACACTCACTGGATACGTGATTGCCCTCTGGTTGCAGGGCAGGGTTTTGGCAGTCTTCAGCGTCCACAGTCTCGGGCACAGCCCAACGCGCCGTGGGGGGCGTGGGTTTTAGCGGGGTGGCCCGAGACCTCAGCAGCGACAGCAGCTTCAGCCACCCCCTCCGTCACAGCAGCTCAGAGTAGGATAAGTTTTTCAGTTTGAGGGGGGAGGCCCTAGTTATCAGGGAGGACTTAGTCAGCGGTCATGTACTAGCTAGCAGGGAGTTCCGTAGGGTACTTTATTTCTGAATGAGGTGTCGGTTCATGCATTATTTGATACAGGAGCATCTGTTTCCATTGTAACACAGAAATGTGTTACATCTCTGTATCTGTCTGTTAGTACCTTGCCTCAAATGTACTTAGTAAAAACTGCTGGGAGTCAGTTTCTGTTTTCTAATGAGATGGTTCGGGGTTGTACGACATCTGTAGGCGGACATCTGATAGTATCGGATTTATTGGTTTTAGACACGCCGAACTATGATGTTATTCTTGGGATGGGCTGGCTATCCAAGAATTCTGTGCACATTGATTGTGCAGCCCGTACCATTATGGTTTCTGGAGAGGTACTACCTCTCACGGCTCCGACTGGTTTAACTATCGCACAGCACAGTAAAGAGTTACAGATTCTGGATCAGCTATCGATAGTTGGTGTAGGGGAATGCTATGATCTGAATGAAGCTGGTATTAGGTTGAAGTTGGATGGTTTACCAATGTTTCGAGATTTTCCGCAGTATTTCCGGAGGAGTTGCCCGGATTGCCACCAGAGCGGGAAAACTGTGTTTGAGATCCATCTGCAGTCGGGTACTGCTCCGATATCTATTCCTCCTTATCGAATGTTTATTTCTGAGAGGCAGGAGTAGAAGAAGTAACTTGAGGAATTACAGCAGAAGGGCTTCATCCGACCGAGCACTTCAGCGTGGGGTGCTCTGGTTCTGTTTGTTAAGAAGAAAGATGGGACGCTCCGACTTTGTATTGATTACAGGTGGTTGAATGCACTTACTGGAAAGAATAAGTATCCGTTGCTAAGGATTGACGATCTTTTTGATCAACTTCAGGGTTCGAGAGTTTTCTCAAAGATTAATCTCCGATCTGGGTATTTTCAGCTTAGGGTGAAGGAAGAGGACATACCTAAGACTGCTTTCCGCACCCGATTTGGACACTTTGAGTTTACGGTCATGCCGTTCGGGCTGACCAATGCTCCAGCGGCATTCATGGATCTGATGCATCGGGTGTTCCGACCGTACTTGGACTCATTTCTGGTGGTTTTTATTGTTGATATTCTGATATATTCTCGGGATGAGGATTCGCATCGGGATCATCTGAGGGTAGTTCTGCAGACACTTTGGGAACATCAGCTTTATGCTAAATTCTCAAAGTGTGAGTTCTGGATTCGGGAAGTCACTTTTCTGGGACACGTTATTTCTGAGCATGGCTTGTCTGTGGATCCAGAGAAGGTGAGGGCAGTTCGGGATTGGAAACAACTTACCACGGAACAGGAGATCAGGAGCTTCCTGGGGTTGACAGAATGTTATTGGAGGTTTGTGCCGGGATTTTCTATTCTGGCATCTCGCTTACGATTGACCAAGAAAGGTCAACTGTTTATCTGGTCTGATAGGTGTGAGCAGAATTTTCAGGAGTTGAAACGGCAGCTGACGAACGCTCCGATTCTGACTCTTCCAGATCCGAGCTTACCGTACGTGATATATACGGATGCTTCCACATCCAGTTTGGGGTGTGTTGGTGCAGGAGCGTTTTGTGGTAGCTTATGGGTCGAGGCAGCTGCGACCGCATGAGCTGAACCGACTGACACATGATCTGGAGTTGGCTATAATAATTTATGCGCTGAAACATTGGAAGTAATATCTGTTTGGTAATAAATTTCAGATTCTTACCGACCATAAGAGTCTGAAATATCTGTTTACACAGAAGGAGCTTAGCATGAGGCAGCGCAGATGGCTCGAATACATTAAGGACTATGATTGTAGTATCGAGTACATCTCTGGCAAGGGCAACACGGTTGCCGATGCTCTGAGCAGGAAGTATACCGGCTTAATTAAGGGAGGAAATGTTGGTGACCGATCTGAGGAGAGTGATTTGATATGCCTTTGGCACAGGGGGCAGCTCTGGGAGCGTGCTCAGGTTATTACACTTATTATACATTCTGAGTGGCTTGACAGGGTGCGCGAGGCGCAGGGTAGAAATCCGGGGTTGAAGGAATTATCTGGGGTAGATAAGAGTTCTTTGTTACCGACGTTTCAGTATGGCAGGGATTGCTATACTTCCGAGACCGCCTTTATGTACCAGAGGATCAGGAGTTCTGGAATGGGATTTTAGAGGAGGCACACTCGAGCAGTTTGAGCATCAGAAACTGGCAAAGACACTGCAGATTTTGCCCATTCCAGTCTGGAAGTGGGGTAATGTTACGATGGACTTTCTGACTGCACTGCCCCTGACACGGTCTCGCCATGATGCGATCTGGGTTATTGTGAATCGGCTGACAAAGTGCGCACACTTTCTGCTTATTCGGGTCATAGACCCTCCGGAGAAGCTTGCCGGCTTTACATCGGGGAGATGGTACGTTTACATGGAGTACCAAACTCCATTGTATCTCGACCGTGATCCGCGTTTCACAAAGACGGTTCGAGAGCTTTTCATGAAGCACCGGGCACGCGACTCCATCTGAATACAGCTTATCACCCACAGACGGACGGGCAGTCGGAGCGGTGATTCTGATACTGGAAGATATGCTGCGAATCTGTACTTTGGATTTTGGAGGAGATTGAGACCAGCAGTTACTTTGATAGAGTTCTCATACAACAATTGCTTTCAGACTACGTTTGACATGGCACCATATGAGGTGTTGTACGGGAGGAGGTGTATGACACCATACTGTTGGACAGATGCGTCTGATGGGGTTAAGCTGGGACCCGAGCTTTTTGAGGAGACTACGGCGAAGATCAGATTGTTACAGGTGCGGATCAAAACCGCGAACGACTGCACCACTGCTTATACGAACCGCCGCCGTAGGGCTCTGGAATCTGAGATTGGTGACAGAGTTTGATTGGAGGTAGCACCGATCAGAGGGACAGTAAGATTTGGTAGGCGGGGCAAGTTACCCCGAGTTATATCGGTTCTCATGAGTTTCCAGAGTAAGTTGTTAGGTTGGTTTTCCCCCAATCAAGCTTCGTTTTATGTGATATCTTCCGTGATAGCCTGCTCGGATCGGTTAGATTTAGGTTCGATCGTGCGGGGTTGTCTGGTAGAAATACCGGCAATCGACTCGGGTGCAATAAGATGCACCCGGAGGGTGGGACGCCGTGAGGCTCTGTATGGTAGTCTAAACTACCACTCCCGCCGCACGATACGGTGGTCCGATTGTTCCGGTTAGAGGAATGTTTATATTTTCTGGTTGGTAGCGACACCTGTCTGGTTGGTTCAGGCTACTCTTGGAGGACCAAGAGTTCTAAGGGGGGGAGAATGTTACGGTCACCCCGAGCGGGTTGCGACCGGGTGACCCGGGGCTCCGGTTTTGGCCTGCGGGTCACGTTTTTCGGCGTTCAGACGGCTCCCGAGCCCTATCCGAGTATCATTTTGGCGAACCCTTCCGTATTTGAGGTCGTGTGGGTCCCCCGGACGTTTCCGCCGAAAATATTTTTCTGGCGCCGGGGGGTTGTCGGGTTCGCCTCGGGACGTACAGCGGGCTCGGTAGCACTCTCGAGATCTCAGTTTGGGAAGCCGTTTGCAGTTTTGGAGTCGTGGAAACGTCCCGGAGGTGGTTGTGGAGTTTAATATTTGGGGCGGGACGTTCGGTTCCGGGCGACTCCCGGGGCTCGGGATGGAAATTTTCTGACGGCTTTGGGGTAAGTTGTGTTATAATTTAAGATGGAATTTATGGGTATTTTTATAGAATTTTGGAGTGACGGAATTTCGGTTGGGGTTGACACGCTCGCACGTCGGGTTTTGGTTCGGGTTCAGCGAGCTCGGTAGGACACTCCGGAATGGTAAATGAACTTTTGAAATATGTTTTATGAATGTTATAATATTCTGAGGGTTGTGTCCAAGTTTCGTTAATTTTGGAATTCGGTAATTATTTTTGGGCAAAAAGAATTGGAACTTTCGGAAAAGTCGGGAGATTAATTGGAAATTGGCCACAAAATAAAAGTATTTCAGCATGGGGCAGCAGCTTCTTTCGGCAGCACTTGGGAGATTTAATAGGACACTTGTCCTATTTTAATTTAAGAAGAGAGGGATGGGTTTAAAGTGAGGAGATATATATGTTGACTTATTATTTTCATAAAATGAGTTATCTCATTTCTTTTTCTTTTCTTCTTCATCTTCTTCTTCCTCTTGCTGCTGCTGCCGACTCCATTGATGATCAACCTCCAAACTTGAAGTTCTTCTCCTTGGGTGAAATCAAAGAGGAATTGGGTGCTTTGAGTGGTAAGCATCCTTCCTTCTTCTCTTTACTCATTAGAAATGAAGATTTGTGAAGAAATAAGGATTTTTGGAGAATGTTGAGTTTGTTCTTAGCTATAAGCTAGGATGATTCTCTTCCTCCCATCTTTTAGTATGTTGTTCTTGGGTTGTAGGGGAGTGATAATCAAGTGTTGGATTTTGGAAAACACACCTTGGATTGCCGAATTTGTTGGAAAATTCTATGTTGATGTGTGTTTGTCTCCTTGATTCATGCTTCAAGTATGTTAATCCTAGCATGATTCTAAGCTTATGTATGGATTCAATTTGATGGAAAATAAGTTGGGTTGGAAACCCCATTTGGCCAATTTATGAGATGATGTTCAATGTTGGATTTTGTTGTTTTGGATGCAATTGGATAGCATTCTTGGTTTAGAAGTGAAATTGGTGATTAGAATGGTTGTTTGGAAGCTTGAATGGATTGAATTGGAAGTTGGGTAAAATGTTGGTTAAGAACCGAATTATTGGAATGATTCTTTTTCCATGTTGGAGTTTCATTTTGGTTGAATTGGATGTTAAAATGGTGTTGGGGTTGAATTTAGGAGTGGTTTGAAGTTTGAATCGTTGAATTCGGATAAGAAATGGAAAAGTTGCAATAATGCGGGATTATCGGAAAATGTCGGGTAATGAAGGGTTTTTAGGTTGGTTTTGGTCGGTTCTGCTTGTTGGATGATGTTTGTCAATGTATAACCTTGCATTGTCTAGGTTGGTTCTGAATTCTGACATTTCTGTGGAAATCTGGAATTTTACGGAAATTCTGCCGGATTTTCGGTTTTGGGGTCGGGGTGTAGTTTGGTAGAGTGGTCGATAAGGATGCTAATTCAACTTGGTTTGACAGATTCTGAGGTTCGGAGGGTAGAAAAAGAGAGGTTTCGAGTTTCGGGTCGTAGTGTGGAAGTTGTCCGAGCGGTCCGATACTGGACTTGTGAGGTAAGGGTTTGGTTCGCTATTTTTGGTAAGATAGGTGTATGTTTAGTTTCACTTTACTGCTCGCAAGTATTTCAGTATTATATGCCTAGGGCATATTCTGTAGTCTGTAGGTGTATGTGTTGTTGCACTTCTGTTTTGCAGGTATTTCGGAAATTTCTGCTTTAAGGTACGTTCTGTAATTTGTAGGAGTATGCCTTATGGCATACTCTGTCTGTTAACCCTACGACAGTTGAGGGTTCGCTACCCCAGCTGGTGCACCATGCTTCTGTAATAGCTTCGGCTTCTGACTCCCTTAGAGGGAGGCTGTCGTTCTGATTTGTTATAAGGGTTTATGGCGATTTAGTATCGCATATTTTTTCGGGATTCTGATCTGTTTTTATTACATGCACGATATTCTGTTTTCTGTCGTATATATTCTGTATATTATTATCTTTCTGTTTTGCAGGGTTACATATGCTTATCTTACCCCAAATCCCTTACGGGTCCTTTCGAGGACTCACCCTTTTTGGGTTCTGTTTTTGGGTTTTAGGTAGACCTGGTAAGCAACCAGCGGAGTAGGTTTCCGTGAGGTTTCTACCTTGGGTGTGTTTTTGCAGCAGCTGCACCTTGCGGTCCGGGATTTGTCTTTTGGATCTGAATCCCGCTCGAGGTATTTTGGCACTTAGATCTAGGGCTGGCTCTGTAGTTGCATATGCACACTTTCTGTATTGCTGTGATGATTGTATATTTGTATATGTTTATACATTCTGTTCTGTACATGTTCTGAGCGCTTGGCGCTTGCTAGACGCCTTAGGTTCTGTGAACTCTGTATGTATCTATGTTTTGGTGCGTAAGCACTCGTCCACGGAGGGCAGGGCTTACTCTGCTGTTAATGCATGAATTGTATGTTTGGATTTTATTTTGGTTATATGTATGAAAACTTTGTTAGGTTGCTTCCACAATCGTTTCGCTTGGCTTTGGGTCCGCTACGCGCGGTGGGTCTCGATGGACTGCCATTTTATGTATTTTTCCGGCTTCCGCTTCCGACGTCCCGGCGCCCCCGCCTCCGCAACCGGGCTCGGGTGGCGTGCGGTGAACTCGCCCCGCCCCAAGGGTAACCCCCTTGCGCTGCGGAAGGGTAACCCCCTTTTGGCTCCTTCAGGGAGGTCCCTGTGTAAGTCGCCCTCGCGCGCCACACCGGACCTCCCGCACGGACTCCTCCACACAGGTAGTTGCGGGTCTCATCCCCAACTGACCTTCAACTCGCCCCGCCCCAAGGGTAACCCCCTTGCGCTGCGGAAGGGTAACCCCCTTTTGGCTCCTTCAGGGAGGTCCCTGTGTAAGTCGCCCTCGCGCGCCACACCGGACCTTCCGCACGGGCTCCCCAACACAGCTACGGGTCTCATCTCCCAGAACTCCAGCTGGCTCTTCACTTGTCTCAACAAGTGCTCCACTGCCTTCGCCATCGCGCGACTTCAGGCTCAAGGTAAACTGAGCTTTACTTCATTCTTATCATATAAATGATGAGTACTCTGCAGGTATCTTCTACTTGGTACACTGTACACTACCCAAGGGCTTACTCCCTGAAGGGTCGCCAGGAAGGTCTCTGTGTGAGCCGCCTTCGCGAGCCCCAGCAGACCTTCCACATGGAAAAATCTTATCCATGGCCTTCAAAGGCGTCGCCTCTGCGAACCCTAACCGGGTCCTCAACTTGTCTCAACAAGTGGTCTCTGCCTCCAACTTGCTCCAACAAGTAAACCCACAAATTGTCTGGAAAGATATTTGTGGCCCCGCCGTTGCGGATTTCAAGTGCATCGCCACTATGAACTCAAGCTGAATCTCCAGCTTCTTGACAAGTGATCTCTGTGGCTTCGCCGTTGCGAACCCCAGCAGACCTCTCGCCACAAGCGGGACTTAGCCTACGGTTGTTAACCTAGCTAACGTGCCCTACACTGCTATCGCGAAATAAAAGCGAGGTTACAAGACAATGAAGGTAAAATGAAATTTTACTTCATTTACTACTGTCAAAATTATGCAAAGTGCGAGTGTCCTTTTTACACAAAAGAGGGCATCCACAGACTGGAGCCTCTACCCTAGTCCAGCATGGCATACCATGCTTCCCCCATCTTCTTCCCCTGCTCCCCCCAGTCGAGCAGGGCCTCTACTGTTGGATCGCTGGTGTTCGCAGCATCCAGAATCCCAAGACTCAGCTCTGGGAACGCCTTCTCTACTTGAAAGCGGCATCGCAGCCAGCCCTCCTCGTAGGCTTGCGCCCCTGCTTCGCCTTGAGCTTGGATCTCACCAAGCTTCGCCATCAGTCGAGGCATCCTCTGAGGAATGGATACCTTGATGGAAGAAAAGGACTCAGGGTCCTCATCCGCAAAAAGAGGGAGGCCCAGGGCCTTCTCCATCTCCCACACTGAGGCCACCGCTTTCTCAAAAGCAGTAGTGACCTGGGCGTGTGCCTTCGCGGCAGCCTCAGCAGCAAACCTGCCCTCCTCTGCCTTCTTCTCTGCCAATTGGGCCTGGGCGATGGCCTGGTGCTTCGCCTCTTCAGCTGCAGCCTCTGCCAGCTCAACTTTGGCCTTCGCCTCCGCGAGGGCAGCTTTTGTTTCAGCCTCCAAGGAGAGGAATGACTCCTTCATGACAGCAGACTCAATCTGCTTGGCTCCCAACTCTGCTTCCTGTTGAAGGAAACGGTGCTGGAATGCACCAATCAGAGGGGCCTGCTCCCACCGGCGCAGCCTGCAAGCGGTTCGCTCCTTGTTAACAAAATCACACCAAGTCTCCAGTTGGGCCACACGCTTGGCCTGCTCCTCTTGGCGCTCCTTTTCCCTTCTCTGGGAAGCCTCCAGCTCCCTCCTGAGGGACGCAATCTCTGCTACCTGGGCCTCGTCCCGCCTGTTGGCATACTTCAGAAAGTCATGCCATTGCTCCATGGCAGCATATCCTTTAACGGCGGCCTGCATCCAAGTTTATTTAAACAAAGGCAGAAAGAAAGCAAGCCAGGCTTATACATAAAGACCAGAAGTTGTCTTACCTGCAGACTCTGTTGGGCTGCCTCCCTCATAAACTCGGCGGGGGAGTCTAGGCTCCGCTCTGTCACCTCCCTGTCATAGGGGGTGCGCAGCCCCTCCAGGCACGATAGGAGGGTTTTCTCCCCTCCCATCAGCAGTGAACTGCTATTTCTGAGAAGGAAGACTGGGTCCCACGCATCGCGCAGGAGCTTCCCCTTTTCCTTGTACACTTTGGCCCTGACGTCTTGCCTCATGACCCTCAGGGTGGCCGGCTCTTCAGACCACTTGGGGACTGACTTGGCAGCGATTCGCCTTCGCTCCAAGTAGTGGGACCACACCCCGGTCTCCTCAAGGACCTCGGTTCTGGTCCCTAGGTCCGCTGGGACCTCGGTCATGGTCCCTTGGTCCACTGGGACCTCGCGGGGGCCGAGCTCTTGCCCAGAAGGCCCCGCACCTGCAGCAGTTACAGGTATCAGTACAACTGAGAAAACCAAAACACAATCTCAAAACAAGTGAGGCACACTTTCGAGTTGAGTGACTTACCGGCAGAAGAGTGCACCCATCCGCTTGCCTCTGGCTGGCTATTGGAGGGTTGGGGTACTTCCCAATCAGTTGTCCTCGCAGAGGACCGTGCTACCAGGACCCCTCCTCTGGGGCCTCGCCATCGGAAGAGGAGGAAGAATCCTGAATTCTCAAGACCCCTTTCCCCTTCGCCGCAGAGACGTCTTCCTTTGAAAGAGCTACTCCAGGGGACTCCTCCCTTGAAGGGATCGCCGCAGGGGCCTCCTCCCTTACAGCAGTGGCATCCATTTCCTCTCCTGCAGGTGTGATCACCACCTCCTCCTCCATAGGAGTGGCCACTGCCTCCTGCTGGCCAGAACTGCCAATGGCCTTAGCAGCCATTTGGCCCTTCCTCCTCATGGACAGCAGGACTTCCCCTGCCGACATCCTGCCTCTCTTAGGGAGAATACTCCCCTTGGCAATGATCTCTGCGGCGACCACGTGCCCTGGCAGGTCTTCGCCTTGGGCTGGAGAGGGGCTCGCAAAGAGCCCAGACACGAAGTCTTCAAGGACAGCAGCATCCTCAAAGGGGACTGGCTGCACCACTGATATTGGCACAGCCTCTATGGGAGCAGCGGTGTCCGCTTGTACTCCCTCTGAGCCCTCTCCAATGGGCGTAGTCCCTTCAACAGTGGAGGAAACCTCCACCTCCACTCTCCTTGCCTCCTCAGCAGGCTCTACAGCCTCTTCCACATAAACGGGGACCTCTTCCCCAGCAGGCCCCGCGGCCTCTTCATTAGGAGGGACTGCTGCAGATCCCTCTCCCTCTGCAGGCCCCTTGGCCTCCTCAACGGCAGCAGGGGCACTCCCCTCTCCAGGCTGCACTTCGCCAGCAGCCACTCTCCTTTTCTTCTCTTTTTGAGGGGACGCCAATGGCTTGGTGCCAGCCCTCTTCTTCGGCTGCTTAGGGACAATGCGTCCCAGCGCCTTGACAGCCCCAGTAGGGGCATCCCTCCCAAAAGCACAGGCCAGGTGCACCTGCTGGGCAACGCGCATGGACGCTCTCTTGCCCCTGCCTTCGCCAGACTCCATGGAAACATCTGCAAACAGAAGAAAAACTTCAGACCAGGTTTTGCTAAGCCTCTTACACTTGTACATTACGCTTATATATGCAAGCATACCTTTTGGCTCTGCCAGCGCTGGGTAAAGGGCATCTACCACTGCCCCACGATGGGCTGGGGCCCATCCCTCGTATGGCGGGGGCACCTCAGGGTCCAGCACGAAGCCCGTGCTGATCCCAGCCCACCTCAGTGTTGCCTCATCAAGCTGGGTGGCTGAGAAGGGGAAGAGCTCATCACAGGCGCTCCTCGAAAACACCTCGTCCAACCATCCCAGCAGCTGGACGTATGCCTGCCACCGCAGTCCTTCGGAAGTCAGCTCAGGCCTCCGCGCGATGCTTTGCACGGATCGCTGCGTCCTCGCCACGGGAAAATCCCATGAATTGTCGCGGGGCAGGAAGAAGAAAGACCCATGCCAATTGTGGTAGGACTTGGGCGAGGCGGTGAAGGAAATGGAGTTGTTTCCCCCAACGTTTATGGGGGTGACGTGGAAGAACGCACTCCCACTCCGCAGTTCCAGCCGGTAGAACCGGTGGAAGACATCGGCAAAGGGCCTCACTCCGGCCACTCGACAGGCGACAGTAAAGCCTGCAATGGTCAGGAATGTGTTGGGCGCCAACTGCGTTGGTGGCAGCCCCCACCCTGTGCATAAATCTTGCACCAGCGGCGGAAAGGGAAACCGCAGCCCCGCCGCGAGCTGTGCCGTGTACAGACACAGCACCTGGTGCTCTAGGTTCTCCTCGGTCGTCGGCAGACCCAACGCCCGGCAAGCACCCTTACGGGCGGAGAACGCCAAAGCCTTCTCCACTGGGAAAAAGGCCTTCACCATATCCTGGTGAATCTTGTCAAAACTCACCGTGGCCTTCTCCACGGTGGCAATCACTGGACGTACGGCCTCCTTGGACTCCATTTCTGCAAAAAATCGAGAAACAGGCATATAAATCGAAACAGCCTAACAGAGGCATTTCGTCAAGCACTCAGTGTGCTCAGAAAAATCGAAGCACTCACTGTGCTGGAAAACGAGATCTTACCTGATTCGCTACCGGTGAAAAAAGCGGAAGAACAGACGGCAAACGAACGGACGAACGGTGAAGTCTCGAACGGGAAGTAGAGAATCACCACAAGAAAGCTCGCAACAGCCGATGAACGGTTCAAATACGCAAGAATGCGAAAAAGCTACTCAGCGCAAAAATGAGGAAATGCGAAAGTGGAGATGAACAGCTTCAATCTTCTCGGACACGCTTTTATAAGCCCGCCAAAATGAAAAAGCGCTTTTAAGCGAAATCGGCTCCTGAGGCGCCACGTGCCAACATCTAGCGGTTAGAAAACCTTTTGCCTTCCGTGCAGAAATAGAGAAGCGCTTTTTAAAAGCGTAATCAACTCCTGAGGCGCCACGTGCCGCGCCCCATAACGGTTAGTAAACCTTTCACCTCCCGTTATCTCTCCTGCTTTAAGTACTGAGGAGCCCCCTCGCTTCCGTTACACTGAAAACGGACCGCAAACGGCATGCCGCCTTCGCCAACTCCAAGACTTGGAATATCAGCAGAGTACGGGACCCTGCCCATACTCTGCCATCAGGAGGAGGCATCTTGGTACACTACCCAAGCAAATGCCCCCTCAAAAACTCACAAGGATCATGAAGGATCCAACACGGAAAATCAGATCGTAAAAGGTCTTCACACTCCACACGAGTCCAGACTTGTGACTACTACTGTCCTCAACACAGTACTTTCAAAACGGAGTACAGGACCCTGCCCATACTCCGCTCTCAGGAGGAGGCATCTTGGTACACTACCCAAGCAAACGCGTCCTCGCGTCGCATCAGAATCATACAAGGCCCCGTAGGTCTCACCCTTGTGGTCTCCAGTACCGCCTTCGCAAGGTCTCACCCTTGTGGTCTCCAGTACCGCCTTCGCAAGGTCTCACCCTTGTGATCTCCAGTATCGCCTGAGCAAGGTCTCACCCTTGCGGTCTCCAGTCTCGCCTTCGCGAGGTCTCCAGTCTCACCTGCGCAAGGTCTTGCCCTCGCAGGCCTTAAGTCTCGCCTTGGCGATGTCTCACACTCGCCTTTGCGTCTCTTAGGCCTGCGCGGGTTGCCCTCGCGGTCTCAGGTCTCGCCCTTGCGATCTCACTCGCCTTCGCGGATCTTACTCCCGCGGTCTCAACTCGCCTTCGCGAGGACTCTCATGCCTATACTGGTCCCGCCCAGATAAGGCCCTTACACTCAGGTTCGTGCGACCCTCACTCCTTATTTGGCTGTATTCTATCTGGGCCTTCGCCCCTTGCAGGCCTTCGCCTGCCACTTGCTCCACTGGGAGACAGACCACCTGGTCATCTGACATCAAGCAGCCAATAAGGAGGTCAGCACGAGCCTAGGAGATCTTCACCAGATTCATACGCCAGACATTCTCTGACAAGCGAATCACTTAAGGCGGTTTGCTGAGATCTTCATCATCACAGCCGCCTTATCTCCAATCAGTCTGACACAGACTTATCTCAAACAGCCTGTCCAAGGGCTTCAACTGGGGGAGGCTCTTCTCCTGGCATCACTCTATAAATAGGGTGATGTCCACCCTAAATTGGGTAAGCTACTACACGCCCCCCCACTCCTCTCTTGCTACTTCTGAGTATTCTCTTTATCTTTCCACAGATTACTCTGAACAGCAAGCTTGGAGCTCTCAAGAACACCATCATCATCAACCACTCAACTGGGATTCCGCCCCTGTTCTGGGAACGCGAATATCATTCTGGGAAGGCATAAAACTCGTAACTGGGTACGAGAAATCCGTGAGTTATGAGACGCATGGGGACGCCAGTTGGACTGGTATGCCACCCATGGTCTCTAACAAAAAAGGCGCCTTTTTTGTTAGAGACCAGGTGGGAATACCAGTCCAACTGGCGTTCCCTACATCCCTAACTCACGGACTTCTCGTACCCGGTTACGAGTTTCATGCCTTCCCTAGGAATCGAACATCGGACTCCGGGCTTAATGTCCCATTTCACATGAGTCTGAGTACCACTTGTGAATCCTAATCTAAAAAAAACCAACGAGTCACACACTAAGCATAGCAAATCAAATAATCAGTCAAATTTTTATTCAACCTTATAGAATTTAGAACTGCTCATTGTTTTATTGAATGTCATAAATGAAAGAATTTTTTGTTTTTTTGTTTTATCTCAAAATAGAATCTAAAGACAACGAAAATACTATTCTTATTATTCTTTGTCTATAAATATCCAAATTTTGATTCCTAATACCCCATAGATAGTCCGAACTGTATAGGAAGAATAATCAATTTTCGCCCCAATGGTTTGTAGAGGAAACCCGCCTCTCTCGATCCAGTCTATGCGTGCAATATCTTTTCCGTTAATACGCCCTGCAATTTGTACTTGAATTCCTTTTGTATTCGCCTGTTCAGTTAATTCAATAGCCTTTTTCATTGCTTTTCGACAAGAAACTCTATTCTTTAATTGTCCGGCTATAAATTCTGCAAGAATGTTAGGGTGTCCATAAGGGTTTGGAATTCTTGTAACAGCAATGTTGATTTTTCGGTTCACACATTTAAGTTCTTTTTGTACATTCATCTGTAATTCTTCGATTCTTCCCGGCCTATCTTCAATTAAGAATTTCGGAAATCCCATATAGATTATGACTTGAATCAGATCAATTCTTTTTTGAATTTCTATACGTGCAATTCCCTCGACACCAGAAGATATTCTCGTATTTTTTTGTACATAAGTCTTGATACAGTCTCTTATTTTTTTATCTTCTTGGAGACCCTCGGAATAATTTTTTGGTTGTGCAAACCAAAGAGAATGATGACTTTGGGTTGTACCAAGTCTGAAACCCAGTGGATTTATTTTTTGTCCCATAATCCCCCATTTCCAATACTCTGACTAGTATATATATCATGATATGTTCTATTTGTGTGCTTATTTCTCCATCCAGGTTTTTTAAAATACATGGCGGATTCTTGATCTATTTCTCTATCATAAGGTTTGCCTCTCACTAATAAATCTAGATTTTCTTTATTAACGGCGAGATTTGTTATCGCTTTTCGGATGTCCGCGGAAATTTATAGTAGGTGAAAATTCTCCCAATTTATGTCCTACCATACGATCCGTTATATAAATAGGCAGATGCTCTCTTCCATTATGGATAGCGATAGTATGGCCGATCATTGTGGGTATAATGGTAGATGCCCGGGACCAAGCTCTTATTATTTCTTTTTCTGCTTTTTTATTTAGTCTTTCTATTTTTTTAATAAATGATTTGTGATGACCGCTAGGCCCAATCATCCAAACAGGCCTACCAAAAGGCCCAAATTAATAGCCCACCAGAAGGGCCCCATTAAAAACTCAAGTGGCAACAAGGACCTAAGTGACATTCCCGGACTTAATAAAACGTTTACCCGGACAAGGCATTGGATATTCCTGGAGAAGCATTACCCGAACAATACAGAACATGTGTGCAAATAACGGTATATTGACATATTACAATATTGCCACCATTAATACCAGCTATATAACAAACATTGATGGCATAAGTCAAGCTCTCGCGCTTTCAGTCACTTCATTGACAAGACAAACGACTAAGGCACTATCAATGACCCCCATTCCTCAAATTCCGAGAATCGTGCAACGCACATGCACCAATGGCATTAAGTAACGCCAACACGCGTCAACTGTGTAGACACGTGGCGGCAAATCGCCAAACAAATCTCCGGGTATTAAGCATTACTTCGGGATGGAGAGCACCATACTAGAAGTTCATCACCGAAGGAGTACTCCCGGAGGATCTGGTCGCGGCCAAACAGGTGAAGAGAAAATCCACCAAGTTCGTTATAGTAGGAAGTCATCTATACCGCAAAGGCTTTTCTAGTGCATCGGCGAAGAAGAGACAGAAGGAGTCCTGCGGGAAGTCCATGAGGGTACCTGCGGGTCCCATATCAAGTCAGATGCTCTCGCAGCAGTTATACTCCGGCAAGGCTACTTCTGGCCGAACCTGAAAGAAGACGCGAAGAAGTTAGTCAACAAGTGCAAGAAGTGCCAGGAGCACGCCCGGATACAAAGGGTTCCCTCGGAGTATGTATCATCTTTGGATTATCCAATTCCCTTCACCGTATGGGGAGTCGACTTGATCGGAGCATTACCAAAAGCCCTCGGGGGGTAAATTACTGCATTGTCGCCGTAGATTACTTCACCAACTGGATCGAAGCTGAACCTTTAGCTTCAACCACAGCAGACAGCATCCGGGAGTTTGTTTGGAAGAACATCATCTGCATGTTCGGATGCCCGAAGGTGCTCGTCACAGACAACGGGACACAGTTCACAGATGGAGGCTTCCAAGATTTCGCCGAGGAATGCTAAGGGAAAATGGCCCGGGAACTCCCGCACGTATTATGGAGCTCTTGGACAACTCCCCGCAGATCAACAGGGGGAAACCCCATTTTCCTTAAACTATGAGACGAAGCCCTCATCCCGATCGAAGTAACAAACCCTTCACTTCGGGCTATAGTTTTCGAAGAGAGTGCTAATGAAGAAGGACTAAGGGCAAATTTGGATTTTCTCGAAGGCAAAAGAGAAGAAGCAGAAATCAGGAGGAAGGCCTTCCAGCAAAGGACTGCAACCTCAGCCAACTCGAAAGTAAAAACTAAAGGCATCAATGTTAGAGACCTAGTTCTACGGCAAACAAAGTTGGGTTCCCGAAGACCACAAGGTGGTTCCTTCGCCCCGAACTGGGAAGGACCCTTTCGGGTAACTGCCGAAGAAATAAAAGGAGTTTACAAGTTATCAGATTCTGAAGGAAGAGATTTTTCCAACTCTTTTCATTCGGAAGCACTGCGAAAGTATTATGTGTAAACTCGAAGACATTTATATGTATGTGTACGGGAAGAAGTTTGACGATCAAAATTTAACAAAAACTTGGAAGTTTCATTGACAACCCAAAAGGGTTCATTTACATTCCTCGGAACAGACATCCAAAGGGAAAAAGAAAAGAGACAAAGTACTACGGGAAGCTGACTTGGTCGGGCTCTTCCTCGAATCTCTCTGAGCTTCTACTTCCATCCGAGCTCTTCCTCGAATCTCTCTCGAGCTTCTACTTCCATCCGGAGCTCTTCCTCGAATCTCTCGAATTGGTCCGGGCTCATCCCTCCGAAGAGCTTCAACTTCCCTCTGGAGCTCTTCCTCAGAATCTCTCTGAGCAGCTACAGTGCTCAGAAAAGAGGCTTCAACTGCAGCCAGTTGGGATGCGGTGGAAGGATCGGGAAGATCACCTTGGACGTCATCCGGGAGAGCCAGGCCCGAAGAGCTAGATGTCCGGGATGCCCGCAGAAGTTGCTCATAATGGGAAACTCTTTGGATGAGTTTCGCCACAACAGCAACCGCCTTAGTAGCCCGTTGTTCGGCATTACTTCGGGCCTTGTCCATTTTCTGGACAACTTGGGAGGCCCAACCAGTCAGGCAAGCACTTGCAACAAGTACAAATGGATATTAGTGTCGTGGTCATAATGACTTAGTAAAAAAGAGAACATTTCCAAAGTTACTTACGAGTGGTAATAACGTGTGACCGGCCAAAGGCCACGCACGGATCTCGGGAACCGGTGCTCAAGGCGATCCATGGTCCGGGCAGTGGAGATGCCTTTCCAGATCTCCGGGGCCATTTCCTTGGCATCCTCTTCATCCATGAGGTTCTGGTCCTCATGAATGAGCCATTTCGGCTCCCGCGGGATCAAGTCTGCTCCGTATCGGGCAAATTCGGCATCCCGCTTCTGCCGTGCCTTCTCCTGGGCCTCCCTCCACTGGACTGTCACGGCAAAAATGCGCCGGGTAACTTCGTGAAATGGGTCATCTCCAACCATCCGGATTAGATTCCCGAAGATGTTCCAGAAACTCTCATTCTTTAAACTCAATCGTTGATTACCTTAGTTGAAGTCTGAAGGCAAAACTCCCGGAGCACTCTACTCCGCAACCGGAGTAGCCTTGTATTTTCCTCGGAGACGTCTCCTCTTGTCCAGAGAAGGATCAGCCCGATCGTAAGCATTGAACAGGTCCTCAAAAGTGGTATCCGTGTCTTCAAGATGAACCGGAGAAGGAACATCGTGAGGCCTAGACTCGGTCGCCTCCGGGACTTTGGCAGAGTCCCTCTTTCTCTTCTTCAGCTCTGTAGCCGAAGGTTGGGA